>JARJCX010000126.1:0-474116 GCA_029282285.1 Mycena rebaudengoi
TGTAGTGAGTTCCATTAGTTCACTGGACAGTGCTAGGAACCTTATCTCCGTCTCCAGGACATGCTCCTTGACCTGATGCCGCAACTCTCTTCCCTCCATTTCGTCTTTATCCCCCCTGGGCTCGCTGAGAGGAACCGCGGCTCGCGTTGCGGAAATCCCCATGTGGCCCACAGCTCGCGTGTTATCGCAAAAATTGACGCCGCGATGCTCGGGTATAAGCCACAGCGCGCATCTTCTGCTGTAGTCTTGGCTGGATGCGGCTACTACCAAGTTCTCGATTCACCGGACGGACTGGTTTACAGCGCCGTTTCGCCTGCGGAAATCTCGTGGGACGGTTCATACAGAGGTGTAATTGAGAAGTAGTTCAGTTGTTCCCGAACCTTTTTTAATTTGCTGTGATTCGTTCCGTCTCACCTCAGTTTGTATTTGTCTCTGCTTGACACTTGATTTCAGACACGATGGTTGAAATATAAATTGAACGCACTTGACACCAAGTCCTCAGGTGGAACCGCAACCGGGGCCTGGCCCCCACTCCCCAACCACCCCGCCCCCAAAACAAGCCAGGAGCACTACTCGAAAGTAAATCGCTACTATTTATTATGTATTGCTCGACTCCAATTTTTTGCCCCGCTGTACTCAAGCTCTAACATTAAGAAAAACAATGGGTGTTGTATTGGGTGAACTGCTGTATTCTTGCCGCCTAGAAAACTCGAACAGCCAGACATCCCAGTGCCAAAATTAATTTTCTTTCCGCTTTTTTCTTCTTTTTCTAAAAATAATTCGTTGGAGCCCGTAGAGTATGCGAGTCGGCGCGAAGGATGCAGAGCACTCGGCTATTAGTATGATGTGTAGTTCGGAAACTCTCACAAAACGATAAGCAGCCATCCAGGTTCGGATCCCAAAATAACTTTTGTCTTCGGCTCTTTCCTTTCTCGCGGCGAACAAATCACTGGATGAGTGCTAGTATATAAAACTTACAAACGAGTGGAAAGATTCAGGTATAGTGCACGGTGCACAGCTGTCATTTCTTATAATTCACGCTGCTTAAATGGGGTTCGACTGGCCCCCTTTTTTTTGGCTACCGCAGTAGTCGGCTTGTGCTGCACGGTGGCCCGGTCGAGTTCGCCAACGCAAAAACTAAAACAGTCCCCAGCATTTGTGTTCTCCAAATATAAATTAAACCCAGCTCAAAGCGTGCTTGAACTTGGAAGTATGTAGCACAAATTAGATCTTAGCAGGTATCCCAGGAAAGCGAAATCCTCGGACGTGCTGAGAGATAATATTCATCTCTTCGACCACCTGTTGAATCCCACACATATTCATCAAAACTAATAATAAACACATGCAATGAAAATCGCCAACAAGTACGCAAAATATATCCCGAAGAGATGTCGGGTAAAACTCGGTTCCGCGTTCGGGGCGCAAAAGGCCCTAGTGGGCGTCCGACCGCCCCAGCTCATCGATGAACGTGAGCAGACCCGCGTCACGAGCTTGTGGAAGCGCGGATTTCACGTCAGACACGAACGTAGGGAACGCGTCGGGCACTTCTGTGTTGTGCACGGACGACACGATGGTGACTGCGTGGAGGCGCGGGAGGCCGCGCGCAAGTGCCTCGTCGGCGACAAACCACGCACGCGTCGCGACGTCCTGGCTGTGGTGAGCGATGGGGTGGATCTCGAGGGTGAGCACCTCGAGGGCGGGCATCCAGAGGGGTGCGTGCTCGATGGTAAGGATGAAGCTTATCGGGGATGTATGGCCGCATGACTTGGCAATTGAGCGTGAGTGCACGCAGCGCAGGGAGGTGGGGAAGTTCGACAGCAGCTTTGTGGTTGCCTGGTGAGATTGTGCGTGAGTTGGTTGGCGTCGGTTGTGTGTAATCTATTGAACGACTTGCCTCTGAAGTTTAGCTCGAGATGGCGGAGGGGACTGCGAGCACTGGAGAAGTAACGGGTGGAGTCCGAGGAGAGACCCATCGAGGTGCACCTGCAGGCTCACGTAACACAACTGCTGGAGATGCGTGATGGTCGCCGGACGCAAGAGGAACCGCGCAAGACTGGGTCCGTTAGGCCAGCCGAGAGTGAGCCGGTTGCACTGTGGGGGCCGTTTCTTCGTCAAGAATGAGAAGCGGAGCCTCTGTATCTCTCAGAATCGCGACGTTTGTGAAGGATACTTCACGAACGGACAGGAGCCAGCGCCGAAGTAAGGGTAAGGAGAGGATAAATCTTTGAGGCCGACGAGGGCCAGGAGGATTGAAGGGATGGGGCGCCGGACAAAATCCGGAGAGGGAAGAAGTCAAAGTTGGTGGTTAGAGATGTCCATGACCTATTGGCGGCATCGAATTGGAGTCGCTCGACGTTAGGGAGAATGGCGAACAGGCAAGTAAGATGCGCGAGAATCAGCACCCCGTTGATTTCCATCATGCTGATAGATAAACTGCGCACGTATGTTGCGAGATGTGGAGAAGACGTGAAAAGATTGACGGACCTCGGCAATTAGGAGGTCGTTCCTGCCTAGATTTTCATTTGCGTGCTTTCGGAATTTTATTCCGAGAGACTTGTGTCGGACTTTTCCCCAAAGAGATCGAGCGAAAAAGGCAGCGCTGGCTGGCCACAAGAAGAGCCTTTGACGCCAACGCGCAGGCCCGGAGAGATTTTTTCCCGTGCGAGGTGTGTACCGCGTCGATAATGGTCTCGACGAGCTCCTGGGGAAAAGACACCATGATGGATTGTGGTGAAGATAATGTAGACGGCTGCGACCGATCAGGAGTCAGTGCGGTGTCACAACTAAGCGTCCACAAGCGCCCTATCAATCAAATCAATCAATTAGGCGCCTCATCCCGCCCTCCCGATTATAATAGCTATGAATTCACGTCCCAGTACTTATGAAATGTACAGTGATTATGCATTGGGGACTTTTAAATGGTGTCTACAAGACAGATATGCGGTGTGTGTGCAAAAGAGGGCGCAAGGAAAAGGATGGTAGTAAATGGCAGCAAGTAAGAAAATCGATAGTAAAATATCTCGGTAGGGAATAGGAACGCCGGTCACCGCAAAACATCTCTACTGGGATCCGCTTCCATTCCAGCCCACTGTACACCGCCCGCCAGGCGACATGCGCTCCCGCACTCGGAGGCGCTGGCGCGTACCATTCTGGAGTGAAAGCGAGTAATATGCGCGTGCCGTCGAGGCTGGGCAGGCGGGGCTGACAGGTGCGGCGAAGGGGAGGGCGCACGGGTGTCTTTCCTTGTCCTATGACTAAATTGCTGTGGATGTGGACTTGGTGGTAGGGAAGGTGGATGCGGATTTGGTCAGGATGCAACCGAAGGCGGAGCGTGGACACATCGACCACGCCGCCGAGTAGGGAAGGCGTCGCCGGCGGGCACCTACGACGAGCACGTCCGCGGTCGTCATGTGCTTCCTGCCGCTGAGCTCCAATTCGAGTCCTTCCTGCCGCTTGTGGGGCTCGCGTTCGTGCTGGAGGTGGAGGTGGATGACGACTTGGGCGACGCACTAAGCTGGAAGTACCGCCTCACGATCACGAACCCGTCTAATTTCGACGAGTACACGGAGGAGAGCGTAGAGGAGGACCAGTGCGATTTGAGCTGCTGCTGGGGCTGCGGGTAACAATGCGTGCGAATGGTGTCGTGCTGGAGAAGGGCAGGGCGCGGATGCCACCCGGTGCGGCCCGGCTCTTGTCGCTCTCTGCGCCGTCGTCACGCTCGTCGTACCCATATACGACCACATCCGCGCGCACTCAAAAGTCGTCTGCAAGCGCGTCTGAGGGACATCCACGCCAATCCATATGCACGGCGCACCACGCCCACTCCTAGCTCTCGTGATCGCACACGTCCGCGAAGCCCTCTACGCCCACACAGGCACGCCCTGCGCCTCGCGGGGGGAAGGAGGGAGAGCGGCCGGCTACCTTACTCCACACGTGTGTAGCCACCGGAAGGTGCGCGCAGGGGAGAGGAGGGGGTGCGGTGGGAAGGCGCGTGCTGTGAGCACTCAGGCAAATACCGCGCGCTCCGACAGCGCGGCCGAAGCGTACTGGCACAGCGAGGGTGAGGCGTAGTGCGAGGACGGCGAGAACCTCGCAGGAGACGCACACACCGAGGGGAGCGGTGGTGAGAGCAGCAGGGGCACATATGCTGCGTGGTACACAGCGCAGTGGCGGCTGAGGAAGCACCAGGTGGTGATATCGCATGGGACGGGGGGTGCGAGGAGTCGGGGAGAGGTGCGGCACGAGGGGCGAGGTGGACGTGGGGCGCGAAGTGGACGTGGGGCGCGAAGTGGACGTGGGTGGGGGTGCGAAGTAGACAGGGACGTGGGGCGCGAGGTGGACACGGACACTGGGCGCCCTTGGATATCGGCGTTCCGGTGGACGTGCATGGTGAAGGGAGAAGCACGCAGCTTGGCGCGGGCCGAGGACGGGTGTGTGCTCGGTGACTTTGGATATTTGCTTTTACGCTGGCGCGACGGGGAAGGACGGAGGGTGCAGAGGGGGTCGGAGGCGTAGAAGGCGTCGTCGTCGAGGTAGTCTTCCATTCGCACTCGTTGTCATGAGTGGTAGATCTACACGAGGGATGCAGGGGGCTACTTGAGGGGCGGGTCGAACGTAGGGGAAGGCGGATGAGACGCTTGTGCGACTGCCGAAGTCGCCGCAGGACCTCGGGAACTGGGCCTACACGCGGGCCAGGCAGTGGTTTGAGTCGGCTCGGCCATTGAAAGTGCAGCGTCCTGTAGTGTGCAGCCTACTCTGCGCGGTGGAGACGGCGAAGACGCCGGAGAGTATCGTGGTATGTGCCACAGGTCCCAGGCGCGGTGCCTACGCTTGGCTTTTACATTCTTCCCGGGCTCGTTTGCGCGGCGCTTCATTCTCGACGATGAGGTGCAGCGGCACCTGCACGCTCGTGCTCCTGCGCGCGCGCATACGCCCCTGGTGTTGCACAAGCATAGGGAAGACTATTAGAAAGTTTATGATAGTCGAAATGGAGTTTGATTCTAGCTTACCGGACCTTAGATTACCGTGATCAAATCGTGACGGCAACTCGGCTGATCGCATAACTTGTTAAAAGGGCGTTCAACTTCAAGCTTGCGATACTTTGAGTCTCCGTCTTTCTGCGTCTGCGAGAATGATTCACACTTGAAGATCTACCTGAAGCACCACTCTGTGAGATTATGCGCGCGCGATTTGAATGGCGATTCGAGACAAGCGAGATTCGGGAGGAAGTCGAATTGAAGTCGAAGGGATACGCAATTTATTCGTAAAACAACCGGAACAAGCTTGGAATGACTTAAGCTGTTAGGCCTGAAGGAGGTAATGATTTTCCGCGTCCAGCCTCAGCTCCTCGTTAATGCTCCTGAAATGCATGTAACTACGCGTCGCGATAAGGATAGATGTAAACACGCACTCAAAGAGGAAGTCGAGGTCTGGAGTGACTCGCCGATGCACACCAAACGAGTGGCTATAGACGTCCAGAGAGAACGCGGGGCGATAACAATTGCCCAAAATGAATGGCCGAACCGCGAGTACACCGACACGCGACGCGTCCTCTTCTCCAAGACGATACACGCTAGTAGTGGTTATCCAAATACAGTGCAGGTAAACTTCTGGTCGCGTCGCTCGGACCACCCCACGGTGGATTTCGGCGATCTCGGGCGGAATAATGCAGATTGGGACTGGAAGGATATTTTTGACGGCGATTCGTGTTCGAGTGGTCTGGGATGCAGAGGGCGAGATAATGGGAACCATTTCGACGACGACCATCAGGACGAACTCGTGCTTCTCACTTGGAAGTCTAGGCGGGCCCATCGCGCGAACGGCATAGAGAATCAGATGAAGCTGAAAGAATTGGTGGTGGTGGATATTGCGCCCTAAGCGCATCGTTACACCATTGTCCGGGGCGGAACCGCATGTGTACTTGTGCTTCGGCCTTGGAAAGAAGATAATTATCGCAGCATACTTGTGAAGAAAAAGATGTACCAATCGGCCCGCTGGCAACTCACGCTGCAGTAATTGGCACGGCGACACTGGATACCCTCAGAGAAAGGTCTCAGATCGGTGAAAGCACCTACCTTTCCACACGTTCTGAGATCCTTCTTATTCGTTGATATCTGGCACGTCATGCACGCGCTTACGATCATCCCAGGCTGAAGAGCAGCATGGCCCGGCTTCTCGTCAGCGTCGACCTTGAAGAAGAATGGCAAGGACGTTTGGTGAGGATCGGTGGCAACATTTTCACGGGGTGGATTCGAAGTAGATCCGTAAGCATGAGGGAAATCCCGGGAAAGGATCGCCTCCGGCTCCAGGGGCCTCATACCAGTCGTTTTTTGGATCTCTACCAAGGCCTCGAACTCGGTCCTAGCCTGTGAGTTGCTCGGATCTCCAGTGAGTAGACCGGCAATGTCGACCAGAGCTTCGGGGATGAGATTCAAACCCTTTCGGGCCATCGCACGTCTGAACCTCGCTTTGAAAGATCTGGGCTCGAGAAGCAAAGCCTTCCGAGCGGCTTCCTGTGCTGCATGATATCTGATGACAAGAAACGAGTTCACGAATTACATGGTCAGGTTTCTCCATCGCCACTTACTTGCTCAGCTTGAGATACGCGGCGGCCAAGTTCGAGAAGTAGACCGCCACTTTGTCAGTCTCAGCAATAGCGCGTTCATAGCAATCGGCTGCGCCTTGATAGTCGCCCGCTTTGAACAGCCTTCCAGCCTGAGCGCGAGCGATCCATTTGAGTGAAATCAGCATTCGCAAGGGAATCAACTTTCTTGCCTCCGTATTGAACTCGACGCCTGGTGGCACGTCGGAAGGTGCCATCGTGGCGGGAAGAAAAGAAAAGACAAAGAGAATGGTGATGCCGGCTTGCCGACACAACGTTCCCACGCCTCTTTGTCTGCTCTGACCACTTCAAATCTTCAATCGTTCGCCAACGGCGCACGGAAAAATGTGGGGAATTATCCCTATAAATAAACGCTTCATTTAAAATAAACTATAACTTGCAGAACGGCTGGAGACCCAAACATTACGCAAAAAAATCGTCGTTGGCCACCAACTCACCTCGGGTTTCTCATCCGAGTCGTGGCTGAATTCTCAGCTATGGCTTGAACTCGAATCCTCATGAGACTCAGAGCTGTTTTGCAAAATGGGTTCGAAGATAAAAACTAAGCCAGAGTTGAACTTTAACAAGCGAGATACGAGCTTCATCTGCTGAAGCGTCTGTCTAGGAGAGACTAGAATTGAATATGCATGCGCATCCTGACCCAGATGTTACAAACAATCTGCCGCTAATAGTCCCACCACGTTTCGAGCAGCTGATTTGTAAGCTTTTCACCGGGCTTTGGCCACTCGCTAGACGGGAGATTGTCGAAGTCCGTCCAGTTTGGGTGCGACAGCCATGTCACAAAAAGGTCTATTTGCTTATAACGGATGATGGCCGTTGATGGTGCTGATCAGCAGTCATCAGAGTTAGGACCGTAGTTGAAAGCAGTGGTCAGCACTCATAATTCACGCTCTTTCAGTTACCAGCGGTCATAAGCAAGTCATAAGTAAGATGCATGGAAAAGATGTAGAGATAAATTTATTTCGCATTGAATCAAACGAAGCAAGGGGATTGGAAATACACATCTATTCAATATTATTGAGCCTCAAAAACATGTCGTATCCATGGCAAAGTATAAGTTCCGCCGAGAAGTTCCACACGCCGGTGGGAGGAGTGCACCGCAAGTGATATAAGTCAGTGGTAAAACTCCGCCTTCTCCACCTCTTTGACAACATGGTAGCGAGAGTACGAGGACTTGGACAATGGACGCGTTGGTGATTTCGACTGGCACGTGAGGGTGATATCATGTGTGACCAAATGTGACCCTCGCTCCACTGCTCCTCTTCAACCACCACCATGCTTCGCTAGCGACTGAGCCTCTGCTTCCCAGGTTCGTTACCAACCACCACCATGTCCAATAACTCCCAATCTCACTCTTCCCAGTCTTCCTCCCGGGACTGTACTCCGGATCCCAACCACGACTACACAGCCACGCAAAAAGAATTGATTCTGCTGTGTACGCCGAGTAAGAGCGACAATGAGCTTGCCCAAGTGCATCCCTTGCTACACTCTCTTTCTCATCTGATTTCTGTCCAAGCTCCGTTCTCGCTTGGCCGCATCCGTTGATGATCACGGCCGCGTCGTCAGTGTCACTGACTCACACGCCTCAAACGCCGCCTCGACGACTGGGAGAACCAGTCCAACAATCCTCGCAAGCGTGGCCGCCGTGCGCGCAACCACTGCGCCAAGGATGACGACATACCATCTGAAAGGTGCGTGCGTCAAACGGGCCGCAAGTTCGTTCTCATCTGCGGCCTCTGGCTACGACTCGATGACGACGATGCATAGTCTTTCCTCAAGGCTGCACTCGATGATGACTACGACCCGGAACTCCGCTTCAACAGCGATGACGACATCTGCCAGGGCTAGCTGCGTGAGCTCTTGGATATTCTCCCCAACGATCTCGAGACATTTCGTAGCCGCGAGTGGTTTGCGAGCGCGGTACGTGATCCCTGCTCATCTTCTTCATGTACTCATGTCCCTTAGTTCATGGGCGACGACGATAATCAAGGCGGCGACAACCAATGCGAAGACTCAGACGAATAAATAGTGCTTTTTGTCCACTTCTTAATGCCCTAGGCGGGCATTTTTTTAAAAAAAAAAATTTTTTTGCCACCTAGTTATGAGTGCTGAAGACCACTTATATATGCCCACGAGCGGCTGATGACCGCTTAAATGCCTCAACCGTCAGTTATAAGCAAGCTTATTGCAGATGGTGTTTATAACGGCTGACGGGCGCTTACCCGCCGATATAAGCATACAAGAGGTGGGCAACGGAAGATGCCGGTAAATCAACCTCCGAAGCCGACGTCATTTGAAATTGGGGTCCCCCACCCCCCTCACATGACCGGAAGGCCGGGCCATCGGTGCGCGGACCGTTCTCCGCGCTTACAAACCACAGGTTCCTCCAAGCGTTTTGCAGCGTATTGGACCAATATCTCAAAGCTCCAATTTGCAGAATAAGTACTTGGGATGTTCGGTGCAATACATTTTACAAGGGCAGTATGTAATGAGGGAATAAAATCAGTATCAAGCGGCGTCGGCAAACCTGCACCGTTCCCTTTCTCGTATTGGGGATGGCCCATGGGCGCATCGATATCGCTGGCGATTGCTGACGGGGTGAGCGTCAGACCTCGTCCGATGTCGAAGTGGAGGGAGTAGGTACGAAGAGATGGGACGCCGCGCTGCTCAGAAAGAAGACAGTATTGAGGCCGTGCAATGGGACGAGAGGGCCCTCCCACACACCCACCCCCACCGCATTCTCGCGCTCACCCAGAACCTGGAAAGAGGTGGTCGTCGATCCCGTGGCAAGTGTATGTATGCGCCTCGCAGCGGCCAGAGATCGAGGATGTCGTGGAGCGCGCGCACGCCAACACCGCTACTTCGGTCCGATGGATTAAACTGGGTATTTCCATGCCACATGCAGAAAAATATTTATTGAGACTTCAGCTAGATTCAGAATGGGTGAAAATGGGGGGGTCTCCTGCTAAATTTTTAAATTTGGCCACAGGTGAGACGACAAAACTGAAGTCGAGTTGAGGCTTAACGAAGTCGAAAACGTGACCGGACCGATCGCCGGCGGAGTTTGAAAAGAGGTGGGTTTGTCGGCATCTCCCGGTGCCCACCTCTTGTAAGCACATAGGCGTTTTTGTGACATCATTTCTGGATTGAGATCTCAGTCGAGCTCGAAACGATGTAGAACCGAGTGGTGAACCTTATTCCTGGGGGCATTCCAGACTTAGGAAAATACTTCGCGGGATCTGGGATCGTAGGTCGTTGGTTCACCTCTCTTGAGATTCGAAAAAAAAGGCTTACTCCTCGGGAGGTGGGTCGACAAACTTCCTACCCAAAACGAGTGATTCGGAATTGAGCCACGCGACAAACTGGCGGATTCACGCTGGAGGGCGGCGGAGCTCAATGCGGAATCAACGTAACCGAATGAAATCCCAACTTTGCTGTGCGAATATGTCCAAGACTTCGCCAAACTGGTAGACTTTGTTGACGTAGTCATCCCACATCTTGCTGTGGCTCGGAAGGCGCGCCTTTCCCGTCCACACCTTCGCGAATCCGTAGCTTTGGTATCGCCCATGAGACCAAGCGTGGCCTGAGAAAGTTGATGCATATTCTGAGATGTCGACTGCCACACGTACCGCTCATGAAGGCGAGAGTAGGATCATGGATATAATGGCCGGTCCAGTAGACATCGTCCAGCGTCTTCGGATTGACTCTGAGTGCAGTCATGTTGAGCCCAGCTGTTCGAACTTGAAATACTTACTGATTGGGGAGGTTGAAGGTATTGCGACGATATCCAGTTGCAAGAATAATCTTTCGATGCGAGTGGTTAGTAAAACAATTGAACGAATATTTTTTCCCGACCTCGTCTATCCCTTCAACAACCGTGCCGTTGAAAAGATGAATCTTTCCGTTCTTGATTCCATTGTTGTGTTCACGCAGGGCTTCGAAAGCCTTAATTTCAGGAACTAGCTCGGCGTCGTCGGGGAACATCGAGAGAATGTCGATCCCAAGGCCGATCTTGTATTCACTCTGCTGCGCGAAGGAATTAATTGGCGGAAATAGTATGAAACCTGTCGTCCTACTCTGACGTTGACAATCAGCCGGCGAACGAAAGGACTTATACGTTGGGTGATCTGAGTAGCTGATACGGAAGCGTCGACGATGAGCACGGTCTAATACGCAAACAAATTAGATTGAGAAATAAAATATGGGTAATCTGCGGACCTTGTTAGAATAAATGTCCGAAGATTGAGAATGGTGGATGCTATATCTTCCGCTTTCCTTGGCCTTGCTCCAATCCTGGATTCCTTCAATCTCAGGGACATAAGGATTGCTGTATCTTCCGACGGCCACGACCAACGCATCGAAACTCTCGGTCCAAATTTCCATCTTCATTCGCCTAGATCCAGGCACCCATTCGAGGCGGCGAAGAGTCAGTACCCAAGTCGAAGTCATGTTGCATTTTTCAATCTTCTCAACGAGGGTGGAATAGGACACAATGCGCGGGGATTCAGCGCTGGACGGCTCGTCGTTCGAATTCAACCCACGAAGTGACGCGTAGGCGCGAACATGCCGCTGCACTTCGTGGACCGAAACGGACCAAGGCTGGCGGATATGAGTGTGAGCACCCTATAGAGAAGTTAATTACACACAGTATCGGCGGGATAACGGACATCTGGAAGTTCGGTGACCACCTGAGTTTGGTTCTCATTAGGTATCATGCACGAACCATTAAGCTTAGTGTACGTACTTTGGCCGAGTTGGTATACAAGTCGTACCACACCGGACGAGGTTGCCAGTGTCGCTTCCAGCGATCCGACAAGCTAAGACCGCCCTTGCCCTCTTCGTAGTAAACAGTGGCGGGGAGGTGGTCTGGTTTGCCCGCATGATCCTGGGGAGAGCTACGACTGCAAGACACCATTATAACGCGTTCGAATAGCCTGCCATAATTGGGAAGCCTACGCGTACGACTCCCTGAAAGGCGTTTCTTCCGTATAGAACCAATTACCGCCAAGTGCCGGGGCGCGTTCGAACAGACGAACACTGTATCAAGCTGGCGGCGGCCTGCAGTCCCGCGGGGCCCGCTCCAATGACGGCCACCCGAGAGATTGGGTGCGGAAAGGTCGTCCACTTGTTTTGTGGCGATTGTAATGTTTCTTGAGTTGTTGAAACCAATGGGAAGATGGAAGAAAGAACGACCCCACAAGAGTCTACAAGAGTATATAGTATGGATGAACATTTTGCTGGGGGGACAAAGCAAGGGGCGAGATGCGGGTGAAGTAGTTCCTCCTAACGCCCATTTATAGCCTAGTGAGACACATCGATTCGACGTTTGTGGCCAAGTTGGTTCGCCGCCGTCAACGTAAAAGGTGAAAAGATCGGTGTGACGGCGGTGTGACACTCTTTTTTTTTAAGACACTTCACCACACCTCAAAATTCTGACGGTCGTGGTGGCACAATATATCAAACTCCTTCGTTCAAATCATGCGCATCCTTCCAGGCCGTTTGTTTCTGCCCATCGAACTCGAACGAGAAATATTCGAAACACCAGCTTTCCTGCATCCTACTGATCCTTGTTGTTCGCCGCGTTCAGGCATGGTGCGTTTTGATTTCATGTGAAAGCCTTATCTGAGGAAATCTGTCCAGGATTGAACGTATATTGTATCGTGACATCCTGCTGACCAACGGAGAGCAAACACGACTCCTGCTGCGCACACTCGCTGAAAGTAGGGGCCCGAGGGGAACCGCCGCAACAAGGCGCCGTCGTTTGGATTATGTGCGTAACCTGGGCGTCCTCTCCTATTTTGAGCTTGTACCAGAAGTTTTGTGGGTCTGCGGAGGTGTCTCCAATCTCGCTATGCTCGGAGGGAAGACGATCACGATCGCGAGAGGGACCCATTACCAGCTCCGACGGCTCACAATAGACATTCTGGAAAGAAGTGTAAAACAGCCGAAGTCTATATGTGCTCACCTCACCCACCTCGACAGCAGAAGTACTTTGATAGCGATGTCGATGACTGGACGGTGTGGGCTGGACTTGCGCGACTTTCCTTCACCGACCTCGCACTGCACATATATCATGGCAACCACCGCCAGCATCATTATTGGACGACAATTCGAACTACCTACACACTGTATAAGCCTAGCTCGATGGCCTTAATCTGTAATGCCTGAAGAAACACATGAATTCAGTGTGCTCATAGTATATTCCCGACTCACCAGCTGCTTCGAGTAGAATCGCGACACGGCAAAATTCCCCGCGGCGAACCATAGCTGCAGACGTATTCAGTAGGCTAATATAGGAAGTACGCAGCACTCACCCCGGGATACCCCGAGGCGTGATAGCACCCCCGAATCTCGCCCTCTTCGTCGATACCCCACAGGGGACTGGTTCGGTCGATAACTTCGTCGGTGAATAAACCGCGCATGTCGTCACGTACACTGGTGTAGGAGGTACTGTATTTCTGTGAGAACGGTGTAGAAGAGAAAATATGCAGCGCTAACGCGTATATAACCACGTCGGCCGGAAGAGAAGAGCCGTCGGTAAAGACCAGGGAGTCCTCCGTGAAGGACGCGGCCTCAACGCCTTGCTTCACCTTGACCTTCCCTTCCCGGATAAGCTTTGCGCAACCTACGTCAAGCCCTGTGATACCACCATTCAGTAAGGACATCATTGAAAAACTATATTGGCTTACAAAATCCTGCGCAACACATTTAAGCTGTCATTTGTAGTTCGAAACAGCAAAACGTACCTCCGAATTTCTCAAACATGAGGGGGAATGCGCCAGACCCATCCGATCCCATATTCAATTTCAGTCCGGCCTCCCTTAAACCTCTGTGCGTCTCCCGCTCCGCCTCCCACGTTTCCGCCTCATGAGCACTCAATATCTTCTTGAGTAGCAACAAGGGCGTCGCATTCTGCTTGAAGTCGCCGATTTCAACCGGTGCTCCCGGAGGCCAGAGCTTATCCATCTGGGCGCGCGCGTGGGCAGCACTCGCCACGCACGTGGAAGAGCGCTGCACCATGGTCACGGAACGTGCCCCGTGGAATGAGAGATCCTGGCAAACGTCGGCAGCACTGTTGCCCGCGCCGATCACAATAACGCGCTTGCCGGAGAATGGCGCCGCACCATGATAATAGCCCGCGTGCAGCGTAATACCCTTGAAACGCTCGGGGTCCCGGATGGCCGGGTAAAGAGGCGCGCCGAGCGTCCCTGCTGCAATGACGATGTGCGCAGGATGAATGGTGACATGTTGACCGGCGCGGTTGATAACTACCGTCCAGCGCTGGGAGGCACGGTCATACGTTGGGACTGGAAGCGGGTAAGAATCGGTCCACACGACGAGGTCGTCTGACTCGGGGTACTGCTCCAACCATTGAGCCAATTTGTCCCGCGGTGTGAATACGGGCCAGTTGGCGGGGTACGGCTGATATAGCACTGTTTCTGCTACTTAGAGCTTGCCAGTAAAATAAATGCTTTCACACGTACTGGTAGCCTGCCTCTTGGTCGAATGGAGCGTCAATGTCGGATAGCGCTGCCGCCAATTATCCCCCACCCGTGGATTTTTCTCGACGATCAAGGCAGGGATGTTCATCTGCTTGAACCTCGCACCCATGTTAAGACCGGTTTGCCCTCCACCAACTGAGAAAACTCGTCAAGAGACAGAAAAACCAACATTTTCCAATGCCTCACTGATGAGAACGTGCGGATTCTCCTCTATTTTCAAGCGCCGCTCGCGAGAGATGTCCGACCAAGCGAGCGTATGACCACCATACAGTCCCTCTTCAGGACCCATCTCCTCGTGTCCTCTGATATCCTTCAGCATCATGAAAACCGACGTAGCTAACCATTGGCCAGAGGCAGTCGGATTTAAAGAGAAATAACCTTGTCCAGGCCCGACAGACGCTTCGAAAGTGAATCCTGCCGTTATAGTGGAACTCGCATCCGTAAACTCTGGCGAAAGATACTGGCTTTTGTCCAATTCGATTGAGTCGAACCAGGTCCAGTTCGCCGCGAGATACGCGCGGATGTTGTCACGGCCGCTCAGGGTGCGATTTGACCAGGTAAAGGTAAGAACGTCACGGAAATAGCCATCCTCGTGGAAACAAGTAGCAGCCACAGTTGCATCTAAAGAAACGAGGGCCTCATGGTATCGGGTGAGCCAGGAGGAGGCGATTTCGCGATAGTCGACCCACATGGAATCGGACAAGACACACAAAGGCTGTACATCTGATGAAAAGCGGCGGTATCACGGCAGCCGGAGTCTGATAAGTGACTGCTTCATAGACATGCCGTCAGGTGAGTGACTTCAATTAATTCACCGTGGCGTGTATGACCATGATACCATCTTTGATGACGATCTAGACGGCAATTCTGTTGCGGCACGGACGGAGTTTATTCAGCTTCGCGATATTCGGCGAATCCAGAAAGAGATTGAGGCTGAAAATATTCGACTGGCACCCGATGATGGTCTCTCCACGCAACGCTGGGTTGAAATTCTGCGCACTAAAGGCCATTTACTCGGATTCAAGTCCAAACTCGATCCTCCTCCTGGTTCTGGGCTCGCTCTCGATGTCTTCGTTCTAATGGTCCAGACAAGCTGGTAACGGAAGATGTTTGCCAAGCACGGGGAGCATCTGCTCTGCATCGACGCGACACATAATGTCACCATGTACGAGAATCTAAATTTGACGACGTTGCTGGTGCGCAATAAACGTGGGCATGGTACACATTTTCCTTATTGTGTTTGCCCTCCGAATGACACTTTAACAGGAATACCAATATCCTGGATGTTATCCTCAAGCGGGACCCAGCAGACCATCGAGTACTTTCTCAGACTTCACCGCGCCCAAAACCCGCTCACAATCCCACGCAACATCATGTCCGACTTCGACTGGCCGCAGATTCACGCTTGCTCTGTGGTCTATCTCACCTTTATTTTATTATGCTGGTGGCATGTCTTGCATCCCTGGTAACAACACTTTCGTATCTCGGACCACCCCGATCTCTGGGAACTGCTCAAACGGTGGATTCGTATGACCAACAAACCGGAATTTGATGCCGCCTGAATCAAAATTCAAGCTATTGCACCACGATCTTTTGTCGAATACCTCAGCAAGTATTGGATGACAGAACACGTTGTGCAGATGTGGTCGGGAGTATATCGGACGGCACGCAACATCTATGAGGCGTGCGATACCAATATGCTTATTGAGGCGTGGGTCTTACTGGCACTTCTATTGTTTGCATCTTGACTGTTTGCAGTTGGCATCACGTTCTAAAAGGCAAATTCCTCCATACAAACGCAATCGCCGCCTAGACCATCTTCTGCACACACTCCTCAACGATGTCCTACCGTACTATGCTCTCAAGCAGCGCCGACAAGAGCTTGGTTTTGAAGGACCAGATCTCGAGGTGAAGAAGCGCAAGGATATCATCAAGCGCAGCAAGGTCTATGTCAAGGATGACATTCAGCAGATTTCGGACTCGAAGTACCTTGTCCCCTCTCAATCAAATCCCTCCAAGCTCTATGAGGTCAACCTCGACGCATATACTTGCCAATGTCTTGATTATCCCTTGATCTCCTACTGCAAGCACCTTTGCGCAGTACAAGAACTCTTTGATGAACCAGGCAGCCCTTCTGACGGTATCCATCCACTGCCGTCTCATGACCGAACTCGACGATGTCGAATTCTTCAAGGCTATGCTCTATGAACGCGCATCAATTGGACCCGTGGGAAATTTTGCATATGAAGTCCTTCAAGTGTTCTACGCGACACCGGTTTTTTAGGATAGATGTTTGACTAGTGTTGCCGCGACTCGAAAAGTCGAGTCACGACTCCGGAAGTCGACTTGATTTCGAGTTCAACTCGACTTGACTCGACTTGGCCGGGCCGAAGTCACTCGGAGTGACTCCAAGTCGACTCAAGTCGGTGAAGTCGAGGGTATTTTTCCAATTTGTTTGAATGCCTACCACATTACGTAGAAAGATTGTGGAAGATTGTGGGCGAATGAATTTGAAACCTCCTTTGCAAGAAGTGTCAAAACATCGCTTAAATGCAGTCACACAAGATCTCTTAGGTGATTTTATCGACAGTATTACTTTAAAACGTCTTGATTGGCATGCTGGAATTTTTTCCGTATTTTTCTAGACTTATTTAAGGCTCAGAACTGGCTCAATTCGCAACTGTGTGACCTGACCGGAACGTGACAGCCTCACACGCTGTCACGGTCGTGACATTCCGGTACAAAAAAAAAATCAAAAAATCAAAAACTGTTCTAATCGCACTTGCAGAGGGAAAGAAACATTTTATAAAATTACCCCGACTCGAGTCACTCAGGTCGGTCCAAGTCGACTTGCGACTGACTTCGAGGTCGCCGAAGTCGTCCAAGTGACTCGACTTGACTCGGTTCAAGTCGACGGTCCGAAGTCGACTTGGGGGCCTCAAGTCGCAAGTCGCGGCAACACTATTTGACAGGGACTGATTCTGTTCTGTTACTTACGTGTTTGTTGCTTTGTGTATCGGCTAGGTTCTACAGCGGGCAGGTAACTGACTCGGCTTAGAACTTAGAACTTGAAGGTACTTAGAAGTCAGGGACGAAGGTGTACATAAAACCTGTAACTAGTACACCGGGATACTTCCTGGCCCCGGCGTTCCTCAGCGGGACCGTGCCGTGCAATCCTACCTACCTACCTACCTACCTACCTACCTACCGAGCCTCTCGCCGTTGCCGTTACCGCCAAGTATTCCCGATGCTCCTCTCACCAGTCGAAACATTCCTTCTTTCACGCAGCTGATGGAGAAGCTCGAGCGCTTAACAGCCCGTCTTCGGCGACCGCGCAAGAAGGATGACCACCGACCTTGAGGCCGCTGTTGATGCCTTGCTTCTGGAGACAGCCAGTGGCTCCGTGCTTCCCTCGGCTGAACACCTTCAATCTAATCTGTCGTCCCAATGGAAGAAAACCCAGAGTGGAATGATGCCTGCTGTCAAAACACGGCGCAAGCCAGCCAGCGATCCTTCCTATGGTGCGGCCGGGGAGCTAGTAGTGGAAGTAAGATGAAAGAGTCCAAGCCAAAAAAGTGAGTCTTTATGTTCTGTAGTCGTCTCTCCTTGGCTCTGAACAAGTTTTTCAGACCAAAAACCACTGAGACCAGCGCTCCCGTGCCTAGTCATCCTCCTCCAAATCTCCTACCACCTGCCACTCATTGGATCCCGCAACCTACTCACCCCAGTGGGCCGTTACTCCCCCACAGCTATTCACATACAAATGGACAAGTTTACAGTACCTGGACATATCCAACACCCTATTATTATCCTAGTCAAAATGTATAGATCTCTCGGTACATCTAAAAATGCATGATTTGCGGCGACTCGTAACATGTGCTGGGGGAATTTTTTCTACCTGTGTTGAGCTCTAGAAAAAAATACTACAAATAATCGACAAAGGCAATTTAGTGGCGTGTGTGATAACTAGGCAAGAATTATGTTCCCCCGCATGTTTTATGAATTTATTTGCCCCAAATGCGCGGTGATTGAGATGACAAAATGTGATTAGCCAATGCACGGCCATCACTCTCCATGATCCGACCGCCGAAGCTGCCGAAAAATATTTCCCAATTCGGAACGCACGTGGAGGCGGAATTGAAACAAGTGTGAGAATACATGGAATCCGCGGTTTCATCCGCACGAGATCTAATCTAATCTACGAACGTGGACATTAATTGAGTTTCCGCGATCTAATGAGGCCTATTATAAACGGAAGTTCTTAGTTAAGTTCTGAGAAGCGAACTGGTTATGAGGTACACTTGCTGCAATCGGGAAACGACAAGGCATTGCTTGAATCTTTGCACTGAAACCAAACAATGAATTGCACAGAATCTGTTCGACTTCTGCACAACATCGCGTGTGCACAAATTCGGTAGGTAGGTAGGTAGGATTAAAACCAAATGTTCGGCGCGGAATTGAGGTAGGTGGGTAGGATTTGCAGGTGGGTAGGATTTATATGATTCTAATAATTATTCATCCATTTCGCCCTGCACAGCTGCCCTTCACCAAACCATATTGATTGGCTGGCTCACTCCACCAGTGGTTGTAACAAGCTCTCCTGAAGAGTCAAGCCTATTCGATTTCAGCGTCAGTACAAGAGCACAAGAGAAAGATAGAGTTCGCATCACGTTGTAAATTTCGAGCTCATCACGACAGAGAACTCAACAGCGTCCGGGTAAAAGAACCAAGGAAGCTTTACACTTTTGTAAGCTCAAATAAATATTTCAAACGTTGACGCATACCGTTGTGGTGAAAGTATCAGTCGAGGAAGACGTCGAGCCTTGATACGTCCGGCTTGCAAAGAGAAGAGGTTCCTCACTGCTGCTTTCGGTATGGGCATCGATGTAGAAGTCCACGGATGTCGGGGTGTTTCCATTTTGGACAGCGCACGCAAAATCAGCGGTAACGATGACTCTCTGCGAGCAGTAGAGGTTAGTTGAGAGGTCGCCCGAATCTGCTGGAGCGATTTTGAAATCCCCAAAACGCTGCTCATCAGCGCAATTTTGGGCACTTGCGTAGGCTGCAAGACCAGCGAGAACCACAAGCTCCGAAAGAAGGTATTTAAGGTGCATTATGAGGAAGAGAGATGGGGAATATTGAAAAAAACTAGAACCATGGGGTGCTTATATACACCTTTTCGGTTGTGAGGAGAAGGAAAAAGAAATGCGCAATTCAAGCAGCTGACCCATTCTACTTTAGTGTTTCCAAGGGATTTCGGTTATACCGGCTTCGGATAGGTTCGACCTGGTTCGACGCTCGCCGCGAGCTGCCGCGTAAAAAAAGATGAAGTGATGATCGACCATCGTTCGCATGTGTTCCGCAGAGGTAAGTAGGGCAACCACTATATGCCAAAGTCTCGGGTCAAAATCCAAGTCGGCTTGAAGCTGCAGCGGCCAGCGTAACCACACAAACCGAGATATTACCACCAAAATACGTAGAGAGTCAAGACGGTCAACTATAAGCTATTATAATTTAAATGGGCTCCGGGAAGCTCCACCTGAGGGCTGTCCTGAAAAACCCCAAACTTGGGTGAAGATTTCCGGGTGTTATTATAATAATTGAGTCCGAAGGTTCCACGCGGAGAACAGAACGAGCAGTGGTGCGCAGCTTATCCGAGCGGGATTAACGGCATTGGAATCCTAATATGGATTCCAATCTGATCCGGATCATCCAGCCGACACGCGAACAGAGCGAGCGCGGTGCGCGGCTCATCCGCCAAGGCGGGATCAACGGATGACATAGGGATTCTAATATGGAATTAGCCAACGGTAGTTTTCTTATCTTCCGACAAACCAGTGGCTTTTCAGCGTATTTTCTGAGGATATACTTAAAAGTAGCCATGATAACTTTTTTTCTTTGCGGTTTGTTCGCGTGTGCTGTTCCCCGGGCCTAGGCTTAGAACTTTGATGGCGGGGACTGGAGAGTAGGGACTAAAATGGATTAACTCATCTGCCTATCACGCCCGGGCCATCCGATCATTAGGGACAGTCAGAGTAGGGGTTTCAGAAGGGTTTCACGAAAGCGCTTCAGAAGGGTTTCTCGACGAATTTTTGTGAAGCGTTTCTCAAATCATTTCTGAAGCGCCTCTGGAGGCGCTTCGACGTTTCAGATGTGTTTCAGATTTATGTGCTTCTCCCACGCCTCAGAAATAAATTATTTGTCGAGAAACCCTTCTGAAGCACTTACGTGAAACCCTTCTGAAACCCTTACTCTGACTGTCCCTATTAATCCACGCAACGCAGTGCACGAAGCCGTACGAAGATAGTAATACGGTCGATACGACCACTTACACGTGGAGTCGAAATTCTATGTCGTCAGGGACGACGGCCTAGCCGAGTGTTCCGAGTCAGCGCTCCCAATCCTCCATAGGGTTCAACACGGGTATCGGGTCCACGCGCGGGTTTGGACCCGTGGGTCAGCCGGGTTCGGGTACGGGTTGAGATTTTCGACCCGTTGCAATACCGTGGACCCGCAAGGGTAAACCCGCGGGTTTTCGGCCGACAAGAGCTTACCTACAAATAGTCGGTCGCCTTCGGCCGTATACGACGTCAAACCGACTATTCGATTGGAAAACTAGTACAAATGGGATGAAAAAGCGAGCTGACTGACGAAATCCAGCAAATTGCGAAGAATTCAAGTGTTGCAAGATGATCGCTGCTGATCTAATCAAAGCCCGTCATCGTCACTGATGCACAAGGTTCTGGCTTCACTCTGGCCTCGTATCCACCTAACCTCTCATTCTTTGTTCAACTGCTACATTACACCTATCAAACACAGCACTCATATGTTTCTCAATAAGGCCGGTAAGGCCGACAAGTGGCACAGCCCATTACCAAGTTTACAAAAATCTAATAAAATTATGTTCGTCGAACTTGCTCAACACCAGTGGCCTAAATATTTTCTAAACCTGGTAGGTAAGTTGGTAGATAGTTTACACGCCCCAGCATGCACTACTTCTTGCCTTTTTTTGGTTGCATACCGCGGGTTGACCCGACGGGTTTGAGGAACCGCGGGTAGATCAGCGGCCCGCGGGTGACCCGTACGGGTTTGAACCCGCGGGTCGGTCGGGTACGGTATTGGCGGGTCCGGGTCCGGGTTGACCATTTGGTACCCGCGGGTGGACCCGTGTTGAACCCTAATCCTCCAATCTCTTCTTTTCCTTTTCCTTCTTATCCGCTTGCACTTTGATTCTGTTCGGTTCAAGATATTCCCTCCCGCCCTCAATATGCCAACCTCCCAACCCCTCCAAACGTCCCAGCTCTTTCAGTGTCTTTTGTTCCACAATGCTCAGTTCCCCGTCCTTAGGATCGAGCCTGAAAGGTTCCTTCAACGCCACGGGCGGATTTGTAATTATCCTTGGAATCCGAAGCGCATTATGGGATGCCGAATGTAGCATGAGGGGATGCAGCAAATACACATCACCGACCTCGCCAGTCATCTCGTGGAAACTCGCACTAGACACCAAACCGTTGGTTTGGACGATGGAATTGAAGAATCCGGGCTTGGGATCGGAGGCGCCTCGGGGGTGCATGCCTGGAGTGACTCCGCCAGGGTGGTTGTACTATTCGTTCGTAATCAGCAATGGGACTTGACAGAGTTCATGCATAGGATATGCGTACCAGATGTCTCGCAATATGCCCAATACCATCGGTGCAAATCACCGTTCCTCCGCCGCCGGGGGCGATATCGCTGAAGAGGGGAATGACGAGGAGGGCCTGCTCAGGGGAGTCGAGGAAGTGGACGAAGAAGTCTCCATCGACATGCCAGTTGTATAGCTTCCTGAATGGAGTCTCCCCTTGTCCCTCCTTCCCTAAATTAACAATGAAGGCATCACGCCACGATTTCTTCGAGTCGGCAATGCGATCCTCTCCTCCGAGCAGCTCGCAGATGGCGCTCCATGCTTTAGGTGCGAACTCTGAGACGAGGACAGAGTTCTGCGATGGCATGTGAGTGCGCTCGGTGTGCCAGGTGGATTTATCGGAGGCAGACATTCCTAGACGGGTCCAGAGATCCGAGGTAAAGGCCGCAGATGCGTCGCGGGTGAAGCATTGCCGTAGATGAACAAAGCCGTGCGCCAGAAAATGGGATTTTTGCTCGGTGGTCAGACTGTAGGAGGAAGGGGAGGTCATGGTTGTGGATAGGTCTCAGTCTCCTGAGTCGGAGTAAAATATTTAAAGCGAATAATAGGGGCTGATCCGTGACGAACTTCAACTTGTTCATTTTCGCATGTGATGTACAACTGCATCCTCAGTCTCCCACTGAATTACATCAACATCGTCGTATATCTAAATGGAACATAGAATGTAAAATATTAATCCTATGGAAGTTGAGCTCTGCAGCCCGTTCAACTCGGAGCACATTTTACCCTCCTTGGCTAGCCAACCTTTCCAGTTCCTTCTGCCTCATCTCTTCCTGAATTTGAATTCTCCTTGGCACGAACCCCTCCCTCTCTCCATCAATTCGCCAACCCGCCAATCCACCCGGACGTCCCAACTCTTTCAGCGTCTTCTGCTCCACGAGGCTCAGCTCTCCATTGCGTGGATCGAACCTGAACGGCTTCTCCAATGCCACGGGCGGATTCGTAATTACCCTCGGAACGCGCAGCGCATTGTGGGACGCCGAGTGCACCATCAGCGGGTGCAGCAGATACACATCTCCCACCTCGCCTGTCATTTCGTGGAAGCTCGCGTCGGACACCAGTTCGGGATTCCGTACGATTGACTTGAAGAATGCGAGACGGTCTGGACCCGTAGGCTCTGGGGTCCCCCGAACGTCCATCCAAGGCGTTACTCCGCCAGGGTTTTTATACTATCTATTGTGAGCAAACAACTATGAGAAGATGGACTGGAGCTGCGGTACCAAATGTTTCGCCACATGTCCAAGCGCATCGGTGCATATCGCAGTCCCGCCGCCGCCAGGCGCAATATCGCTAAAGAGCGGAATAACAAGCAGGGCCTGCTCAGGCGAGTCGAGGAAATGGACAAAGAAGTCCCCATCGACATGCCAGTTATCCAGCTCCCTAAATCCCACCGCCCCTTTCCCCTCAATTCCCAAATTAACAATGAAGCTGTCCCCCCACGATCTCTTCGATTCGGAGATACGCTCCTCTCCGCCAAGCAGCTCGCAGATGGCGCTCCAGGCCTTTGGCGCGAAGTCAGAGACCATGACGGTGCTCTGCGCCGGCATGTGTATGCGTTCGGAGTGCCAGGTTGATTTATCTGTCGCGGAAATGCCTAACCTCGTCCAGAGATTGGCAGTGAAAGCTGCCGCCGCTTCGCGGGTGAAGCATTGCGGGAGATGAAGGAATCCGTGAGTTAGAAAATGGGACTTCTGCGCTTCAGTGAGAGCATAAGAGGATGAGGAGGACATGGTGGTGGATGCTGGCAGGTGGGTGTACATGTAGAACCGGCCACGTTGTGTTGGCCGGATTTGCCGAACATTCGATTTCACCGAGGTGGAACTAAAGTGGGAAGCTAGGACCATTTTGGGTCTAGTTCATCTGCACAGTCAACCAAGTGGCTCAGTCGGCCTCGATCGATACTATTCCGGACGCTCACCACAATTGATCGCGAAATATGACAAACTCGAAGCTGAAAACTTGAGAAAATCAAGATCACATAGAATTTGGGCCCAAATCAAATCCCTATAGCAAACCAAGAAGAAATATATAGTCAACTAGAGTAGAAACTTCATACGTGCCAGATTAAACGCGCGACCTTCAAGCCTTTTAAACAGCCACGTGACCGCGAAGCCACCCATTCAGACCCCGATGCATTGTTCAATTTCCCATTTTGGCCGATATTGATGGCACTTGGTGGCTTCTGTCGAGGAGCATATAAACCACAACAAAGGCCCGCGTCGGTTCGCTGCTCTCCTCTTGCCACTATCCATTCATTCTACACCTTTTATTTTTATACCCCACTGCCGCCTCCCACCCGCACCCGCTTATAATTGTAATTCCGGTACGCGATGACATACGACGCAGCCTACTTGCGCCAGCTCCGCCCCATCGACCCCAAAGCCCTCGAGCAGCGTGTGGGCGCCAAGAGCCGCCCGCAGCGCCTCGACCCCGAATGCGCGTTCGGGTTTATAGCCCCGCGCGCCGGACCGATGCTCACCCCAGACGAGTACAAACATTTCTGGGAGACGCTGAAGCCTATTCCCCTGGTGGGCCTTTTCGTACCACTCTTCCCTGCGTGCCACCCTGATGGACTATTTTGTTCGATTGTAGCTCCCGGACCAGTGCACGCGCACGCCGCAGACGGCGCCTGCCACCATGACCTCGACGCAGGAGAACACACCCCCAGAGGCGTCAACGTCGTCGTCGTCGTCGTCGTCGTTATCGGCGTCCACTCGCAGCTCGAAGTCAAGCAAGATCTGGAAGATCTTCAGCCGCAAGTCAGACGCGCCGCGATCCTCCTCCTTTAGCCTCATACTCACCCTCTTCCGAACAGAAAGACCAGCGTCGTCGCCGTTGCTCCCGACACCCCACGCTCGCGGGACGATACCGACACCCTGCGCTCCCGCGACGACATCGACACCCCGCACACAAGCGCGAGCTCAAACGCTAATATGCACTTCGAGACGCCGCGCATGATGCGCCCCCGCGCGCTCCCCACCCAATCCACGCCCAACCTGCGCGCGCGCTACCGCGGCGATATGCCGCCGCCGCCCATGCCGCCGCCGCGCGGCCCGCTCCCGCCCATCCCCGCCGCGCCCCCCTCCAGTGCCATCCCCACCCTTCGAACCAACCCAAAGCGGCAGTTGAATGACGTCCCGACGAGCATCTACTTCAAGATGGACGAAGAGGCGGACGGCGAGGCGCTGTGCCTCTACACGGGGCGCGACGAGTAGTGAGTTTCCTATCAGTTCATTTTCCTTCGTATTTCCCCAACGTACCCACCCCGCCCCGCCCACGTCGTCGTTCTTCGGCCAGTGAGTACTGACGACGCGTTTGCGCAGTTTCGGACCGGAGTGCAATTGATTGCATATCTGAGCACCTCCTCCACCGCGGGGGGGTTGGTGTAGAAGCATAGATGGAGGGATGCTGTGACGGGCGGAGGCGGCCCAAGACTGTATTTTTTCTTGGAACGGTAAGTAATTGTGTATCGCTAGCTCTCTGTATTTTTTTTTGTGTTCTGTTGGCCAATTATGATTATCATGCGTAGATGTTATATATTGTGATTAGCGTTTGAGCAGACGCACGGACTCGGAGGACTCGGAGGAGTTTGATGTGAGGAAGAAGCGCTGGGTGTAGAAACGATGAGCGTAGTCGTGACAATCGGCGGAGAGCGAAACGCGTACGCGTACTCAACAAGCCTGGTATTTCCCATCTTATCGCGGCGAAGGAGCTGGCTCGTTCAGCTAGAGCGTCTCGACAGTGAGCTGTCCCCGGAAAATAAAGGAAGTATAAAATTGAACGCAATCGTTCGTAGTTGCATGACGTCGGACAGAGCGTAGGCCAGGCTTCGACTGAATTACCCTGCGCTCGGCGGGCCTACGTTAATGATACTGACGCCGACAAGAAAATAAAAGAGGGATACGGGCACACGCTCCCATATTCCCGAGCGTCGGCCTTAGTTCGGAGGACGGATCTATTTCTGCTGATAAAGGGGGTCAGAGTGCGTCGGATACTGAAGGAAAAAGGGACGGCGGACCTGTCTTCCATCCTTCCCGTCACGCTGCTGTTTGATTATCTAGGAATGTGCTAAAAATTGTTTGAGGTTGGACGACATCCCTGCCTAAGTGGGAATTGAGTCAGGGCATGAGCGAGTCGCGGCTTATATGAGGGGAGTCGACGGTGTAATGGGCTTGAACCGAACGCTGCACGAGCGTATGGCGCCGCACCAGTAGATCTAGAATCGAAAATTAAAGTTCATGTTTTTTGACAAGCTGCGGGCAAAGCAGAAGCACTGGCATCGAAGTTTGGGCTCGATGACGAAGGAATAGCAAAGATCTTCGGCAGAGCTGAAGCAAGCCTGGTGGGGAGTATCCATGCAAACCGCTACAGATCCGGAGCATATATCAAGACGCGTTGATAATTGAAAGGCCCAGGAGCAGATCTCAGCAGGAAGAAGGACAAGCCAAACGTGAAGAACTGTGAAGAACGAGATCTCGAGTGATACATGTATGCCGGGAATTCCGATTGGAGAATCAGACAAGCAAACAGTCGGATGAGAAGGACTGGTAGGCCGCGGACTACTAGTATAGGGAACGAAGTTTGTCTGGCAGTACATCGTGAAAGTGTCATCCGAAACAACAAAACGACGTAGCCGACAGACAAATACTTATAGGCCCTTCACAGAGCTTCACAAGCGAGCGTGAATGCCAAGGACTGTGCATGGGTTGCCGACAAAATGAGACAAAATGGGAACAAAAGAAACGTCAAATAGCGGATCAATACGGGTGATCACGTGATGCGCATACGACACCACCCGCTGCTCTCATTATCGTCCCCGATCCGTCGATGTCCCCAGAGTCGTAGCAGTTCAGGCTACTTGTCATCTGGCTTCACAACTCTACAAACTCGTACCTATCGACTGGGCTTCCTTGGGAATTCCTGCGCTGTGTAGTCGAAACGGCGTCTGATGGTCAACGGCGGAACTTGTACTTCGCTTTAGACGATCCTCTTCAGCTATTAGCAGCTCGGTTAGCAACCTCTGGCCCTTGTTCTCGCTCATTGACATAGCTTTCCATCAACGCGGAGCGTGGCGGCACTTTTCATTGTTCTCTCCCGAAGTTTCCCATCAAAGCCTATTGTGTACAAGGACAATGGCCAACCAGGCAATAAAAGCGTCCCTTGTTCTTTCGCCCCTCAAATTCTCTACCCCCGAACGTTGATCTCAACGACGACCTATCTGGATCCCATATTGACGACCTTTCTTTCTGTATTTCACGACACGGACGACCATGAGCTGTGCGTACCCTAGTCGTCTCTGAACATCAGGCGAATTAAATAAAATAAAATACAGTGTCTTCCTATGTAAAGCGCCAGTCGCGCATCCGCACCCGCAGGGGCACCCTCACGAGTGTCGTGCAGGAACCACTGCACATCATCGTCGAGGAGGAGTTGGCGCCACCGCCACTCGAGGAGCCTAAGAAGAGCGTCAAGGCGAAGCGCCGGCACGGCGTCTCGGACCTGCACATTCCGCGCGACTCCATGCTCTTCGCCGCCGCTATCGCGACGCAGAGCCCCGAGGACGGGTGCTGGAAGCTCACGCTGCCCGACGACACGACGCTCGACTTTCCCCGCCCCCCAACTGCTGCCTCATCCGCGTCGGGCTCCGAGTCCGACTCGAGCTCTTCCTGCGGCGATTTCAGCAGCCCCGCGAGCGTGTCCTCAGGCCTGCCCACATCGCCTTCGCCCTCCCCCACGTTCGACGCGCCGCCTGTGTCCCTTGTGCAGTGTATATCCATTAAACCCCTCACGATAACCAAACGCTCTGTCTCCCCCGTCCCTCCCGCTCCCCTTCCCACGGAGGAGGAGGCTCCCCTTCCCACTGAGGAGGATGACCTGCCCACGCCACCCGACCACCTCCCCGCTCAGGCAGAGGCAGAGTGCGAATCGGAATACGAAGACGACGACGACGACGACGCCTTCTATGCCGCCCACCTCCGCACCTTCATCACCCTCACCCCGCCCCTCCCCCCGTCCTTTCCTGTTGCGCCAGCACAAGCACCACCGCAAGTGCAAACAGAAACACAGACGCAAGGGCAAGTCCCCGCGCTGACTATCACCATCCCCCCGCAGGCGCACCCTCACCTCGAGGTGGAGCGGACACCCGGCAGCCGCGGACCACGCGACTCCGTCGTGCTCCCCCCTTCGCCCACCGGCGTGCCAATAAACTTCTCGCGCCCCATGTCCATGTCCCTGTCCTCTTCGCGCCGCATATCCGCCTCGCGCCGCACCTCCACCTCGACGCCCCCCGCCCGTCCCCCACCCTCCCGGCCCCCGCCGCGTACGCCAATCCCGTGCGACGTCACCGCTTCGCGCTACTTCAGCGGCGAGTTCGCCTTCGCCGCCGACTACGCCGCGTACGCGCCCCTGCTGCTCTCGCCGCCGCTCCCATCCGCGTGTGCGTCGTCTGCGGGGTTGAATCCCGCGGAGCAGTACGCGCCGCCGTGCGAGCCGGAGGAGTACACTTCGTCCCACCCGCACCCCCTCCTCTCCCCTGCCCGCCCCCACCTCCCAGCGCGTACCCGCAGCGCCAGCTCCACGCCGCCGCCCCCGCTCTCTGCCCTCTTCTCCCCGCCGCCGCGCGCCGCGCAGGGCGTGCCGGCTGATGTGTGTGCCGACGACGACGCGGAGTGGGCCTCAGATGTGTATGATGACGACGCTGCGTACGGCGACGTGCCCCTCTCGCCCCTCGTCGTCGCGCTGCCCTCGCCCTCCTCCGAGTCCGCGTCCGCGTCCGGGTCGGAGTCCGCGCCGAGCACGCCCGCGTCCGCTGTTTTCGACGACCGGGTGCACTCCACAGACGCACTGGACGAGCTGGAGTACGCGTCTGGGTCCGAGTACGGGTACGGGTACGGGTACAACGAGGGCGGCGACGACGCAGAGAGCGACTGGGAGCCGAGCCCGAGTTACGGGTACACCGGGTGGCATACGCGCCCAGCGCCCTCCTCCAGCACCGCATTCACACCCCCGCAGCAACAGCTCAAATCCCGCTGGTCCTCCTCCACGCTCTCTTCCGTGCGCTCGGCACAGGCGGTGCACTCGCCGAAGCTCGGCGGGTTCGCGATCGCGAGACGGTACTTCCCACTCAGTACGTCGCCCAAGTCGTCGTCCAAGGCCAAGGCTTCTGCCTCCAGCACCAACGCGAGCCCCACTAGCGGCAGGAAGAGTCTGAACCTGCGGCTCGGCGGGGGAAAGAAGATCACGACCGCGGACGTGCTCGTCGTGGGGCGCCCGCCTGCGACGCCGTCGCTGCTGGGCGGCGTGGTGGATGTGTTCTCAGCGCCGTCGCTATCCCCCTCCATCAAATCCCGCTCCACCTCCAAGTCGAAAGACAAGAAGCCTAAGTCGCGACTGCCGCCCCCGATGCCCATCGGCGCCACCTCCTCGCCCATCTACCCTGCCCGCGTCCGCCGGCCAGACTCGGCCGCGTCGTCCGCGAGCTGGAACTACTCACCGTCAGTCCTTAACGACAGCGCGTCCGAGTGCGGGAGCGCGTGCAGCAGCGAGAGCGGGGGGATGAGGCGCAAGCCGATTCCGGTGGAGATGTTTTTGCGGTGATCCTCTCACCTCCTCCCCTCTATCTCTTTTTCTATCTACCTTTTTTTTGGTCCTACTTACGGCGTTGACATTCACTCTTCTTGCGTTGATACTCGCCCATGTTCCTCTTCTCTTCTTGCGTTGATGCGCCTATCTCTATCTCTCTCATTCTCTGTGCTACGTACAGCCGCTCACTCACTCTCATTTCGGATTCATCACGATATTGTATTCCCTTTTTACGACGCTCCTTTTACGCACTCGGCCACGTACTTGTACATGCACACACAGTCTAATTTTTCCACATCCATCCACGCATACGCACATATTGTAGCACCCTCATTGTAGCTTTATTTCGATATCACGAGCATGAACTTCGATTTTGATTCGACTCGATTGACTTGACTGAGTTTTCATGTGCTCTGAAGTCATCAAGGGCAAACGCCAGGCTCTCGCAAAGCGAGAGGCGGATCAGGCGCGTGGCTGTGTGATGGCGGAATTGATTGATCGATTGATCTATTTTGATGGGCGCTTGTAGGCGCTTGTGGACCAACTGTAAAACAAATAATTTCATCGAGACGAGATTTGTTAATGAGCCTTTTTTCACCAGGGTACTTTCGCTTGCTATAATTTTCTGCTCTGTGGGTGCGGCTCTGGTGAACAATCAAGCGCAAAACTTTGATCGCCATCTTATTGATGGAAATTATTATCGTCTTCATACTTACAGTGAACAACTGCGTTATTGAAAAATAAAGCAGTAAGTAGGACCCCCTGCCCGGTTATCAAAAAGATCTCTATCTGCCTCCGAGTCGTTCTTTGTGCGAGATTCCCGTTTCTCGCTTTCCTATGTCATTTCAACTTCCGCCGCCACCGCAACCTGGCCACTCTGCTGCTCCTTCATCGACTCCTCTAAGACCGTTATTTCTTTTTCGAACTTCGTTCGGAGAGTGTCCCAGTACCATTTTTCCGTCTGTTCTCCGCGCACATCTGGCTCGGATTTGAGCGCCTGACCCATCTCTCACGTTCCAGAACATTCATTCGGCCTTCTGCGCATGCCCACATCACAGTCAGGGCAGTGGATCCAGTTTATTCACGCTCCACAACACCCTTAGCTTTTGTGGTAGTTAACGGAGAAGGTGAAGTTTCCTTTTTATTGCTTCATATTTTATGCTCACCACTTATATATATTCGCTTCGTCACGTTCACGAAGCGTCGCAGGTAGATTAAAATGGGTATGTTCTCTTCTGTTCAACCTCTACTTCATTCTCGCTCCCTCATAGGCTGCAGTTGTAAGTTCTCCCTTTTTCAAGCCGTCCACCCTCCTCTACATCACCCTCTTGCCAAATCAATGGCACATTCTGTCCTTCCCTATGTGTTCGTATTTCCCTGACACTGATTATTAATTCATTCACCTGAATTTGCTGCCAGGTCAATCTGTGCTTCCGCCAAAATACGAGGATCCGCAAGATTTTTGGCAAGTGTTCGCTTGTTCTCATTGGCTTGGCTGTAACAGACCTATTGCAGTGCGCGCGTTATTTGCTTGATGTTTTCCCAGTCCAAAGTCTCGTACATCTCGTCAGTTTTCTTCACCTGTTAATTTCTATGTCTGGCTGACTTTGTGCCTTTTGTCCTTAAAATAATCACAAACTCCGTACCTATTGAACCTAGACGTGGCTAGTACTGCTTCCTGAAGACCGAAAGATATGTCTTTATTTATTCTTCAACATTGACTTATTCGAATATATTATTCCTAGTGAATGTGATTCTCCATGGCATTCCACGTTGGCGCCGCTCAGTAGTCATCTTTGCGAATCCTGTGGGGTGTTGGTTGCATAGGATGTGATAGTTTCACTAGCATGTATTAGTAGCTACTAATATATATTATTTTTATTCATGAATAACCTGCAACAGAATGAGTGGGAGTACCCTGCAAGCACCTGAAATTAAGTACTTGCATGCACTACAGTCAAGTACCCAGGCACTGCATTATAGTGTCGGGGTACTCCATATGAGCAGGTTTTTGTCCTAATAATAGTCCCTTCAGCTACTGCCATGGAGTACTATTGGGTACTCATTTTGAGCGCTTCGGCACTATTATGTAGAGCTTTCAGGTACTCAATTGAAGTACTTATCCTCCCCACAGTGCGTGGGAGGGCGTAGCGTACAAAGGAGGGGAAGAGCTAGTGCAAAGAGGTGGGCGGACAGCCGATCTCGATCATGGTCGTTAGACCATTGCCCCTTTTGTAAAGAGATCGCATCTCGAATCGATCTGAACAGCAACAACACTTTATGCCGAAAGGAGTATCCAACTCTGCTTCCGAGTCGCTGTCAATACTTGCGTGACGTGGGATTCCACGTTGCACAACAAGCATGCACTTCTCGGGGAACCCCGCCATTCCAAGCACTGAACGAATCGATCGCACGACCGATTGAATCCGACCATTTTTGGCTCGGAAGGCTTTGGTCGTGGGCGCGATTTCAGGCAGTTTGAATGCCTTGGAATGGCCAATTTCCCAAATAAATTGAACCTCGGATTTAGGCTGTTGACATGCCGGGCTCATTCGTAGTCGCCGGCCCGAAGAGCTCGGACTCCTTGCTTCTCGGACATTCATCGCGCGAAAGTGCATGCTGTTCTCCAAGAGGCGCTCAAGGTAACACCCTTGTCTTCCACCTCCACGTCCACTGCACAGGAATACACCCTCCTCACCTTTCCTGTAGGCCGCTCTCTCTGCCGTGTAATCTTTGCTGGAGGCTGACATAGTTACAAGATCGGCGCTGTAACAATCCGTTTTGACCATGTCTAGCGAGGGCAATGAATCCACGCCTATCATTAACAGGATTTATGGTGCGTAGAGAACTTGATTGGGACGTCAGCATCGTGATTCTTTGTCCTTAGGAGGCACAGGAGGCCAGGGTGGTGGCGGCGGCATATACGGTGGTGGCGGAGGTCAGGGGCAGGGTCCCACAGTGAATTTCGGCGGAGTACAGAATTTGACAAATAACATGTACGTTGGTGAAGGTCCCCTGTTCCTTTCCCCAAAGTTATTTCTCAACAACAGCAGTGTGAACCAGGGTCAAGGGTTAATCAAATATCCTGTGTTGAATATTTTTGAAGTTGAATTATGTCTAGACTCGAAGAAATTCTGTTCAAGTGGTTGGAGTCTCCTCCCGATACGAAGGACAAACAGTATGAACTGCGGAAACTTCATCACGGAGCCACTGGGCACTGGCTCCTAGGTGATGTCCGATTCATCAATTGGAAGGCCACACCTGGCTCTTTATGGATCAAAGGAATCTGTAAGTCAATTTCATTCTGTTTCAAGCTCATATCTAATAATTGTCCAGCTGGTACTGGAAAGAGTGTACTAAGGTGATTTGTATCGCTACCACATACATAATATTGATCTGCCGCTGACAATAGCGACAGTTCAACCGTGATCAATGAGATCACCGGTCCCGATCACGTAGTTGCATATTTCTATTTCGATTTTAGGAACGAGAGGCAGCGCATGGACATCATGCTCCGGTCGATCATCTGGCAGCTCTCTGGACGGTCACCTTCTCGCCATAGCTTTCTTGAGAAGCTGTACAAATCACTGGGAGATGGAGCTAGATACCCGCAGCCTGTTGAACTTCAAAGAGTCCTCAAGGATTTACTTTCAGAGTTGGACCGGACATATATCATCATTGACGGGCTTGATGAATGTAACAAGACTGACTGGAAGCCTCTTGTTCAGTTCATTCAAAGCCTATGCCATCCCACCAAAAATGCACCACATCTCCTGCTTACCAGTCAACCTCTTGATGAATTCAAAACAGGATTCAAGGATGTAACCTGCATAGAGCTTGGTTCTGTGGTTTCAACTGACGACATAAGAGCTTACATTGGCAGCGAAGTTCCCAGGGTCGGAAATTGGGCTAGTGATGACAAGTATGCAAAGGATGTCACAGAGCAGATTGTGCAGAAGAGCAATGGAATGTTGGTGCTCATATTGCACTGTGATTTGTCCTCAAACTAATGTTCATGTCCAGGTTTCGCTTGGCCTCGTGTCTCCTCATTGAACTAGGTCATTGTGATTGGGAAGGTGATTGGGACGATATTCTGACAGCCCTCCCACCTGATCTGTTTGGGATTTACAACTGTTTCTTGACCCGGGTAACAAACACTCCCAAAAGAACAGTTTTTGTCCAAGCAATCTTCCGGTGGCTGGTGTTTTCTGCCAGACAACTCACATTGGATGAGCTGGCAGATGCTATTGCTTTCCATCTAGATGACCCTGCGTTTGACTTTTCCAACCTGGCTAAATCTATTTATTACCCAAATAGACGTCAGGGCAATTCTGGCATCTTCAAGTTGTTGGAGGGTCTGATTGTGATAAAAAATAATGACCAGGAGGAACCGTCCGATGACTCGGATGACTCATCAATTGATGACAGAGATAAATCGTCAATTGCTCTTGCACATTCATCTGTCAAGGATTATATCCTTTCCCAGCAATTCCATCAGCAATTCAGCTCAATCATTGACCTTACAATGGAAATCTCCCGCAAGTTTATTACCCAAACTTGTGTCCGCTATCTCCTCCTTTTTGCAGACACCAAACATTCAATGACTGAAGACACACTCCCAGACTACCCACTCTCACTGTATGCGGCAGAATATTGGTTCTATCACCTACAGCTTTGCAATGAACAGGACCAGAGGGTGCTACTTCCTTCAACAATGCATCTCCTAGAGGATGGAAGCAACCAACATGCTGCTTTGTACCAATTGCGTCTCTTGGGTTATTATGGGGCCCGTGCTTGGGATGAACCAATATCACCGGCAGTGTGTATATGTGCGGAAATGGGTTACACAAAGGGAGTACACTCTCTGCTCGTCAAACACAATGCACCTGTCGACTCAGTTGACAAAGACGGCTGGACTGCGCTGGATCTTGCATTGAGATATGGTCGCCTCGACATCGTGAGGCTGCTCATCGAACACAACGCACCTGTCGACTCAGTTGACAAAGATGGCTGGACTGCGCTGCATCGAGCATTGCACAATGGTCACCTCGACATCGCGAGGCTGCTCATCGAACACAACGCACCTGTCGACTCAGTCGACAAAGACGGCTGGACTGCGCTGCATCTTACATTGAGATATGGTTGCCTCGACATCGCGAGGCTGCTCATCGAACACAACGCACCTGTCGACTCAGTCAATGAAGATGGCCAAACTGCTCTGCATCTTGCATTGAGATATGGTCGCCTCAACATCGCGATGCTGCTCATTGAACACAAAGCACCTGTTGACTCAGTCGACAAATATGGCCGGACTGCGCTGCATCTTGCATTGAGCCATGGTCACCTCGACATCGCGAGGCTGCTTATTGAACACAATGCAGCTGTCGACTCAGTCGACAAATATGGCTGGACTGCGCTGCATCTTGCATCGAGCCATGGTCACCTCGACATCGCGAGGCTGCTCATCGAACACAACGCACCTGTCGACTCAGTCGACCAATATGGCCGGACTACGCTGCATCTTGCATTGAACGATGGTCACCTCGACATTGCGAGGCTGCTCATCGAACACAATGCACCTCTCGACTCAGTCGACCAATATGGCCGGACTGCGCTGCATCTTGCATCGCGCAATGGTCATCTCGACATTGCGAGGCTGCTCATTGAACACAACACAACTGTTGACTCACTCGACAAATATGGCTGGACTGCGCTGCATCTTGCATTGAGATATGGTCGCCTCGACATTGCGAGGCTGCTCATCGAACACAATGCACCTGTCGACTCAGTCGACAAAGACGGCTGGACTGCGCTGCATCTTGCATTGAGATATGGTCGCCTCGACATCGCGAGGCTGCTCATCGAACACAACGCACCTGTCGACTCAGTTGACAAAGATGGCTGGACTGCGCTGCATCAAGCATTGCACAATGGTCACCTCGACATCGCGAGGCTGCTCATCGAACACAACGCACCTGTCGACTCAGTCGACAAAGACGGCTGGACTGCGCTGCATCGAGCATTGAGATATGGTTGCCTCGACATTGCGAAGCTGCTCATCGAACACAACGCACCTGTTGACTCAGTCAATGAAGATGGCCAAACTGCTCTGCATCTTGCATTGAGATATGGTCGCCTTGACATCGCGATGCTGCTCATTGAACACAAAGCACCTGTTGACTCAGTCGACAAATATGGCTGGACTGCGCTGCATCTTGCATTGAGCCATGGTCACCTCGACATTGCGAGGCTGCTCATCGAACACAACACACCTGTCGACTCAGTCGACCAATATGGCCGGACTCCGCTGCATCTTGCATTGAGCCATGGTCACCTCGACATCGCGAGGCTGCTCATCGAACACAACGCACCTGTCGACTCAGTCGACCAATATGGCCGGACTACGCTGCATCTTGCATTGAGCCATGGTCACCTCGACATCGCGAGGCTGCTCATCGAACACAACGCACCTGTCGACTCAGTCGACCAATATGGCCGGACTACGCTGCATCTTGCATTGAGCCATGGTCACCTCGACATCGCGAGGCTGCTCATCGAACACAACGCACCTGTCGACTCAGTCGACCAATATGGCTGGACTGCGCTGCAACTTGCATTGAGCCATGGTCACCTCGACATCGTGAGGCTGCTCATCGAACACAACGCACCTGTCGACTCAGTCGACCAATATGGCTGGACTGCGCTGCATCTTGCATCGAGCCATGGTCACCTCGACATCGTGAGGCTGCTCATCGAACACAATGCACCTGTCGACTCAGTTGACCAATATGGCCGGACTGCGCCGCATCTTGCGTCGAGCAATGGTCACCTCGACATCGTGAGGCTGCTCATCGAACACAACGCACCTGTCAACTCAGTTGACAAAGATGGCCGGACTGCGCTGCATCTTGCGTCGATCAATGGTCACCTCGACATCGCGAGGCTGCTCATCAAACACAACGCACCTGTCGACTCAGTCAACCAATATGGCCGGACTGCGGTGCATCTTGCATCGAGCAATGGTCACCTCGACATTGCGAGGCTGCTCATCGAACACAACGCACCTGTCAACTCAGTCGACAAATATGGCTGGACTGCGCTGCATCTTGCATTGAGCCATGGTCACCTTGACATCGTGAGGCTGCTCATCGAACACAACGCACCTGTTGACTCAGTCGACGAATATGGCCGGACTGCGCTGCATCTTGCATTGAGCGATGGTCACCTCGACATCGCGAGGCTGCTCATCGAACACAACGCACATCTTGACTCAGTCGACGAATATGGCCGGACTGCGCTGCATCTTGCATTGAGCGATGGTCACCTCGACATCGCGAGGCTGCTCATCAAACACAACGCACCTGTCGACTCAGTCCAACAATATGGCTGGACTGCGCTGCATCTTGCATCGAGCAATGGTCACCTCGACATCACGAGGCTGCTCATCAAACACAATGCACCTGTCGACTCAGTCGACAAAGATGGCCGGACTGCGCTGCATCTTGCATCGAGCAATGGTCACCTCGACATCACAAGGCTGCTCATTGAACGCAACACACCTGTCAACTCAGTTGACAAAGATGGCCAGACTGCGCTGCATCTTGCGTCGAGTGATGGTCACCTTGACACTGCAAGGCTGCTCATCGAACACGGTGCAAGTGCAGGACAGTGAGTGACCCCCCAGATGATACCGTGGACTCAGTCTCCTAATGAACACTGCTTTATAGAACTACAACTTGAATATTTGACTGTGTTCCAAAGCAGGCAGTACACTGCAAAGTGAATCCATGTGTCCTGAAAGCATGAACATGAGAACCAAGAATTGTATTCGCAATAATTTCAGGTAAGATTAGTGAGGACAAGAGATTGCAATATGAGAAAAATGAGAAAAAAAAGTGGTTTAGGACAGCAGGAATGGGCCTGAGACCCAATTGAAGTGGGGTTTGTTCCCGTTGGAGCTGCACATGTTCACACTTGAGTCATAATCCCTCACACAAGTGATATTCTTTGGCTCCTACTCGGATTTTTATGTGCAGAACTCAAACAACTTCCATCTGTGCTCGGCAAGACAATACCACCATTGATCTCATGATGGAAATCAAAATTTGAAGATGAAGTCCAGTGGAAAGGAAGATGGACTCCTGCCAGGTGGCAACATTCATTTGATTGATGGCTCATTCACCGCCATCAATTCTGCTGCTGGCTCATTGCTGACATGGTCGGAAGTGGTGAGATGTAAGCCTGCAGCAGGTGTCACATCAGGAAAATCCACTTTCCTGAATCTGTAACAATTTGGTTGAATTTGGTGGATTTGATTAAATAATGAACAAACTTTGAACAAGTTTTGCTAAGCAAGCACAAATTCCAAATTTGGCACAATTGTCAAGACTCCTTTCCAATTTGTGAAAATCGGAGCACTTTTGAGACAGCTTCTGACTATGTTTCTGGCATCTTTTCAGCTCAAGATAATGCAAAGTACACTGCCAGCAGACATTCCACTGAAATGCAGAGAATCACATGTTTGTGGAAGATCAGAATCAAGTCTGTGGGATTTCACTGGAGAAGCCACTGTGTTTCTACAGCTTTACGAGGCCGTGGAAAGCCAGTGATCTGAGCTGTGGAATTTTGAAATCAGCATCTGATATCCCATGTAAGACCTTGTGCACGAGTTCCCTAAGTCCCCCGACAGGGATTACATTTATTGTCTCCCCTTCTGCCAACTAAATACCATGCATGCACTGTACGGTGAGTCAGGCAAATAAATCACTTGATTCATTGCCTTTCCTTTCTCTTTCCGGCACCTCGGACACGGGGGTGGGGAGAGGAGGCGAAGAGAGAGACGGCGCCCAAAATATGACTGCACGGCATATGTCGGAACAAATGGGATGCCTCTACAAGCTGTTATGGCTCAATTGGATTGAGTTGTGCATTTTGATTTGTTTGTTTTCTTGTGCCGTTGGTTCGATTCTTTTGGCGCGCGGAATTTTGGCATTATTCTGCGCCATCAGCAGTCTCTGCAATTCAGTGAATCTGTCACTGTCGATCCATGGCCTCGGAGTCGTAAACTTGTGGACATCCAGTGGATTTAGTCACGTGGGTTCTGCAAAATTCTGGAATCATTCAATCTCTGTATTTCATCGGAAGGTCCGCTGGCAGTGTAGAGAAAAGGACAATAATATTGACACTAACTAAGTACAGGGAGAACTATTAAAGATAAGCTACCAGCAACACCACACTGTGAAGCACTCCTCAGAACTGGGGAAGAATTATCAGTAAATGCAAGATGGAAATAATGGAAAGACACACCTGGGACACCATGTCATATCAACACAGGTGCGCAGGGATGCCGGGTAGAGCATGCACTGGGCAGCATCTCTGCATCACCACTGTGGGCACAGCAACACTATTGGGGGGGCCGGCGTGTTCTGAAAGCACATATCCAATGGGAGTAAGCATCGAGGGTAAGGTATTCAGGTAAGAAACACACCTAGGCATATCAGGAGCATGGAGCACAGGTAAAACAGGGAGTATCTGTAGACGCACTTTGCAATTCCCTGATTGCATTCCTGGGTGTTGCAGGTGTGGTGTGGTACCCGGGGATCTAGACACTGCGTGTGAGTCACAGAGCAACGAGGAAGGCAGGTCTATGACAGACTATGATGTGGCAGATGTCTAAACAGTTGAGATAGCGTGGACAAAGTGCATTGAGCAGTATGAGTCGTTTATTCTTACATTGTAGTCCGAAGTCTGAAGTAACAAGGCTTCCGTTTATTCTCACAGTAGTCACAATGCCCTACCACCAACCAACACATTGATTGGATTCAGTTCTCAGTCAGAATACTGTTCAATGGAAGTGAAACTGTGGGGGACCTGTGGGCATTTTTGACCATGACTTACCCATCGCATGTTCCCGTGCTCAGCTCAATCCAGTAATTGGCCTTCCCCACGAAGAGATTCGGCATTTTGCACAGTGGACACACCGCCTGTATGCGATCAACTATGGAAGGGGCCAAAAAAAATCGCCGGGAAGGGCATTAAAGCCACTCTATTTTTTTTCAACGGTGCTCGTCCTTTACTTGCTCTTTTGCATCTGATTCTGCCCGCAATAATGGATGTATGTTTTCCTTCATTCGCCGCCCTTTGCTATTCCTGATCACCACAGTATGGCAGTGTGATGCATCGCGCCCGCTGATCTCCAAAGTGACCACGATACAAAAAAACCGCTAATTAGAGGTCTGTCTAATAGATCAGATTAGAGGAGCATCTCAATTCAGATGGCAGCCATCAGGCCTCTGATCTTGGCTGCTACAGCCGTGATCAACGATGAGCTGAGGTGTCCACATTGGGAACACGATGATCAAATCACTCTCAATGTCATGTTGAACAATGAGTACGAAATGTTCTTCAAAAATTATAAAATAAATCAGAGCTGGAGAGCTCATATATAGGATACATGGCACGTTGTAATTAAATGACTAGATACCGCGGAATGGCACGAAAATGGAATTCAGCTCGAAACTGCCAAAAACTCGCGATCACATGGGTACGGTGGTTGTAGACAGCCCACGAACTGCGTGCCGTATAGCAACAAACCTTCATTAATCAAAGTAGGATTGTGTGTGCTCCAACGGGCATCGACGAGCTCGGGATTGGCGCAGCGATGAGCCTGAGCGTGCATCGCCTGCAGCGCCGAAGGGTGGGACGGAGCTGTGCCTGAGGAAGATGCAAATTACGAACTTGTTGAAGTATGTGGATTTTAGCGAAGGGCAGGAGTCGTTGAGTCGGCGAAGCTGAAGCATTTGACGCCTGAATTGCGCGCGCGGCAGGGCCTGTGTGAGTCGTCCTTCGAGAATTGGATGCAGAGAATTAGTCTGTGTTGGGGACCTGAGGTTGGCCTGCGCATGCCGACGAGCAGCAGCACCACGGTTGCGATTATCCGAAGAAATCACGCTTCTGGCGGCCAGGGTACCGTGAGACATCCATGCTACCTGCAGCAGCCTATCGGGCAGCTGCAGTGTGGAGGAAGAAAAATGGCATCGGTAAAGCACTAGCAGGGCTCTCCAGACTCATCAAGCAGAAGAACGTAGAGGGGTGGGACCGAGAAAGCGGCGGAAGACTAGAGAATACACCGGTGCAGGCGGGGCAGAGGCGACCTATACCTTGGATGAATGGTGCTTTCTGAGCATGAGGTATTGTTGTAGTAGATGAAAATGTATGCCAGTATAAATTTGGTGCCAGACAGGGCACTATAGCGCACCTACAAACGGTGTGGCAACCTCGCTTTCGTGAGACACACACTGGCAGGCCAGGTGAGAGAAAAAATGAAAACCGCCACTAGGAGCAGATACTAAATCCAAGAAAGAAAGGCAGTAAGAGCATTCGGGGTTCTATTCACTTGACTCCGTGCAGAAGAGCCCTATCGATGGCGTCTGAGCCTTGTCGCGGACATCGCGGAGATGGGAAGAGAGTGTGTCACACCATGGTCCGGTCACACCCGCCCACTTTGACAGGTCAGGAAACAACAATCATGTTCGTATGGGAGACCAAGCCACTTTAAAGAAATTCTGAGTCGACAGAAAATCGTTAATATACGAGCCTAATGTATTTTGCTAGGTATTTCAGCAAAATGCGGGTACCGAAAAATCAGGAAATCTGAAAACGTGGGCAATGGCGACCAACAAGTCTTGCTATTAAGGTTCTAACATTATAAAAAGTGTCAGGGAGTCCAACCAAATGCATGAATGCGGAAGTTTTAGTACTGGAGAGTTGTAAAAAAAAAGGTGTGCAGAAGGTACATCTTTACAAGCAGAATCCAAGTATCGCAACTGAGTGATGCTCGACTCAACCCCTTCTCCACGGTTCAATTTTATTTATTTATTGCTGACGCTCGAAGAACCGCTCAGAAAGCGTACCAATACATACCTTATTCACCCAGATGCTCCCGTAGGACCAGAACAGCGCAACAAGCCATATGTACATCATACTGCATATAGCGCCGTATCGGAAAATTTGCGATGTGTCCGTTCAATGACTTTGGGAGCTGTAAGAAGCGTATAATTCACTCGTTGGGATGCTGTATGAGATAGGAAAAATACAGTGAGGGTCTGGAAATGGAGTGCCCGATGGATACACATAGTTTTACTGGGGTATGTGGCAGGGGTATAAAATATGCTTTGTATGCCGGTACCAGGCTACAGTTGGGGGGAGCTTGCCAAATCCAAGTTGGAGTTTTACATGTCAGAATTAGAGCTTATTAGTTGTCTTTTACCAAGTCGCTGTAAATTCTCCCATTGGCTAAAAAGTGTGGAGTAGCCAATCAAATAATTTACAGCGACCTCGCACAAAGTCAACTAATAAGCTCTATTGTGTAGACTAATTATTATTGAATACATATTCACTAAGATCCATTCCATAAGTGTCCAATGTAAATCTGAGGCCAGCCCTCCGCTCTGTATCATGCTCCAGCATTGTCATTGACTCCCTGATTTTTGTTTTCAGAAGCCGACTCAATACAAATTGAAAAGGAGCACAGAATGCAATGCCTTTGAGTCTTTTAACCCTCGAAATTGCCACAAAAGAGAGTCCAGCTGAGAAATCAGAAGTACTAATGTCAATAGTAGCCTTGTCCAAAGGCCTTGGCTTTTGTCCCCAGCGCTGCATTCCCATCTGATAGCCATCTGACAGGTTTCCCACGGGGAGACGATCAAACAAATACGGCGAAACAAGCCATCTGCACCGCCACTAGCAATTTCAGTCCCACCCTATCAATTGGGGTCGCAAGCTCCCCAATAATACTTTCCCAGTCTAATTTCCAGTATGCGACGGCGTAGTTGGGAGGACTAAAGGAAGTTATATAGTAGACTGTTAAACAAGTTTCTATGTGGCAATTGTCGCACACCAAAGGGGTGGGACAAGCGCAGGAGCAAGATTGAAGTGCAGGGAGCCAGCAGAGGCTTGACAGTGCAAACAAATAGCATTGGGGTGTCCAGAATTATCATAAATGTGTAAATGAAGATGCAACCATACACAGAAGAGCCGGGAAGAAGCCGAACCAAGGTTTCATGTCACATGTATATTTTAAAGCCAGGGAGCCAACAGGAGCCAAGCACGAGGCACAATGCTGTGTGAGGGAGATAGTCAAGTGTTAGCTACAGGGATAGTAAGCTGATATCGGCGGAGGCGCGGGGAATTGAGTAAGGATCGTGTTTTGTGCCAAATGAGGAAATCAACGGCTGGGCGTGAGCAAAAAGCAGGGAGAGAAAATGTTGCCGGGGTTAACACATATTAAAATGTCCATGCATGTAGAAATTATGTCCAGGCTCATGGGCGGGCAGGAGCCGTGGAAAGCGAGCGAACGCCGAAAACGGACCCGGCCGAATAACAGAACGGGGATAGGCGGCGATCGCTATTTTGAGGTGGTAAACAGTTGTCCTTCGTAGTAGTAACAGTTCTGTAGATTTTGGGAGCATTCCGCAGCGCGGTCATCGCGGCGGAAACAAATTAACGCGAATGGGAGGGAAGCTCGGCAGTATCAGAGGACGGGGAGAGCCCAAGACACATGGGGAAGGCGGGAGATTGATTTGGTATTAGATGGGAGCATAGAAATTTACAAAACGAAACTGCGGTTTGGCAGCAAAAAGCGAGGCAGAGAGCCATTTCGCGGTGGTGGGAGAGACCTGATGGGATCATCTCACGTGTTCTTATCATCCGCATTTGGACGGGTGGGACGGGCGCCATCAAATTGCGGGCAACGACGCCGCCATGGGGCACAGGTGCGCGCGGTCGGGAATCACCTTGGTGTCCTGAGCTGATACATCAAGACACATCGAAGGTTAGCGGTTTTTTTTGTATCGCCGCACGGTGGAGACTTACCCATACGTGATGTATCAGATCGCTATATACGCCTGCGCTGCTGTTAAATATGTTCGGGGGTAGCTACCCCCTGAACAGATTCGAATAATTGCGGAATCCGTTTTCGTGTGATAGCAATTCCGGGGTCCTGATAGCTGCTTTGGCATGGTGGCGGAAACTGCTCAGATATTCTCCAGAATAAATCTATCGCTAGTGGAAGTCACCCACCATTTAAAGCATTTTCTCGCTGATTCCAACACAAATTCATATTTTTTTTGAGCTAAAATTATTTATCCATGAGATCCTCGTGCTCCAGCCACTTGCAACCTCATTCCCAATAACATCAATATCATCTTTGTAAATTCCTGATGTCTCTCCATGACCAATGCACACCAGTTCTTCGAAATCAACAAGTATTGGACTGCCCTGAGTGGTTGAACCAATTATTAAATTAAGTGAGACATCATCCAACAGACAATGAGAAATCATAAATAGAGTCTAGCCCTGTTGCCATCACGGGGATCCGATCGGGCTAGAAAGGAAAGGCCTTAATCGTCCTTATCATTTGGCTTTGTTTGGCTACAACATGAACAGGTGACTCCGCCGTGTCGTGTGCCATTGTTCTGATTGAGTTATTTTACGCGTTTTTGGAGTGTTTTTGAGTCGAAATAAAACGGTTTTATACAAGCAATTAAATAATTTTCAATTAAGTTGAGTAGAATGCATAAGACGGCCATCAACGGCAGCTGAAAGGTCTCTGCGAACGTGCGTTGCCTGCGCTTCAACGGCTACCAACGTGGCGCGATCAGAATCCCCGATATTCATGGTGGAAAGTGTCTGAGAGAGCCGAGAGATGGTGGAAATCTCGTCCTGAATGCACCGAACAGTGGCCTGTTTTTCCACCGCCACCGCGTCCGACGGAACACTGTTGGCAGGCGGGGATTGGACTGCCACTTGAGTGGCGACGTTCGAGATCAGATGCTGGACAGGATAACCGGTTATCCGAGAGGTGAGAAACATGTGCTTGCACTTGAGTTCATGTTTCGTGAATTGCGGGCATTCACAAGAGATTATTCCCGTTAAGGTGTCGAAATCATTGTCAACAGAAGGGAAGTCATGGATCTTGATCAGGGACCAGATATCTTCCCCAGTGAAGATGTGGATGCATATATTGGGATTCTGCAAGACGGTCAGTGGCAGGCTTTGGAGTGAAAGGATGGAAGCAACCTTTGATATCTCGTTGTCCTCGGGGTCGGCGATCATATCGTCAAGATCTTCAGTAGGTATGCTTTGCTGATGCTCAGATTTAGATAGCCAGGGCCGCTCGAAATCCAGTGTGATACGAATATCTGAGCGGCGGAAATCCGGCTCGACTTGTTCCGTGAGTATATGCAGCAGAACGTCGACGCGCAGCTTCCGCATGAGTTTCAGGTAAAAGCTTCTGAGGTGGTGCCACGACTCGACGTAATTATTGGTGTCAATTTTATGATGGGGAGTATCCTGAAATAAATTAATAAATGGGGCGACAGAGAGGTAACTCAACTAACCTGTCTATAGGCCATTGCCCAGCGATGGTTTGGGGGCAACCACTGCGTGTTAAGGTATTTGAGCCAGTCGGGATGAGTATGAATAAATTGGCTGCTTAATCTGACCCACCGAGAGCTTTTTTTAGCTTGTTCGGCGGCTGCCTTCATTACGTGCCAAAAGCAAAGGAATAAGAGGGTGGCAAAGCCACATCCAGAGGTAATGCCCGCTGCTTCCACTTCGGAGCAGTAAATCATCCAGACAGAACAAATGAATTTGCACTCAACACGTAACCAACGAATAAAATTTGTGATCGCGTATCTATGAAGCTGCTCAGGTAACAGAATTTAAGTATGAGGAACTGTGGCACTTACAGAGCTTCACTGGGGGTAATCGTGAACGCCGCAGGGCAGCCTTTTCCCGTGGCAAGGTTCTTCAGTACGACAGTGTAAAGGAAAGCCTTCTCTTCCTTCCCAGCAGCAGAGAAACAGTCGAATCGAAGCATGCCACCTTGTTATATGTTAGCAAAAGCTTCTTTTGCGACGGAGACACCATGGCAAAGACGTAAGAATGCTCGTTGTGTGCTCGAATGCTGACATGTTGGTATAGCATGGAATATCCAAGCATCTCGAGCTTTTCTTTCCATAATTCAAAGCTGCGGCGGCCATCAGGGTCAAGGTGAGCTAGCTTGCTGAGCCGACGACGTAGCGCGTTGTATACATCGGCGTGGGTTATCCGGAGGGATTCAGGAAAGTCAAGCTGAAAGAACAACGTGAGCATAAATTCCCATACTAAATCAAACCACATATCTTGTCTAAAATCATCGCATCTACTCAAAGTAGAGGCTCAATAGCCTTCCAATCAAGCCCGTCAGCGACGCGGTTTTCGATCCACTCTTTCACACGGAGAGGGAGCATAGACTCTCCCATGTCTTTAACAGTTCCTGGTTCATGGCCATCGTGTTCCCAGCAGTGTTCTATTTTAACACGGTCCTCCCCGCAGACTTTGCAGAGGAAGAAGTAAGCGCCACATTGAACTTTAACAGAAGAATGATGGCGATTCGGACGACGTTTACGTGGGGAGACATTGTGGTCTCGTTCATCACGGTATTTGCCTGAATGGCCACAAATCACTTCTCTGTCCAGTCGTATAGACACTTTGGGCCCCACCTTTCGCCGTCATGAGGCTCTACTAGCATATTCAAAGAAATTAAGTTTGGAAATGTGCGTGCCACAGGATAACTTACGTGCGGCTGCCTTCTTTTTCCTATTCTTATTCATTTCTCTTCGTGATCCATTTATCGGAAGACTGGCGAGCCTCGAAACAGTTTTCAGCAGTGAACTCGGTCATTTCTACGGTGATTATTGGCGAACTGTATTTCTCCATCTCGGGCGGTGGGCCCAGCATATGCATAATATGTAATTTGAGTTGGTTTTCTGAAAGTGCACGCTGGGGGTACGCATTCGAGACATTTTTTAAGGGCACAGTTGGGTGGAAAGAGAGAATAAAGTGTGCGGTGGCACTCAGATGGCCACATTACTGTACTATTTTGACCAAGTGTTCACAGGGTGTTACACATTATGCACTAGTGTTCACTCAAACCGGTGTTCATTCCGTGAACCCGGGCCGCAGATTTTTGAATTTTCACCCCAAAATTAATCCAAATCGGGACAGTTTCGGGTCTGTTATGCGTTACGGGGCCTTAAAGTGTTCAATTCATAAGTCCTCGTTACACGTTATTTGAACAGTTGGTTGAAATAGTACAGTATGCCCAAAGTCGCGTCGGACATGACTAGTGGTGGGATCAAACGCGTGCACTTGGCGATCACATGTGGGTGTTGTGGCCAAACAAAGCCAAATGATAAGATTAAGGCCTTTCCCAGTGCACCTCAGGACGACGAACAATCAGGTGCCGCTGCACCTCAAAGCGCGCCACAAGCTCAAGAAGAGCGTAAAGGCGAAGCACAGGCACTGCGCCTAGGACCTGCACATCCCCGAGGAGGGCTGCTGGAAGCGCACATGACACTCCAGGAGCCCACGCCACCCGACCACCTCCCCGCTCAGGCAGAGGCAGAGTGCGAATGGAAATACGAAGACGACGACGACGACGCCTTCTATGCCGCCCACCTCCGCACGTTCATCACCCTCCCCCCGTCCACGATGGATGGCACATATTTGTGGAGTGGTGTTGCTGTCGGCTGCAGAGCCGAAGACGCAGCAACATATAACTGTAAGCAAAAACCGAGCACCCTCATTCCGTAAAAACCGTACAAACTTTGGAGAATGGCTGTAACCACGGCCTGAGCCGATTAGGATGGTTGCATACGCCCGCCCACAGTTGATCGCGACCTGCACAAAGTCATCTCGAACTTGCACATGACCGCGGCAGCCTTTGATCGATCTCAGGCTGATTAAGTCGCGCCGGAACCATGAGGACCACAGCGGCGGCGTCATTATTGCGTTGAAAGAGCATGTATGAATACAGGCCGTCCGCGGCATCCATCGCATTGCTTGCGCAAAAAATTTGCCGACGTCTATGAGGCACTGATTTTGTTTCGATTGGTGGGGTTGATGGTGGAGCCTGGGGGCGGGGCGGGTCCCAGGATACTCATCCACAGAGCCGAAAAGTTGTGAAAGAGTAAAAAAAGTTGGGACAGAGATGCGTGGTGCACAAAAAAGTGTCCAATACCTATGATGCGATACTACAGAGACCGTGCCGTGTATCCGTAGAAGACGTAGAGCATCCACGCAATGAGATATTTCAGGGAAAGAAGACGCTTGTGATCACATAAAAGTAGGGCCGCCGACAAAAGGGGAACCGAAGCTCCGGTGGCGGGGATTAGGCGGGATGGGGAGCGGAGCCGTGCGGATGCGGGTCTCAAAAAACCGTGTAAGTAGCTCCCGGTGCCCAAACTTCGGGAGCGTGCCTGGGCCTCGTGCACGAGCATGCTGCCAACGACGTTCGGAGGTTGTAAAAAATACGATGGCAAACTGAAATACGGTGGTTCTTCAGAACATCAAGAATGCGGTCGAAGAGCGCCGGACCTAGTAGGCCGGGTGATATTGATTCTGCGGCAGGAACTTGAAGGCAGAGCGGAAGCACACGCGATGCGAGGTTCTGGTAAGGAGAAGTTCAAACTCCGCTGATGTCCGCGTGCATCCTTTGTTCCTGATTTGCGCGTACGTTTGAACTGCACCACCATGTTCGCGTTAAAAAGGAGGCGAGGCGAAGAAGCTTCCCCTCCGGTCCTTAGGCCTAAGCGCAGGTCTTAAGAACCCACCCCCCTTCCACGATTTCCCTTCTAGTTATCCTCGCCCGGCCACAACATCTTTCGCCACCTTCGCCACTGCGATGAGCGGTGAGTTGTTTTCTAATGAAAAGAAGGGAAAAAACCTTCGGTATTGACCAGAGTCTTCTGACAGCTCCCTCATCCATTAGGCGCCACCCATCCCGCATCCGACCCCGCAAAAGTACAGTCTCGCCGCTGCAGATCATCTTCGAGGAAGATCTCGCCGACGAGACGATGAAATGCTTGAAGGCGAAACGGCGTCTTGGGGTCTCGGATATACGCATTCCGCTTCTCTTCGAATCGGACGATCTCAGCTGGAAGTTGATACTCCCCGACTCCACCACGCTCGATTTTCCACGTCCGCCTTCTTCCTTTAATGATCATTCGGGGAGGAGCAGCAGAACCTCTGATTATTCTGACAGTAGCAGCTCGGACGGAGGATCCAGTGGCCCTACCACACCTACCCACTCTCCCACCTTCTCTCCACACGCCGCCCAGTTGCTCTGGTGCAAGCCGACTAAGCCGCTGCGGATAATCAAACGCTCCGCATCGCCTGCTTCTCCTTTCCGCTCCGGTGTAAAGAACGATGATCTGGACGAGGAAAACGACGCTGAATTCTACACTGCACATATTAGCTCCTTCATCACCTTGCCTTCCCACTCGATCTCTACTACGCCGCAGCAGACGAGGCCAGAGGCGAGATTCCCGACCAACTCCGAATATGAATTAGTCACTCCCCCGAGGCCCTCATACTTTCTGCCCATCGGATCTCCATCCCAATATCGTCATCTCTCGCGCCCCATTAATACCGCGCCCATCCCTTCGTGCTCACTCCGACACACATCCCTCCCATCCGACGTGTTTGTCTACACGTCTCCGAGGATTATTCGGGGCGTTGCCGAGGATTATTCGCCTCTCTTTCAAACTCATCGGAGTGGCGGTCGATAACGAGGCGCCACTATTGGATTATTGTAGATTTATAGAGGAAGTTTTGCTCCGGGCAGCTCCAGGCATACCTGGAGATTTCGTTTCTTTTCTTCCTTCTTCGTCGATTCACTCTCCGTAGATACGAAACATTTTTTGACCTCATTACACCTGTATCATAAGTGTCTCTATATTACTAGATTAATTTGTAGCTTTATTATTGTTCAATACATCTTGGATTTGGATTTGGCCTAGTAGTGAGGCGTCATTGACAACTTGCGGCCCTTTCTCCGAGATTCAGTGTCAAACGTGATACAGTCATTCCAAAATACAATCTGAATAATGATCTCGAACGCTCAAAGTAGGAAAATCCATTCTTGACTCCCATCTTCCACTTCTGCCTTCAGCGATTCTTCCAACCCATCAATCCGCCCGAGAAATTGTTTCTTCAAGTTGAGCCAATGTTCCCATGCATGATATTCTTCGCGCTGACCATGTGCAAAGTCACTCAGCTCCCCACCCATTTCCTGCAAAATCTGGGCCACGGCTTCAATCGTTACATTCCTGCCACGAGACGAGCCCGTCGAATCCGCCTCGGACTCCGAATATTCGTTTGTGGCCATATTCTTGGCGGTATCCGTGGCGATTGCAAGGGCATTACCGAGGGGCACGAAAAAATTCTCTTGAAAACCGCTGGAAATCAGTTTCTTATACTGAATCACCTGGTCAAATTGGGTCTGCACAAATTCTCCCAAGTTCGAGGTCGTATAATGTGCTCGGAAGGCCATTTCCGCCGTACATCTAGCCAGTCGCACAAGACGATTCGTGAGTTGCCCCGGAGAGAAATCGAATCTTTGCCAGGCATTGGTTAAGGCAGAATAAGTCAATGCCAACCTCTCTTCATCATGATCTGCATATTGGCAAGATCCCGCGGAAACTGCGTCCCATATGCGGCGGAGAACAGAGGTGAACACCCTCCTTGATTCTACTTCCTCTTGAAGCCAGGGAGAGTGAAAGTGTACGCGGATCCAGTTTGGAAGATCATCTCGAATGTGGACCTCCCAGCCCGGACTGCCTGAAAGTATTTCTCCCATCCTGCTGTAAGCCCTCTTTAATTCCTTGAGATTCCTGAAGGTCACATCGCCCATCAATGACCACACCGACGACAGTTGCATGATGCTTCGAAGGTCCTCGTCAAAGAACTTGCGACAAAAGAAGAACAGCACGAACTGGCAGGTCGCCTTCAGAAGACAAGAACCGCAATACGACGCGGAGGACCGTTTCAGATGGCTTTGGCAGGGATCGAGCATCGCCTAGGATATGAAGAAGGACACCAATGTCTCTATCAATGCCGTTCCGATTCCCCTCTCGAGAATTTAGTCCAGCCCTCGACGAATCGATGTGTTCTATAGCTTCATAGATCCACGCCACGTCCTCCAGTATGGCCTCATCATCACTGACGAGCGAGAAGGCAGACTTCACCACTTCAATCCACCCAGGGGACCAAGGCAATGCGGCGCAAAAATCATAGACCCCAGATTTGGCACCGCGCGAGCGACAGAAGCCAAAGTTTTTTACAGGCCTGGCCATATGTGCTGTGAGTTCAATGATTTTGGCCGCGGCGTTGGAATCTATTCCGTTTTGGCGCAGACACAAGGTAATATTGCTGAAAGCTCCTTGACGAGAGAGTAATAGTAGTAACTGGTAAGTAATTAGCGCTTGGACGACTGGTGAAAGTAGTGTAACATTTACTTTCTGTTGCTCCGGGCCAAGTCACAGCGGTGAGGTTGGAAGCCAAGTAAAAACATTCATACATAGGAGGTAATCGGCATAAGTTCGTTCGGTTAAGCCTTGCAACCGATCCGGTCGAAAGTGCTCTAGGAAATTCGCAAGTTCCAAGCCCATATCAACTCCGAGTCCAGGGTATATGAGTCTGTCTGGGAGGACATGTATAGCCCAGTTGAGGACGGACGATGCGTGGGATCCACGGAAACCCAATGTGGAACCTTTTAAAACACTGAAAACGACTTGCAGCTCGGTCATCATGGTGGATTTCGAGTCCGCATGTTCAAGTGACATGTCTCGATAAGATTCCAAAAAGGTTCTTCGCGTCGACGGATTTCCTCGGGTGAGCAAATGGCTAAAACACAATATGCTTGCCCATAATTTATGGCATCCTGTAGCAAGCCTTGCCGAACCTTCAATTGAAAAAGGTGCGATGTAAAGCATGACTCGAATGCATGGCGCAACCGATCCATAGCAGCGCGGAGATCAAGGTCAATCGGCCACTGCAAATCAACAGCCATAGCGGCGGCTGCAGAAATTGTTTCGGGGTTGGTAGGAGAGTAGAAAACAAGCTGGCGTAGAGGAGACTTTGAACGCAGACAATCATGCTGAGGGACGTGCCTGAGGATTGGGAGGTCTCCGCGCCCGAAAAGAGCGTGCCGTTGATGTTATGAATCAGCAGGCGGAGAAGAGCCTGCGTCACTTCATCGGGGGACTGTTGAAGTTGTACACAGTATGGCAGGTGGATGTATCAGCCCTTGCCAACCAGAAGAGGTGCGTGATGTATTAAACCCTCTGGTTGGTGGACCGGTTTTGATATATCAGCGCACCCAAAGTATCAGGATTGATGCAAACCATGAAGTGTCTGATTTGAGTCCCACCGCCGTGATGAACGATGAGCTCGCCTAGCCGCATTGGGAACATGTCGATCAAAGAGCTCTTGACGTCGTTTGGGACGACGAATACATAAAATGCTTGAATCAAATCAAATAAATTACAGGTGTGTGACGGTGCGGAAGATACATGGGTGTACACGAACCCAGCACTGGCTACGCTCCCGGCACACCAGGAAGGAGCTTCCCTACGCCTCGTTCCCGCGCACGATCCGTCGACACAGCCGCACGTCCTCGTCACAGGTGCGCACTACGCTCTCCCGCCGCCCGTTATCGCCATGTTGTTTAACGGCTCGCCCTACTCGCTCCCCAGCTCCGTGCCCATCCGCACTATGGCGGGGCTCCGGTGACGAACCTCGCACAGGCTGCTGCTGCTGCGGCGGCTGCGGCGGAATCATGGTGACTGAATTGGTTCTGCCCTCCGCAGCGCTCACTTGTCCCGCTCCTCGTTACCCCATGCCATGCACTCTGGTGCGCCATGCGCGCGGCGCAGCCCTCCCATTCCTCGCTACGAAACTGGTGCGGGTGCTGCAATAGGCGCGCATGTAGCCGGGATAAGTGGCCTCAAAAGCGGCTGAGAGTGCGCATGAGGCCTTGCACGGTTACACCGCACGTGGGTGACACGGCCGGGCTACGTGCGCTTGAGGCCAGGAATAGCATCGCCAAAAGCCGGTAAAGCGCGGGGGGGAGGGGGAATAGGAACAGTGCAGACAGGGCCGGCTTCCCAAAGTCTTAAAGCGCAAGGATGCGCGAAGCGCCTTGCATCGCGGCTGATGCGCGAGCGGTGCGAGAAGGGCCCGTACGACATCCTCGAATTGGTACTGTGCAGCGAAGTACTTGTGCGCATTGAGGAGTTGCCGTGAGTACAGACCAGCGTCAAGAAAGAGTCGACACCACGGAGCAGCCAGTGTCGGCTGCCGTCGCCTGCGTACTGGGAGAGAAATCATAGTAAAGCGGCAAATAACGAGATTGAGGTACGAGAGAGAGCATATTGAGGTCTGTTCACATGTCCTCCGTGCAGAAAAAAACCATGGAATTGAATTTGAGAGGCTTTAAAGCCATTTTTCGCCTGGACATGAGGGTGGGAAGCAAGAGGGTCACGTCGTGACATCATCGCACATACCTATTTGGGGATGATCAGGAAAACCAGAATCGCCTTCGTTTGGAAGCCCAACGTACTTAAGCAGATTTTGAACGGACAGAACATCCATAGTTCTAACACCAAACAAAACATGGCAAAATACAGGTGCTAAAAAATCAGGAAATTGGAAAACGGCGTCGATGAGGGCAAGGGAGTCTGAGCGTGTGGGGTTTAATATCAAAAAAGGGGTCAGGGGGGCTAACCAAATGGGCCATTCACAAGATTTATGCAATTCCGAGGTGTAATAAAAAAGTTGCACAAACGGTGCATATTGTGAAGCATAAACTCAATACATAACTTGTGCAGAGTTCAACTAACGGTCGAGTCTCAGATAGAAATGCTGGGAGACCGGTCCCAATTGCGAAATGGATACACAGGGTGTATAAATTTATATCGCGCGAGTTTCGGAGGCGCCGACAGCACTAAACAGATGCAACAACTAATATTTCTCCAGACCCGCAAATGGCCGGATCGGGAAATTTTTGAATACAGGCTGATTATTACAATGGGGGTGCTAAAGAGATACAATTCACTCGTTTTGTAACGATATAGCGCAGGAAAAATACATTCAGGTTCTGTAACCAGAGTATTTGCGGGGTAGACACCGTTTGGTGGTGGGTGGGATATTCACCAGCAACAATGTGCAGGGACCGGAAGAGATCTAACTAGGTCGTTAATGAGTTCAAAGATATCTCTGAAACATTTTATGCGTGAGGAAGTAAGGAGAGAGGGGGAGGGAAGGGGCAGCATTCTGTTTTCTCGAAAAATGAGAAATATAGAGGTTGAGGTACCAGAATGACCCCAGAGGCGATAATTTCAGGATAAAAGATTGATACCTAACATTATCCGAATTCTAGCCCAATAAAAAGTCGCCCGAGTGACCGAGGAAAGAAGGAGACCACATTCTCCGTATATCAAGAATATAGTATGGCACGGCCACAGAGCGTAGAGAAAGGTGAGAAGATATATACCATCAAAATTATTCAGATAAGGTATTTGATTATTAAAGTTGAGAACTGCATGGATGGTGGGTAAGGAGCAGGCGCGATACCTATTAGGTATGAAGTGGAGCACAGGAACGAAAGAACACGCCCAGGATTTGATGGAAGGACAGTGATGGACTGAAGGTGGGTCCCAAACATGGTAACAGTATTTCGCTTCATTTTCTGAAGCGAGCAACGACGATCCAAGCGTGGCAGCCACGCATTTGAGGGATGGAACCGTGGCTTGAAAAGGACGCAGGAGAGCGAGCAAGCTACCGGGGGGGATTAGAGACCATCGTGTCCTAGGTTGGCGTGCTAAGCGGGTAGTCTGCAAGGAGAGAGTACGTACCGGTTGGGAGCCGGCGGCGCGGGCAGTGGTGGAAGCGAGGTGGGAAAGGGTGATGGGATCATGTCGCGTGTCAAGCCATCCGCATTAGGTGCCGTCAGATGCGCCCGAAATGCGCCATCAAAGGTGCGGGACAACGTCGCCGCCAAGTGGTGCTGGTGTGCGGAATCGGAATCACCCAAAGCTGATGGAAACCGCGCTGATGTGGTTACGGCATCCTCTCAGTGAGAGGGTTTAATACATCAGCGCTCTTCTCTGCGCGGCGGGCCTCTGATACATCAGATCACCATATACGACTGTGAAGTTGGGGCTGTATTTGAATGATAAATGCGGAACTAACAGCCGAGAAGAGACCAGCCTAGTATGCGGTGAGTGTCCATTGCGAATGCAGTTTAGCGATACGCACGAAAATCAAAGAGGTATCAAGGTCCGTCCCATATTTGTTGTGAAACTCCTTGTCTTGCTCATCCGCTAAAATCTTGTACATTTTCCAGAAGGTGCCATCCTTGTCGGTCGTTGGAGCTTTGATCTTGATCCCTTCTAGGAACCTTGGAGCAGCGTCAAAATCCGTTTATAGGAATAATGGCGGCCTTACTTGTCCATTAGCTCTTCGTTCCTTTTAGACAATTCAGAAAAGCAGACTTGAATCTGGTCATCAAGTCTAAGTCATCAGGAAAAACCCGGCAAAATGATACGCGCCTGTGAGCAACCAAAATCGCTCATAATCACCCAAAAGGGTGGACCACTGATCATATGGGACGCAGGTCATATTATGAGAATAGCATAATCCTCGTATTTAGTTTATGAGCAGCTCACATCTAGCGGATAATGCGCATATCAGTACCTCATGTTCTTGTGAATACAATTTCAATACGTTCATATCGCGGGGAAACATGATTCAATTGAGACGAAGAAGAAAAAATGGCTAGTAAACTAATAGGACCACGGCGGGAGACGGGTTACCTCGGTTCGATCTTGCTGTCCAATGCCCGTTGACATGATTCAGATGAAGTCGAAGGAGGTATGTTGTAGGAGCTGTTAGTGCAATATATCTTGAAACGTTCAGCGAGAGATCGCAGGAACTTGAATGGGATTATTTGAGGCATAGAGGTTGCGCGCTTGACGAGAACTTGACGAGAATAGAATGATTGCGCGGAATTCTTGCTGGCAGTGTGTACCATGCTGAAGAGACATTGAGATTGAAGAGAAGGCCCGTCCAGATAACATAAACACAGATGGCTCTCGTCTTCAGCAAGTTCTTGGAGTGTTGAGGTCTTGAGGAAGCTTGAGGCGTTGTGGAGATTGGGGCGAGGCGGATTTGAATGTTTGAGGGCTTGAGTTACGGGAGATTGAATTATAAGGGTGCGGGATGTGCAGACTCGGATACTTGATGGCGTGCGCGAGCCCTGAAAGCGGTGGCGGCGATGGTGGATGAAAAGGGCGACCAACATGGCTGTGCTTGCACGTGCATCATTGTACACAGCATCAAACACCTGCACGGACCAGTGACCACATCAATGATCTAGATCTGCTAGTCGTGCAGCGACGCGACGGCGGTGCGTAACGTACAGGTCCAAAAACGTGCCGCCTCCCAAACCCGCCGTTTTAGTGATTGCGCGCGTACCTGCAGCTGAACTTTGAAGGTGGTAGAAGGTGGTACTACTACGCTATCATAGAACGTTTGCATTGTCTCTCAGGCTGTGTGCGGTCTTGAACAATAAATTACACTTTCCTTGATGCGGGAAGATTGCTTAAGCTGTATACTTCACGCTATTACAAAATATATTCTGCAATCTTGTGCTGCACTTGTGCTGCACCTTTAAGCACCTGAGGAGAGTCCATAATCGCTCATATTTAATCATGAGCCCTTCTCGTCAATCAGCAGCGACCCATGATCGCGCAAAATAATTCTGACAGCCATAATTGATCATGATCAGCCATCAGTTCTACGGGTTTTTCCTGATGAAGCATGCCTGCCGAATTAGCACCTGATTTGACGCTGCAAGATTTCTCCTCACCTCTGGCCGACATCAGCAACTGGGGTTGTGGGGGTCATGGGTGTCTCATCCATCCCTCAGTGAGCTCACAAGGGGCTCACAGCTCCTTCACAGCACAACACCAGAAGTAGCCTGTCAAAAAGTTCGATCAGCGGCAGTCGTGATCCGAATTGATCCGAGGGCTCGATAAAAAAACTATTAGGGTGTTGTGAGGATGTCCGGATGTCCTTGCTGGCAGAAGCGCTTAAAATGCCCTAAATCAAAAGAAAATTATGGGGCTTTTCAGATAAAATATGATGAACACTTGGTTGAAATACGGATGTCTAGTATCAAATTTATACGGTGTCCGAGTTTCGTGCACGCGTAATATAAGAAGCAACATCGGCGAACCTTACGAATATTGACCTCGCCCGCATTCCCAGTTTCCCATTTGGTTCAAAAATCAGATTTTTAATAGGCAGACTCACTTTCCAGTTTGAGGTTTCAGCATATAGATTTCTTCCACGTTCCCCCCAGTCTGCACTATCCAGATTGCCCCGAATGGTATCCGCCAATTGAACTTCTCTTGGGGTATAATGTCCGTCTCCGATTGAACGTCGGCCGAGGACTCCGGCTCAGCCAATGCCATGAGAGCCAATCCCAATTGCAAAAGTTCTTCCCGCAAAATGATATCCACCCCGTGTAGGAGGCATTCCATACGCGGTGAAGGATCATGTAGAGTTTCTTTGCGGCTTGGGTGGTTGAGAAAGATGGGAATAGTTTTATAAACGCGTGGTTCTCAGCTGTGGATAAGCGAAAACTGATTCAGATACATGCCCTCTACCATTTGTCCAAAGCAACGAGCCCCATCAAAGACTTCGCTAAGTTCGCTTTCATCCACTGCTCATCATTAGTGAAGTTGAAGTCTAACTGAGGATATCACCTCTGGGTTGCAAACAGACAGATATTGTGACTGAATAAGTTGCTCCTCCGAGATATCGCTAGTTTCCGATGCCATGTCTAGCATGTTGATTTCCCCCAAGAGCTTCTCTCTGATATCCTCCCAATATTCTTCGTGGTCCAGGTGTTGTTCATCCGGATTATCCAGATTTCCCCGAAGGCTATCCGCCAGGTTTGTCAACATCTGCGCGGCCCTTGCCATGAACTTGAACTTCGCTGGGGATATGCCATCTGTCTCCCGTTTGTTGGCTTGATACGCCGTGTGGATAGTGATTATATTCTTGGCGTTTTCTGCCAACGGTGAGGCATCTCAGAAGTGCACTGAGAAAGTCGTTCGGAAATCTCCTAAACTTGGTTTTCTTCGATCCAGACAGATCCATCTTCGGGGTACGGTATTCATCGTGGTACACTGTGCGAGATGCAGAAAGGCCCTAACGTTGTCTGCCGCAATGAATTAAAGTCTTTCCAAACGTTGGGCAATGCCATCTAAGCCAATCCAAAATTTTCTTCCTCAAATGATATGCCCGTGATAGCCAGGACTAAGCGCGAAGCCCAATGAAAGCGCGAATGGATTTAGTCGACGCAAAGAAAGCGGTACAGTGAGTGAAAACAATTAATGCAAATTGACCAAGACAGCCATGAAGCATAAAAAAACTGCACGAAGTTCGTCAGTGGTACTGAAGCTGAAGGGAGAACGCTGACCGAATCACTCCCAGATATTGAAACCAGGCTTCAGCAGTAGCTCATCATCTTCTTCGTCTTCCTCCATCACCGCCTCTCTCACCTTCTCCTTACCCACCCTCCTCTTCACAAGCAAGACGGGCGAAGGCAACAGTCCAGCGCCCTTCGAGAGCGCATCGAGTTCGTCTGAACGGTCATGAGACCTCACTTGCATATTGACCGCCAGTCTACTGCGCGCGCATAACCACGGGCGACGGCGGCGCAGCGACAGCCCAGCCATCCGCGCACCACCCATTCAACTCTTCATCTTCTTCGATTACTTTGCCAAATGCGCCTTTGTCAGGAATGTTCAGACTACTGGTGCGTTGTGCAGGTGCCGCGGGCCCTACGACCGTTCCACTACGCGTTCTTCTCGGGGCTACAGGCGCGGGCTTAGTGAAATCGGACGCGCGAATGGTGCCTCGGCGATCTCGGCCTTTCGGCTTGGCGTCCGTAACGATATCGAGGCCAGAAGGAGAGTCGAGCGAGCGGGTGCGAGTATTGAGCAAGCGGGATTTCGGAGCTGGAAGGTGGGTTAACCCGAGGAAAATATATTCAAGGGGAAAGATCGGTACCCAAATCCAATCCATCGAACATGTGCTTCAGGTGGTCGCCGTCGGTGGCGTTCTGGCTGCGACGCAAGACAGGATCTTCGACTTGTTCTCCGCCGGGAACGAAAGCAGCCAGGCCAGGCCCGAGACCAAGCGAAAATTCATTGTACATGTCGACGTCCTGGGGCGGAGACTGGGTATATGCGCGTTCTTGCGGAGGGTGGTTCCATTCCTGCGAAACTGGAGGCGAGATGATACTGTCACTGATCCAGGGACTGCGTTCGCGCATCCGCGGGGGCTTCATGCCGGGAGAAGAGGGAGCGTCGACGTCCATGGCATCCGCGGTAATCGTGAGGTCGGGCTGATCGCGTTCATCGTCACTATCCTCGTTGTCCACTAGAGCAGAACTCAGACTATATGCGCGTTTAAGTGAGGCGGGGGTCGATATGCCCAGAGCTTCGTCAAAGAATTTGGACTCGGAGTCACCGTAGATGGAAAGGGAGGATGGTGGACGGTTGAAGTCGATCTCGTTCATCGAAGAGCGAAGCAGGAAAGGGTCCATGGGTGCAGAATGAAAGTTGAAGTCGAAACTGCCGACGTTCGTTTCTGTGGGAATCCATGTTCCCGGGCGAGGAGGGCTGGGGGCAGAGGGACGACGGATCCGTGTGGGGGAATGGGAGTGTGTAGGGGAGGTGTTCGTGGGGAATGTTGGGATTGTAGTTGGTGTCAGAGAGCGTGCGTTTAAATAGATTAAGGGTAGGTTCAGCAGCGTTCGTAAGAGAGCGAGGTGGGATAGCAAGGGGTCGTTTGCGAGGAGACGAAGCCGCAGAGTTGGGACGACTATTGAAGGGACTGTCGAGGAACTTATCTTTGTTGCGGGAGGGGCGGGAGACGTTTTCTTTCAGATTTCCGGAAGCAGTGCGAGAACTGACACGACGACCGACAGGAAGAGGAGAGAACTGGTCTGGATGCATGGGGAGCCCTTTTGAAGAGTTGAGCTTGGACTTCTGCTCCTCTGTCAGCGCAGACGGGTGAGGGGTTTCGTACTGCGATGGCGATCGCATGGGAGTGATTCCGGAGGATTTCAGGAGAAAACTTCGGGATTGGATGAGCGGCGGGCGCGTTTCAGCAGTCTGTGCGATAGCTCCTCGTGAGTCGTGTCGTGGTCTGGGTCGTCAATTTCCTTCAGAGGAGAGGACGCAGAAATGTTCTTAGAAGGCTTAGATCGATTGCGTTTCTGAGCGTAGGTGATTTGTTTCCGAGAGGCCAGACTGGGGCCATGGCAAGAGAGAAACAGAATAAAAACGACCTTTACACGCGGAATAGCGCGTCAGATATTTATCCAAAGGCTGCCACCGCCCTACCTTGTATTCAAGAAGAGCAGGCCTGGAGTGAGCAAAGAGCAAGCGGAAATTACCGTCATTGATGACATGATCATGTCTAAACATGGCCAAACGCAATCCGCGTCATGACCACCACGGCCATTCCGGTTGAAGTGCAAGGACGGATTCTAGATCATCTGAAGGACAGTGGCCATCTGGATCCCATATTGACGACCTTTCTTTCTGTATTTCACGACACGGAAGACCATGAGCTGCATCAGGAAATTTGCACAGCCCATATTGAGCCTGATGAAGCTCGTGATGTGATGGCATCTGATCAGGGTATCACAGACCTATACCAGGACTCGCCAGCGCGGGTGAGTCCATTGCCATATTTTAAGAGCTGCACAATTCGTGACCAATCGAGAAGGGATGGTGAGCGCGTATCCGTCATTGTGAGTTCAGTATCAGACTCTCACTCAATCATTATTCGGTATTTAGTGTACCTTTAATCTGCACCTAGTAATTTGTCGTATGTACTTGTAGCTAGAGCAGTGCGGCGACAAAGTTTGTTGGGCTATCGCAGTTCAGGCCTCAGGCATCAGTACGCGCACACCCACGCAGACCTTCGCATCACTATCACCGGGCTGAGACTCCGAGGAAGCAAGAACACGATTCGGAGGAGGTGCTACTGTGCTGAGCGCGGCCGCGTGTGCTTGGAGGCGCAACTAAAAATAAAGGCAACGAGAGGCAGTGCATCCGCGAGATCAGTTGTTGATCAAACGTTGATCACTGGTCCGTGCGCCTGTTTGGTTTGGTAATCCATGCACGTGCACGCACAGCCATGTTGGTCGCCTCTTGTCCTTCCCCTCATCCATCCTGGATCGCCCCTCCTTCCAGTCTTGCTTCCAGTGCTCGCGCAAGTTACCCAACTCGTCAAGTTTCTTGGCATCCCACTCCCTCGTGTTCCAATCTCCTGCGTAAATCAAGCCCTCAAGCCCTCAAGCCCTCAAGCATACAAGTCTGCCAGCGCCGATCCAAGAACGGCCACCTCAATACTTCAGACACTTACTGACGACAAGTGCTATCCTTCTGTTGATGTTACTGGGCTGGTTTACTCTTCAACCTCAATGTCTTCTCAGCAACAGTTCCGCGCTATCCTCGTCAAGCGCGCAAGAAGTGCGCACAAGTCGTCCACGCCTCAAATATTTCCGGAAGCTGCTGCAACACGCTTTCAAGCTATATACGGATAAGTTCTCCCCACGCAGCCTCTGTGGCCATTACAGTGGTTACTTCCGTACCGGATTGAGACAACGGAGCGCGAGTGTATTGGGGCTTGACGGACCAGGCTAGTTGTCTCTTCCCTTTATGAATGAATACAGTTTTATTTCCCCATCTATTGAGAGCTTTTAAGTGGTATATAAGTGGCATATAAGTGGTATATACGGTGCCTGGGGCCAGTGGAATTGAGCCAACCCGCCCGTCTGGCGACGGTCTCATCAGTCTGGCGAACCTCCTGGCGCATGTCGCTATCGGTCATCCGCTTGTAACCAGCGATCATCAGCTGCCCAACCAGACGTGTGAAAGCTGATGAGACGGACGGCGATCACCCGGCCACATATGGCCTGACCGGCCCGCTGCGAATTTCCTGATGTGTGCCGCTGCGTACCCTATTCGTCTCTGAATATCAGCCGAATTAAATAAAATAAAATACAGTGTCTTCCTATGTAAAGCACCAGTCGCGTATCTGCACCCGCAGGGGAACCCTCACGAGCGTCGTGCAGGCACCGCTGCATATCATCGTCGAGGAGGACCTCGGGCCTGCCCACGTCGCCTTCGCCCTCTCCCACGTTCGACGCGCCGCCTGTGCCCCTTGTGCGGTGTATATCCATTAAACCCCTCATGATAACTCAGGCAGAGGCAGAATGTGAATGGGATTACGCCGCCCACCTTCACCCTCACCCCGCCCCTTTCCTGTTGCGCCAGCACAAGCACCACCGCACAGTGTTGTCTGAGGCCAGGCCGAGAGTCAAAAAGGTCTGACCCATTTGACCCTTTGACCAGGGTCTGACCGGGTCTGACCCTCGGCCTGACCCTTTCCAAATTTGGAAAAGTCCTTCGTTACAGCTGTTAAGGGTCGTGTGCAATGCTAGCAAGCCTTACCCGACCGTAATCCGATGTTCTGAGTGGTCAGGACAAATATCTCCTGCTTACAGTATCAATTTTGAAAGGTAGTCAGATTTACCGGTATAGAAAACTGCTATGTGAACAACAGGGCAACCCCATATCCAAATGCACCCCGAATGGCCTGTGAAAAGATTCATAGTGATACCGATGTCAGATCATGAATTAATATAACATGTGTATGGCTCAAAACTGCGGCGGGACGGTCAGATCAAAATCGGTCAAAGGAATCAATGTTGTCTTTGCAATGAGAAATGTGGTATAATCTGGCAATGCACGGCAAAAACATCTGTTCAATTTTACTCACACTACACGCCCGAAGGTGACTTTGAACATCCAAAGAATGATGCCGAGAACTTCAAAGTAAGTTCAAACACGGTCATGGCCAGGGTGGGATAAATATTTTTCCGAATGGGTTCGTATTATAGGACCGCTTGGTACAATATCAACTGGTATATCCATTCTTTCAATGATCTGATTTTCCCCTGATTTTTCCGGTGGTTCTACGAGTTTAAAACGGGTATTCCAAAAAAGGAAATCCGGCCTTGACGAAACGGTCAAAGGGTCTTGACGCCCGGTCAGACCCCGTCAGACCCCGTCAAAGACAACACTGCCACCGCAAGTGCAAGCAGAAACACAGACGCAAGGGCAAGTCCCTGCGCTGACTATCACCATCCCCCCGCAGGCGCACCCTCACCTCGAGTTGGAACGGACACCCGGCAGCCGCGGACCGCCCGACTCTGTCGTGCTCCCCCCTTTGCCCACCGGCGTGCCAATAAACTCCTCGCGTCCCATGTCCATGTCCCTGTCCTCTTCGCGCCGCATATCCGCCTCGCGCCGCACCTCCATCTCGACGCCCCCCGCCCGTCCCCCGCCCTCCCGTCCCCCGCCGCGCACGCCAATCCCGTGCGACGTCACCGCCTCGCGCTACCTTAGCGGCGAGTTCGCCTTCGCCGCGGACTACGCCGCGTACGCGCCGCTGCTACTCTCGCCGCCGCTCCCGTCTGCGGGTTGAATCGCGCGGAGCAGTACGCGCCGCCGTGCGAGCCGGAGGAGTAGACTTCGTCCCACCCGCACCCCCTCCTCTCCCCCGCGCGCCCCCACCTCCCCGCGCGTACCCGCAGCGCCAGCTCCACCCCGCCGCCCCCGCTCTCTGCCCTCTTCTCCCCCCCGCCGCGCGCCGCGCAGGGCGTGCCGGCTGATGTGTGTGCCGACGACGACGCGGAGTGGGCCTCAGATATGTATGATGACGACGCTGCGTACGGCGACGTGCTCCTCTCGCCCCTCGTCGTCGTGCTGCCCTCGCCCTCCTCCGAGTCCGCGTCCGCGTCGGAGTCCGCGCCGAGCACGCCCGCGTCCGCTGTTTTCGACGACCGGGCGCATTTCACGGACGCACTGGACGAGCTGGAGTACGCGTCTGGGTCCGAGTACGGGTACGGGTACGGGTACAACGAGGGCGGCGACGATGCAGAGAGCGACTGGGAGCCGAGCCCGAGTTACGGGCACACCGGGTGGCATACGCGCCCAGCGCCCTCCTCCAGCACCGCATTCACACCCCCGCAGCAACAGCTCAAATCCCGCTGGTCCTCCTCCATGCTCTCTTCCGTGCGCTCGGCACAGGCGGTGCACTCACCGAAGCTCGGCGGGTTTGCGATCGCGAGACGGTACTTCCCACTCAGTACGTCGCCCAAGTCGTCGTCCAAGGCCAAGGTTTCTGCCTCCAGCACCAACGCGAGCCCCACTAGCGGCCGGAAGAGCCTGAACCTGCGGCTCGGCGGGGGAAAGAAGTTCACGACCGCGGACGTGCTCGTCGTGGGGCGCCCGCCCGCGACGCCGTCGCTGCTGGGCGGCGTGGTGGACGTGTTCTCAGCGCCGTCGCTATCCCCCTCCATTACACCTCCAAGTCGAAAGACAAGAAGCCCAAGTCGCGACTGCCGCCCCCGTTGCCCATCGGCGCCACCTCCTCGCCCATCTACCCTGCCCGCGTCCGCCGGCTAGACTCGGCCGCATCGCCCGCGAGCTGGAACTACTCACTGTCAGTCCTTAACGACAGCGCGTCCGAGTGCGGGAGCGCGTGCAGCAGCGAGAGCGGGGGGATGAGGCGCAAGCCGATTCCGGTGGAGATGTTTTTGCGGTGATCCTCTCACCTCCTCCCCTCCGTCTCTTTTTCTATCTACCTTCTTTTTGGTCCTACTTACGGCGTTGACACTCGCTCTTCTTCTTGCGTTGATACTCGCCCATGTTCCACTTCTCTACTTGCGTTGATGCGCCTATCTCTCTCTCTCTCATTCTCTGTGCTACGTACAGCCACCCACTCACTCTCATTTCGCATTCATCACGATATTGTATTCCCTTTTTATGACGCTCCTTTTACGCACTCGAGCACGTACTTGTACACGCACACACAGTCTAATCTTTACACATCCATCTACGCATACGCACATATTGTAGCGCCCTCATTGTAGCTTTATTTCGGTATCACGAGCATTGAACTTCGATTTTGATTTGATTCGATTGACTTGATCTGAGTTTTCATGTGCTCTGAAGTCATTAAGGGCAGACACCAGGCTCGAGAGGCGGATCAGGCGCGTGGCTGTATGATGGCGGCAACATTGATTGATTGATTTGATCAATTTTGATGGGCGCTTGTAGGCGCTTATGGGTACCCGGGTGAGGGTACCAAGGACATGCCTACTGTAAAACAAAGAATTTCATTGAGACGAGATTCGTCAATGAGCCCATTTTTCACCAGGGTACTTTCGCTATTGCTATAATTTTCTGCTCTGTGGGGGCAGCTCTGGTGAACAATCAAGTGCAAAACTTTGATCGCCAACTTATTGATGGAAATTATTATCGTCTCTCCCTCATACTTACACTGAACAACTACGTTATTGAAAAATCAAGCAGTAAGTAGGACCCCCTGCCCGGTTATCGAAAAGATGTCTATCTACCTCCGAGTCATTCTTCGTGCGAAATTCCCGTTTCTCGCTTTCTTATGTCATTTCAACTTCCGCCGCCACCGCAACCTGGCCACTCTGCTGCTCCTTCATCGACTCCTCTAAGACCGTTATTTCTTTTCCGAACAAAGTTCGGAGAGTGTCCCAGTACCATTTTCCCGCCTGTTCTCCGCGCACATCTGGCTCGGATTTGAGCGCCTGACCCATCTCTTCCAAAATCCTCCCTGCCCCTTCCAAGAGCTGTATGTGTCTGGTACCTTGGGTACCCAGGTTGGAATGGGGTTTATTCTGTGCTTGCTCATCGGATATTGCATTTTGGCATTTATTGCAGCTTGGGAAAGCGCGTCACCGAGGCGTGTGCAGAAGATGGCTCTGAAATTAGGATGTCGGAAAAACCAAATTTGAATGGTAAGGTCTGATCAGGCATTATGGTGGATTTTTGAATCCTATCAGCCTGATAACCAAAAATAAAAAACTCGCATTGCCTATGCAAGCAGGCCATAAGGCTGACAGGATTCAAAAAATCACTATAATACCTGATCAGGCCTTATCATTCAAATTTGGTTTTTCCGACAGAGAGATCATTATGGACACATGCTCACCATGAAAGTCTGGGAGATGCACATAATGCGCTTTCAGTGCAGTGGATACTGTGCACTTGGCCAGCTGATAGAGGTCGGGCACTGGCAAGACTTGGTAGTCGGAGAAATTGAAACTTTCCCAAACATTCGCCAGCGAAATCAAGGTCACAGCCCAAGTCCTCTCCTAATTATTCATAAAGTCATATGCCCCGGAGTAGCTTCCTCCCCATATGAGGCTGAGGACGAAGTCATAATTTGAACGGAGGCGTTCGGAGCCCTGGTGCCCCCCATGTTATAAAGTATACCGTGATCCACTGAGGGAGGTCGCGGCACATATACGGATTCCAGTCTGGAAAAATGGACAGACGTGCACCCCTGTCAATGTAGGACCATCCCATCTGGATTGGATCTTTTAGTGCGGCATCTCCCATTCTGCGCCACACAGAGTATTCCTGCATCACCACTTTCGTATCTGCTTCGGTGAACCAGTTGTGCACCTGATCAAGAAGGTTGAATGCTTGGGCTGAAATAGGTGGTGCTGCGGTAAGGGCGTCAATTACGACCCTGAGCACCCTCTTAGACGGCTTTGGAAATTTGCTCGCGTCGTTAAGAGCACGCAGAAGTTGAAGTATGGTCTGGTTGAGTGTGTCATCCCATTGTGACTCAATCCCATTTCTGGAGGAGTCAATTTCTTCCAAAGCCGTGTATACCCAAGTCACATCGTGTGGTACTGCGGATTTTTGTTCCCCAAGGGAAAGTGCAGTTGCGGCCACATCGATCCATCCATCGTGTTGAATAAGTGAAGAGCAAAACATATATGTGGTCGCCCTAGTGATCGTAGTTGCTGTGGCCGCAGTTGGCCGCAATTTGGGACGTTATTTGAAGGATTTGTTTACGGCGATGATATCCATTGAGTGATGGGCCAACAATCGCACGAGAGTCTTGAGAAGATGTTCTGTCAGGAGTTCTACATGTTTGCTGCTCGATAATCGGCAAACATGAAGGTTCAATGTTCAACAAACGGCTCAATCACCTTTTGTCCTTCAGCCCGAGATCACGCCAGTGCAGCCATTCCAGATCCCCAAAAGAGCATTCATGCAGATCAAGTAATTGGCATAACGCGTTGGACTTCCCATTTTTTCCGGAAGATCTTCGAGCCAGGTCTGCAAATAGTTGTCCTTTTCCAACATATCCCATATTGTGTATGGAAGAACACGGAGAACCCAGTCCATGCTAGACTGTGTACGGGTCATGCAGAAGCATTCACGAGATCCTTTCCAGGTTTCGAATACATTGCGCAGCTCAGCAAGTTGGAGTGATTCCGGTGTACTAGCGGGTAAATAGAGTTCCTGATCCTTTATCAAGAAATAACTCTATCGGGCAGGTCACCTTGGCCTGAGCCAAATTTGATCGTTGCACCCGCCCACAGTTGATCGCGACCTGCACAAAGCCATCCCGAACTTGCACATCCCGCGTGCCAGTGAAAGTCGCCCAGAAAGTGTCCTCCAAGCGATCTAATGCGACACCAAACCCACCTTGTGGCTATTGCAACTCTGTAGCTATTGCGGCCGCAGCAGAAATTAAGTCCGGATTTGTCGATGTCTCCAGAACCCACAAGACTGCTGGAACGGCAGGTGACGGTGGGTGCGGGGATCCGGAGAACAGAGGGGTGATACCGTCCTCAGTATCACTCTTCAGTTTTAGGAAGAGTGGAAGTGATTGCGTCACGAATTGGTGTATAGGGGCAAAAACGGCGGAGATCTTTTTAATGTGCCTCTTGTATAAGAGGGCCAGAGCAACACCCAGTGGGGCCTGGTAAGGAGAATCGGAATCCAGGATCCCAGATCCCACGCAGGCTATGTATGTAATGATTCCCCCTGCCGAGAACATCGTTACAATGATGGCGGAAGAAGACTGGCGAATTGTCCACAAGTAAATGGAGAGGGCTAACCCAAAAATTCCTAGGCCCATCCGCAGAAGGTATGGAGCCGCCTGCAGGGCTGCAACGAATCTCCATTTGTTGCGACCGTCGACTTTGCGCTGGCGTTGGAGGCCCCACTATTTGAGGACTCCCGGGTCCCTGTTCCCTCCATAATGCATCAGCCATTGCTTCCCGAGAACGGCAAATAGCGCCGCCAATAGCGTGCAACATAGACTGATGTAAAGGAGGCCTTGGGCGAAGACGAGGTCGGAGGGGGGTCCCTTATCAAGAGTGGAAGTGTTGGCATCTGGAAACAACGAACTGTTGGAATTGTGAATTAAGAGGCGGAGGAGGTCCTGGGTGATATCGTTGGGGTCTTGCCGAAGTTCGGGTTGGATCTGGATGATAAATGCAGAACTGACTGCCGAGAAAAGACCAGCCTCAAATATGGTTAGGCTTGTAAGATAATGTAACAATCAAATGTTACTTGCAAAAATGAGGGATGCGTCGAGATCGGTGCTATATTTTTCGAGAAATTCTCTATCATGTTCGCCCGCTAGAGTTTTGTACGCATTCCAGAAAGCTGTTTCAGTATCCACAACGATAGCCTTCGGCTTACATAAGCACTTCAATGACTCTACATCCCTGAATCAATGAAAGTTAACTGTTATTGAACGCCATCAGTACTGTCACCGCTTGCTCCTCGTTGCGTTGAGTTAGATCGGCAAAACAGGCTTGAAGTGCGCTGATCAATCTAGAAATATGTTGTTAGCTAGATAATAAATGACCTGCGGCACAGAACCTGTCGTTATCTGACGGTACCGAATCTGCGGGTGGGCTTGTAGCGACTGCAGGCAGTGGCGATGGGGGTTTTGTCTCCGTATGGGCGATATACTGTCCAAAAATTACGTGCATTTTACAGGGATTTTACATACAACTTACAGCTCTTTTGTGACTTTTGAATACAACTTCGTGCAGTTGCCTGCATCTGCCCTGGACTACATCTCTGAAATGTTTACAACCTCTCCAATGTGGTTACATCTCCCCCAGACCGCTTGGCATCATCATGAATATGATTCCATCAACATGGCAAGTCCATCAGTCACCGTGTTCTGCTTGGAAATTTCATTCTGGTCCTGCAGATGCTTAAAAAAATAGGTGAATGGTGCTATAAATTGTAATTCATGCTATTAAACAATTCTCCTCACTTTTTAGATTTTTGTTGGTGGCAGCCACCATCATAGGCACTGTTTAAAGCTGAATTTTACGATAGCTTCTGTTTGAAGTCGTTCTACCGAAAGGATAATTTCCTAGGAGTATAGGCACCCCTAAATTACATTAAAAAGGGGTACTGTATCTCCCTGAGCCCTTAATAGCTTAACAATGGTCAAAATGTTATGACCGCCGAATACAGACATCGGCACAATGCACCATCAGTGTTATGATCAATTTCATTGAAACTCGGCAATTTTTTAAACCGCGGTGAAGTCCCAAGGAGATGCAAACATCCTCGTGGAGTTGTAAATCATCCCCGAGGAGTTGTAGGCAGCAGGTAAACTCAGTTGTAAACTTCAACCAGAAGATGTAATTCAAAATCAAATTTGTGTGCAGGTCACCCAGTTGTAGTTCAAAATCCTGTAAACAGCTGGGGTTGTGTGCCAAATAATTATTGGACAGTATATGTGCCATATGTCCACCATCCAAATGGGCCCCACAGTGAGTACATCTCCCACCATCCTATGCCTCTTATTTCTGTCCATCCATCCATCATCTCCCACTTCTCTACCACTCTCCCCAATCCTAGCTAGCGCTGCACTCGCCTTGGGAGCGTGCTTCTTAAGTCTGTAGAGCTTTCAACCACCATTCCCTTCGATTCTTCCCGATTCATTCTACTTCTGTCCTTCCATTGTCCTCCCCCTTCGCTACTTCTCTCCCTAATCATGGCTGGCTCTGCACTCGCCTGTATCATTCTGCGGAGTCCTTAACCGCTTCTCCCTTTCATTCTTCTGACTGGTTATTGATTTATTCCCCCATCCTTCCACTTCCTGACTCAGCCATTGAGGTGAGCAATTTCGGTATCTTTTATCCTCTTTCTTTCCCATTTGTTCCTCCGGCAATGTTACTTGTCCACTATCTGCACCCAGCTTTTTGCTTCCTGCTATTAGTGGAGGTGCATACATCCAGGTTGTTCATTTTGTTATATCCGTTTCCTGCTTCATTTTTCACTCCTGTTTCGTTTATGAGTACCTTTCACCCGGCTGGATCTGAAGTCTCGGTGGTCCAGTTCATTTTGAATTACATTATTTCTCCCACTTCAGCCCCTCACTCACACTCCGATAACCCCCTTCTTTTCAACATCGTCTCTGATGTTTTCTGCTCAACCCAGTTCATACTTTCTATTCTTCTCTTCTCCACATATCAGGTGCATTCAAACCAGTCCTGTCGGCTCCTTGTTTACTTTATCCGAATGCTGCCTTCAACAAGGAGCACACTCGATATGTAGCTGACTCCGACTTGCAGATGGAAGACATTACAAAGGTATATATTTGTCCTCTTCATTTTCCTCATTCCACTGACTTCGATTGAGACCAAGAAGAAGCGGAAAGTAGAATCTAATCCATTTGCATTGCGTTCGTTTGCTCACCTACATCATAGGCAACGTGAGTCCAATTTGTTCACGCTCCACAGGACTCACAGCTCTCGCGGTAGGCTGCGCAGAAACAGACTATATGTTCATTTTTTGGCTGCTGACATTGTGCACCGTGACGCCTTTACGTTTTAATAAAGGTACACCTGCGTGCACAATAAATTAACTGACCTGAACGACATTTTTCTTTATCACAGATCGAATGCGCGAGTTCCAGTGGGCCCTGCTACCGCTGTGCATCAAACCGAGTTGCTACAGAAAAGTACGTCCCAATCGATTCAGTGCCTAACATGCAGTTGAATATTCCCTCAAGGCCAAAGATATTGCGAACTATCATTTTCCACTACATTCCGCTGACCGTCGAGTGTAAGACAAGAAAATCCGAAGGTATAATCTCATCCAGTCGCTTTTCCTTCGCACTGATGCTTTATTACGCACGGGTGTACGAATGGCACGTTCCAGAACATTCATTCGGCCTTGTGCGCATGCCCACATCACGGTCAGGGAAGTGAGTCCAATTTCTTCACGCTCCGCAACACCCTCAGCTTTTGTGGTAGTTAACGGAGAAGGCGAAGTTTCCTTTTTATTGCTTCAGGTTTTATGCTCACCACTTGCCCAATCACAATATATATTCGCTTCGTCACGTTCACGAAGCGTTGCAGGTAGATGAAAACGGGTGTGTTCTCTTCTGTTCAACCTCCTCTACTTCATTCTCGCTCCCTCATAGGCTGCAGTTGTAAGTTCTCCCTTTTTCAAGCCGTCCACCCTCCTCTACATCACCCTCTTGCCAAATCAATGGCACATTCTGTCCTTCCCTCTGTGTTCGTATTTCCCTGACACTGATTATTGATTCATTCGCCTGAATTCGTTGCCAGGTCAATTTGTGCTTCCGCCAAAATACGAGGATCCGCAAGATTTTTGGCAAGTGTTCGCTTGTTCTCATTGGCTTGGCTGTAACAGACCTATTGCAGTGCGCGCGTTATTTGCTTGATGTTTTCCCAGTCCAAAGTCTCGTATGTCACGTCAGTTTCCTTCACCTGTTAATTTCCATGTCTGGCTGACTTTGTGCCTTTTGTCCTTAAAATAATCACAAACCCCGTAACTATTGAACCTAGGCGTAGCTAGTACTGCTTCCTGAAGACCGAAAGATATGTCTTTATTTTATTCTTCAACATTGACTTATTCGATTATATTATTCCTAGTGAATGTGATTCTCCATGGCATTCCACGTTGGCGCCGCTCAGTAGTCATCTTTGCGAATCCTGTGGGGTGTTGGTTGCATAGGATGTGATAGTTTTGCTAGCATGTATTAGTAGCTACTAATATATATTATTTTTATTCATGAATAACCTGCAACAGAATGAGCGGGAGTACCCTGAAAGCACCTGAAATGAGTACTTGCATGCACTACAGTCAAGTACCCAGGCACTGCATTATAGTGTCAGGGTACTCCATATGAGCAGGTTTTTGTCCTAATAATAGCCCCTTCAGCTACTGCCATGGAGTACTATTGGGTACTCATTTTGAGCGCTTCGGCACTATTATGTAGAGCTTTCAGGTACTCAATTGAAGTACTTATCCTCCCCACAGTGCGTGGGAGGGCGTGGCGTACAAAGGAGGGGAAGAGCTAGTGCAAAGAGGTGGGCGGACAGCCGATCTCGATCATGGTCGTTAGACCATTGCCCCTTTTGTAAAAAGATCGCATCTCCAATCGATCTGAACAGCAACACTTTATGCCGAAAGGAGTATCCAGCTCTGCTTCCGAGTCGCTGTCCTTCGCTGTCAATACTTGCGTGACGTGGGATTCCACGTTGCACAACAAGCATGCACTTCTCGGGGAACCCCGCCATTCCAAGCACTGAACGAATCGATCGCACGACCGATTGAATCCGACCATTTTTGGCTCGGAAGGCTTTGGTGGTGGGCGCGCTTTCAGGCAGTTTGAACGCCTTGGAATGGCCAATTTCCCAAATAAATTGAACCTCGAATTTGGGCTGTTGACATGCCGGCTCATTCGTACTTGCCGGCCCCAAAAACTCGATTCCTTGCTTCTCGGACATTCATCGCGCGAAAGTGCGTGCTGTTAGGCGCTCAAGGTGACCACTCTTGTCTTCTACCTCCAAGTCTGCTGCGCACGAATAAATCCTCCTCTTCCTTTCTGTGGGCGGCTCTTTCTGCTGTGTAATCTTTGCTTGTGGCTGACATGGTGTTCCACCTACCAAAGATCGGTGCTCTAACGGCCCATTTTGACCATGTCTCACCAGGATAATGAATCCAAGACCGTCAATTACAACATTTCTGGTGTGTACAGGGATTTATTGAGACGTCAACATCCTGATATCTTGTCCCCAGGGGGCCATGGAGGCCCGGGTGGACCAGGCCACGGAAATGGTGGCAGTGGGGGTACGGGGGAAGGTCCCATTGTGATTTTTGATCACTCCACAAATAAAATGTATGTTGGTGAAGGTCCCCCATTCCTTTCCCCAAAGTTATTTCTCAACAACACCAGTGTGAACCAGGGTCAAGGGTTAATCAAATTTCCTGTGTTGAATATTTTTGAAGCTGAATTATGTCTAGACTTGAAGAAGTTCTGTTCAAGTGGTTGGAGTCTCCTCCCGATACGAAGGACAAACAGTACGAACTGCGGAAACTTCATCACAGAGCCACTGGGCACTGGCTCCTAGGTGATGTCCGATTCATCAATTGGAAGACCACACCTGGCTCTTTATGGATCAAAGGAATCTGTAAGTCAATTTCATTCTGTTTCAAGCTCATATCTAATAATTGTCCAGCTGGTACTGGAAAGAGTGTACTAAGGTGATTTGTATCACTACCACATACATAATATCGATCTGCCGCTGACAATACCGACAGTTCAACCGCGATCAATGAGATCACCGGTCCTGATCACGTAGTTGCATATTTCTATTTTGATTTTAGGAACCAGAGGCAGCGCATGGACATCATGCTCCGGTCGATCATCTGGCAGCTCTCTGGACGGTCGCCTTCTCGCCATAGCTTTCTTGAGAAGCTGTACAAATCACTGGGAGATGGAGTTAGATACCCACAGCCTGTTGAACTTCAAAGAGTCCTTGAGGATTTACTTTCAGAGTTGGACCGGACATATATCATCATTGATGGGCTCGATGAATGTAACAAGACTGACTGGAAGCCTCTTGTTCAGTTCATTCAAAGCCTATGCCATCCCACCAAAAATGCACCACATCTCCTGCTTACCAGTCAACCTCTTGATGAATTCAAAACAGGATTCAAGGATGTAACCTGCATAGAGCTTGGTTCTGCAGTTTCAACCGGCGACATAAGAGCTTACATTGGCAGCGAAGTTCCCGGGGTCAGAAATTGGGCTAGTGATAACAAGTATGCAAAGGATGTCACAGAGCAGATTGTGCAGAAGAGCAATGGAATGTTGGTGCTCCTATTGCACCGTGATTTGTCCTCAAACTAACATTCATGTCCAGGTTTCGCTTGGCCTCGTGTCTCCTCATTGAACTAGGTCATTGTGATTGGGAAGGTGACTGGGACGATGTTCTGACAGCCCTCCCACCTGATCTGTTTGGGATTTACAACCGTTTCTTGACCCGAATAACAGACACTCCCAAAAGAACAGTTTTTGTCCAAGCAATCTTCCGGTGGCTGGTGTTTTCTGCCAGACAACTCACATTGGATGAGCTGGCAGATGCTATTGCTTTCCGTCTAGATGACCCTGCATTCGACTTTTCCAACCTGGCTAAATCTATTTATTACCCAAATAGACGTCAGGGCAATTCTGGGATCTTCAAGTTGTTGGAGGGCCTGATTGTGATAAAAAACAATGACCAGGGAAAACCATCAATCACTCTTGCACATTCATCTGTCAAGGATTATATCCTTTCCCAGAAATTCCATCAGCAATTCAGCTCAATCATTGACGTTACAATGGAAATCTCCCACAAGTTTATTACCCAAACTTGTGTCCGCTATCTCCTCCTTTTCGCAGACCCCAAACATTCAATGACTGAGGAAACACTCCCAGACTACCCACTCTCACTGTATGCGGCAAAATATTGGTTCCATCACCTACAGCTTTGCAATGAACAGGACCAGAGGGTGCTACTTCCTTCAACAATGCATCTCCTAGAGGATGGAAGCAACCAACATGCTGCTTTGTACCAATTGCGTTCCTTGGGTTATTATAGGGCCCGTGCTTGGGATGAACCAATATCACCGGCAGTGTGTATAGGTGCTGAAATGGGTTACACAAAGGGAGTACACTCTCTGCTCATCGAACACAACGCACATGTCAACTCAGTCGACAAATATGGCTGGACTGTGCTGCATCTTGCATCGAGCAATGGTCACCTCGACATTGCAAGGCTGCTCATCGAACACAACGCACCTGTCAACTCAGTCGACAAATATGGCCAGACTGCGCTGCATCTTGCATCGAGCTATGGCCACCTTGACATTGCGAGGCTGCTCATTGAACACAACGCATGTGTCAACTCAGTCGACAAAGATGGCTGGACTGTGCTGCATCTTGCATCAAGCCTCGACATTGCGAGGCTGCTCATCGAACACAACGCACCTGTTGACTCAGTCAACAAATATGGCCAGACTGCGCTGCATCTTGCATTAAGCTATGGCGACCTCGACATTGCGAGGCTGCTCATCGAACACAATGCGCCTGTCGGCTCAGTCGACAAAGATGGCTGGACTGCGCTGCATCTTGCATCGAGCAATGGTCACCTCGACATTGCGAGGCTGCTCATCGAACACAACGCACCTGTTGACTCAGTCAACAAAGATGGCCAGACTGCGCTGCATCTTGCATCGAGATATAGTCACCTCAACATCGTGAGGCTGCTCATTGAACACAACGCACCTGTTGCCTCAGTCAACGAATATGGCCAGACTGCGCTGCATCTTGCATTAAGTGATGGTCACCTCGACATCATGAAGCTGCTCATTGAACACAACGCACCTGTCGACTCAGTCAACAAAGATGGCCAGACTGCGCTGCATCTTGCATCGAGAAATGGTCGCCTCGACATCATGAAGCTGCTCATTGAACACAACGCACCTGTCGACTCAGTCAACAAAGATGGCCAGACTGCGATGCATCTTGCATTGAGTGATGGTCACCTTGACATTGCGAGGCTGCTCATTGCACACAATGCACCTGTTGACTCAGTCGACAAAGATGGCCAGACTGCGCTGCATCTTGCATTGAGCTATGGCCACCTCAACATCGTGAGGCTGCTCATCGAACACAATGCACGTGTCAACTCAGTCGACGAATATGGCAAGACTGTGCTGCATCTTGCATTGAGCTATGGCCACCTCGACATCGTGAGGCTGCTCATCGAACACAACGCACCTGTCGACTCAGTCGACGAATATGGCAAGACTGTGCTGCATCTTGCATCGAGCAATGGTCACCTCGACATTGCGAGGCTGCTCATCGAACACAATGCACCTGTCGACTCAGTCGACGAATATGGCAAGACTGTGCTGCATCTTGCATCGAGCAATGGTCACCTTGACATTGCGAGGCTGCTCATCGAACACAACGCACCTGTCGACTCAGTCGACAAATATGGCAAGACTGCGCTGCATCTTGCATCGAGCTATGGCCACCTCGACATTGCGAGGCTGCTCATCAAACACAACGCACGTTTCAACTCAGTCGACAAATATGGCCAGACTGCGCTGCATCTTGCATCGAGCTATGGCCACCTCGACATTGCGAGGCTGCTCATTGAACACAACGCACGTGTCAACTCAGTCAACAAAGATGGCTGGACTGTGCTGCATCTTGCATCGAGCAATGGTCACCTCGACATTGCGAGGCTGCTCATTGAACACAACACACGTTTCAACTCAGTCGACAAATATGGCCAGACTGCGCTGCATCTTGCATCGAGCTATGGCCACCTCGACATTGCGAGGCTGCTCATTGAACACAACGCACGTGTCAACTCAGTCGACAAAGATGGCTGGACTGTGCTGCATCTTGCATCGAGCAATGGTCACCTCGACATTGCGAGGCTGCTCATTGAACACAACACACGTTTCAACTCAGTCGACAAATATGGCCAGACTGCGCTGCATCTTGCATCGAGCTATGGCCACCTCGACATTGCGAGGCTGCTCATTGAACACAACGCACGTGTCAACTCAGTCGACAAAGATGGCTGGACTGTGCTGCATCTTGCATCGAGCAATGGTCACCTCGACATTGCAAGGCTGCTCATCGAACACAACACACCTGTCGACTCAGTTGACAAATATGGCCAGACTGCGCTGCATCTTGCATCGAGCTATGACCACCTCGACATTGCGAGGCTGCTCATTGAACACAATGCACGTGTCAACTCAGTCGACAAAGATGGCTGGACTGTGCTGCATCTTGCATCGAGCAATGGTCACCTCGACATTGCGAGGCTGCTCATCGAACACAACGCACCTGTCGACTCAGTCGACAAATATGGCCAGACTGCGCTGCATCTTGCATCGAGATATGGTCACCTTGACATTGCGAGGCTGCTCATCGAACACAACGCACCTGTCAGCTCAGTCAACGAATATGGCCGGACTGTGCTGCATCGAGCATTGAGCAGTGGTCACCTCGACATTGCGAGGCTGCTCATCGAACACAATGCACCTGTTGACTCAGTCGACAAAGATGGCCAGACTGCACTGCATCTTGCATCGAGATATAGTCACCTCAACATCGTGAGGCTGCTCATTGAACACAACACACCTGTCGCCTCAGTCAACGAATATGGCCAGACTGCGCTGCATCTTGCATTGAGTGATGGTCACCTTGACATCGTGAGGCTGCTCATTGAACACAATGCACCTGTTGACTCAGTCAACAAAGATGGCCAGACTGCGCTGCATCTTGCATCGAGATATAGTCACCTCAACATTGTGAGGCTGCTCATTGAACACAACACACCTGTCGCCTCACTCGACGAATATGGCCAGACTGTGCTGCATCTTGCATCGAACAATGGTCACCTCGACATTGCGAGGATGCCACATGTCGACTCAGTCAACAAAGATGGCCAGACTGCGCTGCATCTTGCATCGATCAATGGTCACCTTGACATCACGAGACTGCCATATGTCGACTCAGTCAACAAAGATGGCCAGACTGCGCTGCATCTTGCATCGAGATATGGTCACCTCGACATTGTGAGGCTGCTCATCGAACACAATGCACCTGTTGACTCAGTTGACGAATATGGCCAGACTGCGCTGCATCTTGCATTGAGCTATGGCCACCTTGACATTGCGAGGCTGCTCATCGAACACAACACACCTGTTGACTCAGTCGACAAAGATGGCCAGACTGCGCTGCATCTTGCATCGAGATATGGTCACCTCGACATTGCGAGGCTGCTCATCAAACACAACGCACCTGTTGACTCAGTCGACAAAGATGGCCAGACTGCACTGCATCTTGCATTGAGCAATGGTCACCTTGACATTGCGAGGCTGCTCATCAAACACAACGCACCTGTCGACTCAGTCGACCAATATGGCCAGACTCTGCTGCATCTTGCATCGAGCAATGGTCACCTCGACATTACGAGGCTGCTCATTGAACACAACACATCCGTCAACTCAGTCAACAAAAATGGCCGGATTGCATTGCATCTTGCATCGAGCCTCGACATCGCAAAGCTGCTCATCAAACACAGTGCAAGCACAGGACAGTGAGTGACCCCAGATGATACCATGGACTCAGTCTCCTAATGAACACTTCTCTATAGAACTACAACTTGAATATATGACTGTGTTTAAAAGCAGGCAGTACACTGCAAAGTGAATCTGTGTGTCCTGAAAGCATGAACATGAGAACTAAGAAGTGTATTCACAATAATTGCAGGTAAGATTAATGAGGACAAGAGATTGCAATATGAGAAAAAAATGTGGTCTAGGATGCCAGGAATGGGCCTGAGACCCCATTGAAGTGGGGTTTGTTCCCGTTGGGGCCGCACATGTTCACACTTGAGTCATAATCCCTCACACAAGTGATACTCTTTGGCTCCTACTCGGATTTATATGCGCAGAACTCAAAACATTCATTTGATTGATGGCTCATTCGCCGCCATCAATTTTGCTGCTGGCTAGTTGCCGACATGGTCATGTAAGCCTGCAGTATCACATCAGGAAAATCCACTTTCCTGAATCTGTAACACTTTGGTTGAATTTGGTGGATTTGATTGAATCATAAACAAATCTTGAACAAGTTTTCCTAAGCAAGCACACAGCACAATTGTCAAGACCCGATCACCCCTTTCTAATTTGTGACAAATTGGAGCACTTTTGAGACAGCTTCTGACTGTGTTTCTGGCATCTTTTCGGCTCAAGATAATGCAAAGTAGAGAAAAGGACAATATATTGACACTGACTAAGTACAGGGAGAACTATTAAAGATAAGCTACCAGCAACAGCACACTGTGAAGCACTCCTCAGAACTGGGGAAGAATTATCAGTAAATGCAAGATGGAAATAATGGAAGGACACACCTGGGACACCTTGTCACATCAACACAGGTGCGCAGGGCTGCCGGGTAGAGCATGCACTGGGCAGCATCTCTGCATCACCACTGTGGGCACAGCAACGCTATTGGGGGGGCCTGCGTGGTCTGAAAGCACACATCCAATGGGAATAAACATTGAGGGTAAGGCATTCAGGTAAGAAACACATCTAGGCATATCAGGAGCATGGAGCACGGGTAAAACAGGGAGTATCTGTAGACCCACTTTGCAATTCCCGGATTGCATACAGGTGACTCCATCGTGTCGTGTCCCATTGTTCTGATTGAGTTATTTTACGCGTTTTTGCAGTGTTTTTGAGTCGAAATAAAACGGTTTTATATAAGCAATTAAATAATTTTCAATTAAGTTGAGTAGAATGCATAAGACGGCCATCAACGGCAGCTGAAAGGTCTCTGCGAAGGTGTGTTGCCTGCGCTTCAACGGCTACCAACGTGGCATGATCCGAATCCCCGAAATTCATGGTGGAAAGCGTCTGAGAGAGCCGAGAGATGGTGGAAATCTTGTCCTGAATGCACCGAACAGTGGCCTGTTTTTCCACCGCCACCGCGTCCGACGGAACACTGTTGGCAGGTGGGGATTGGACTGCCGCTTGAGTGGCGACGTTCGAGATCAGATGCTGGACAGGATAACCGGTTATCCGAGAGGCGAGAAACATGTGCTTGCACTTGAGTTCATGTTTCATGAATTCCGGGCATTCACAAGAGATTATTCCCGTTAAGGTGTCGAACATTGTCAACAGAAGGGAAGTCATGGCCTTGATCAGGTACCAGATATCTTCCCCAGTGAAGGTGTGGATGTATATATTGGGATTCTGCAAGATGGTCAGTGGCAGGCTCTGGAGTGAAAGGATGGAAGCAACCTTCGATGTCTCGTTGCCCTCGGGGTCGGCGTAGTCGATCATATCGTCAAGATCTTCAGTAGGTATGGATCTCTCCTTTTGCTGACTCGCTTGCTCAGATTAGATAGCCAGGGCCGCCCGAAATCCAGCGTGATACGAATATATGAGCGGCGGAAATCCGGCTCGGCTTGTTCCGTGAGTATATGCAGCAGAACGTCGACGCGCAGCTTCCGCATGAGTTTCAGGTAAAAGCTTTTGAGGTGGTGGTGCCACGACTCGACGTAATTATTGGTGTCAATTTTATGATGGGGAGTATCCTGAAATAAATTAATAAATGGAGCGACAGAGAGGTGACTCAGTTAACCTGTCTATAGGCCATTGCCCAGCGATGTTTTTTGAGCAACTGTTGCGTGTTAAGGTATTTGAGCCAGTTGGGATGCTCCGAATACGTTACGTGGGTTTCATTAAGGATTTCATCGAAATCCACTGTGGTGATGGTGTTGAGTAGTCTTCGAACGTCGGCAACGGCCTCGACGTGCAATTGGCTGTTTGCCGCGACTTTGAAACACCTGGAGGAGGTTCCTTGACCTGTAAAGTCGTGAGTGTGAATAAATTGGCTGCTTAATCTGACCCACCGAGAGCTTTTTTTAGCTTGTTCGGCGACTGCCTTCATTACGTGCCAAAAGCAAAGGAATAATAGGATGGCAAAGCCACATCCAGAGGTATAGCCCGCTGCTTCCACTTCGGAGCAGTCGATCACACAGACAGAACAAATGAATTTGCACTCGACACGTAACCAACGAATAAAATCTGTGATCGCGTATCTATGAAGCTGCTGCAGCAGTTAACAGAATTTAAGTATGAGGAACTGTGGCGCTTACTGAGCTTCACTGGGGGTAATCATGAACGCCGCAGGGCAGCCTTTTCTCGTGGCAAGGTTCTTCAGTACGACAGTGTAAAGGAAAGCCTTCTCTTCCTTCCCAGCAGCAGAGAAACAGGTGTTATGCATCGAATCGAAGCATGCCACCTTGTTATATGTGAGCAAAAGCTTCTTTTGCCACGGAGACACCATGGCAAAGACGTAAGAATGCTCGTCATGTGCTCGAATGCTGACATGTTGGTATAGCACGGAATATCCAAGCACCTCGAGCTTTTCTTTCCATAATTCAAGGCTGCGAGGGCCATCAGGGTCAAGGTGAGCTAGCTTGCTGAGCCGACGATGTAGCGGGTTGTATACATCGGCTTGGGTTACCCGGAGGGATTCAGGAAAGTCGAGCTGAAAGAACGACCGTCGTGACGTGAGCATAAATTCCCATACTAAATCAAGCCACATACCTTGTCTAAAATCATCGCATCTACTCGAAGTAGAGGCTTAATAGCCTTCCAATCGAGTCCGTCAGCGACGCGGTTTTCGATCCACTCCTTCACATGGAGAGGGAGCATAGACCCCGCCATGTCTTTAACAGTTCCTGGTTCATAGCCATCGTGTTCCCAGCAGTATTCTATTTTAACCCGGTCCTCCCCGCAGACTTTGCAGAGGAAGAAGTAAGCGCCACATTGAACTTTAACAGAGACGACGTTTGCGCAGGGAGAGATTGTGGTCTCGTTCATCACGGTATTTGCCTGAATGGCCACAAAGCCACTTCTCTGTCCAGTTGTATAGACGCTTTGGGCCCCGCCTTTCGCCGTCGTGAGGCTCTACATATTCAACGAAATTGAGCCTGGAAATGTGCGTGCCACCGGATAACTTACATGCGGCTGCCTTCTTTTTCCTATTCTTATTCATTTCTTCATCCCGGGAGCGCTTCGTGATCCATTTATCGGAAGACTGGCGAGCCTTGAACCAGTTTTCAGCAGTGAACTCGGTCATTTCTAAGGTGATTATTGCCGAACTGTATTTCTGCCTCTTGGGAAGTGGGCCCAGCATATGCATAATATGTAATTTGAGTTGGTTTTCTGAAAGTGCGCCGGGGGTATGCATTCGAGACATTTTTAAGGGCACAGTTGGGTGGAAAGAGAGAATAAAGTGTGCGGTGGCACTCAGATGGCCACATTACTGTACTATTCAACCAAGTGTTCACAGGGTGTTACGCGTTATGCACTAGTGTTCACTCAAACTGGTGTTCATTCCGTGAACCCGGGCCGCGGATTTTTGAATTTTCGCCCCAAATTTAATCCAAATCGGGACAATTTTGGATCTGTTACGCATTACGGGGCCTAAAGTGTTCAATTCATAAGTCCCCGTTACGCGTTATTTGAACAGTTGGTCAAAATAGTACAGTATGCCTAGGTTCGGATCAAGCCGCCGTTCTCACATGACTTCACGTGCTTCGCTAGGGAATTTGAGAAGGGGCTTGTTCCAAAGTCAGACAAATATGGGATGTGTTCGTCGCGTCCTCCCATTACAACGAGCCCGTCGATCCTCCCAATTACCACAGACAATATGTTTAGAAGAACATAGAGAATAGTTTCGCCTCTTCACACTTTTGTCACAGGTCCGTATAATTCCTATAAACGAGCATTGATGTATGTCGGAAAAACTGAAATCATCTTTCAAGGCTTTGGAATGCCTTGCAAGGTCCTAATACTTGGCTGCATTGCAACGGTCTTGCAACAGAAGAGTTGCATTATAATGCTCACATTATAAGGCATTATAAGGTTGTCAGTTATTGTAATTGAAAAGAAGGGACAGCGGTCTCTAATGGCCCTTGGTCCTTACGGGCTTTCTATCCTATTCTATTCGATCTAATGGTTTCTAACAGATCTTACTATTACAATACAGTCTGATTAGATTAGATTACAGTACATTACTTACTACGATTACACACTCAATTGGGCTTAGATTAGATCAGATTACACTACTAATTAAATGCTGTTTTTACAAGGATTTGAACGGGTGACCTTTTACAGTACTACATAATTCTACGATAACGCACTATAGCGACTGCGCCAGGCAGCATATAATAGACAAGAACCTCACTTGAATATATGATGACCTTGGCATCAACATTATAATGCATTGTAATATGCAGCAAAAAAATAACGAATGACTGAGCTAAGTAGTCCTTATATAAAATGTTTTACGCTAGAGTGTACGACTTACATTCCGCCCCGCAACCCCAAGACACACCCCCAGCCCGCCCCCGCAGCTCCGTCCGCGACTCGCCCGATCCCCCAGGTCATCCGACCGTCCCGCAACCCGCGACCGCACAGCCTGCTCGGCCAGCTTTGCCCGCTCCCGCACCAACGTCGCCACAGCCCCGTCACCTCCTTCCCCATCTTATCGTTCAAGTCATGCCCCTCACAACTAAACCGCTTCGCCGCCATCCCGTCCACGCACCACCAGGCGTCCGCCGCCTTCGACAGACACACATTCCACGCCACGCCGAGTTGCAGCGCGCGCGAGCGGTACGACATGTATAGGGTGTTAATCGCCTCACCCTTTTGGCAGTGTGGGCAGCAGCGCGGGCGGACGCAGCCTCAGGCGCGGCTATGCCCACAGCGCAACGATTGCAGAGCGGTGGTAAACATTGTCTGTGGAATGCCCCATGGCTTCGCGCCGTGCGACAAGCGTCGGGTCAGTGAGCTGCGCAGCCGTCAGCGGCACTATCTTTTTGACCGCAGCGGAGAAGCGTGTGCGCCCGGGGTCGTTGTATCCGTACCCCCCGTGAGCGGACCGGTGCCAGGCAGGATGTTCGCGCGGGATATGGCGGCGCTGAGACTCGACATGTCGACGTGCTTGGGGCGGTGGTGCAGAAACTCGCAATTGTCCTGCTTGGCACACCTCCCACCGAGCCAGAAGCGACATAGCGCGGGCTCCAGATCATGGCTTCGAATAAATTGTTAGTTTAAAGATACCCCAAAAAATGGAGCAAAGTGTGTATCTGAGACGGCAGTCCGCGCGGAGGCATTCGCCCGCGACGAAATAGCGGCAGACGCGGTTTCCGCCCTGGGACGGACGGCCGTTTACATAGCATGGGAGAGAGCGGCTGTCTTGATGGGGGCCACCGCGCGCGCGCCCCACATCGCGCGCTACCACGGTGATGCGACTGCCCATCTGCTGGATGCGCAGCTGAGGGCTCGGCTGCGGCGGGCGGGCACAGCACGGTCGACGAGCCACGCTATCGCGCGCGCAAAGTTGTACCCGTTGGCTGCCAACGCGTCCTCAAGCTCGGACTGCGCGAGGGTCGAGCCAATGACGGAGCTGAGGACGTCCAACGGCGTCATGCGCTCTGTGTGCATGGCGGCTGCGGCGGCCTCCATCTTTGTGGTGTCCTCGGGCGGGGAGAAGCCGCTCGACCCGGACGAGTCAGTGTAGGGGTTGGAGAAGTGGGAGGGAAGAGAGGCCATACGACGGGCTTGAACTCTGTCGCCTTTGCATTGAGCAGCCTCGGGGAAGACAAGGGCGACGAGGGCAGTCTTGCGGTGTACTGGGGGACATGGACATGGGCCAACACCGGCGACGAGTGCGGCGAGTAGTCGTTCTTTGCAGTCATGTACGACGAGGACCCAGCGAGCGCCAGCGGAGACGTGACCGGGGTGTGGAGCCCGCGAAATACCTGGGCCAGCGGCGAGCTGGGTGCAGACGACGGCAGCCGCGACGAGTTGCGCGACGACGGCCACGAGATGAACCTCCGTGTCGGCGTCAGACACAGAAACGGGACCCCGACCTGGTCGTCTCGGTGCTTGTGCATGATGTCCACACACATTGCTCGACCTGCGCCCGTCAATACGGGGGGCAACCAGCAAATGTACCACCCACCGTGTCGTCGTCGAGGCCATGTGTGTGCTTGAGGACCATCTTGAGTTCGTCCTCCTGCTCATCCACGAACGACCCGCTCGACGAAGGCAGAGGACGCGCGAGGCGTCGTCAAAGTCGGTGTCGGGGGTCTGGGCCATCTTGGGGCCTATATTGCCTTGCAATGGCAGACAGAGGGCCCCACAGAGGGCTTAGCAGTAGCATCACAATGTGCCTCGCGGTCTTGCAACGGCCTTGCAATTTGGCGAGCGTCTTGCAAGCAGTTTGCAATTGTTTACGCTGGCTTGCAACGGCATTATTATGTCATTGCAAGGCAATCATCTTGCAAGCCGATTTAGGTTTTTCCGACATAGCCATCCGGAAAAATGTACCCGTTGAAAAACCAACTCGTAGAGTGTTGTCCGCTTATATTAAATGAAAACTGAAGAGAAGGAAATGTTCTCTAAGATGTTCGCATGGCCTAGGACACTTATTGAAAAGTTATTCTGAATAATTAGGGCAAGAGACAAACTATCTGGAATTTTCGCAGAAAGACCTGTTTTGAGAGGATTTGTCAGCAATGCAGATCATCATAAAAAATTATTTCGCCTTCGTCTGAGCTTCTTCCACAATGGAAAGTGAACTTTTGAGCACCCCCCAATCATCTCAAACACCCGGTCGACTACCACCGCCGCGCCGTGTGACAGTGTCACTAATTAGACGTGTCTTGTCACACTGTCCCGAAACGGATGCCAGAGGAAAAGCGTGTTTTGCAGACGCCAGTGGGTCTGAATCCCTTAACATTTGGTGTACGATTTTATGCTATGACAAGTGCGGTTCCGTCGAGCCCATAAAATCTGAGAAGCCCCTTCATAAAACTTTTTGTTTATTAGAAATTGATGGGGAGAAACCCTGAGAGAAATTGTGATTTACAATGGCGCCAGGGTATCCAAAAATTCACATATTTACGTAGGGACGTTGGGATTGATATAATTAACATATCAGTATCTTACAACGAATAAATCTACGAGGAAATGGGAGAGATATTAGGGGTGCTCAATTGCTATATCTCGTGGGCCCGTCCCGTGGGTTTATTTGTCCCGAACAAATAGAACTCAAACTCCGCCCGGTATTTATGCCGTTTCCAGAGCTACACTAGCTCTCAGTGGAGTTCCAACACCACTTATAAAACATGAAGAGGCTCTAATGAGCTAATGGACATTTTTCTGAGTGGTATTTGGAAATGAATCCGCGAAACTACTTATGCGCGCAAAGCTAGTCATCAGTTATTCATACCTCCAGACCTGCTTCTACACATCAAATCTATCCAGAAATGTTACCAAAGTACTCTAGAATGTGTTATATGATTTTGGGGCAAGATATATGCACCGTTAGCGGCCGCACCGTTGTTATAAAAAGTCTTTTTGGATGGCGGAGTTTGAATTCTATTTGTTCGGGACAAATAAACCCACGGGACGGGCCCACGAGATAGCAATTGAGCACCCCTATTCATCTTCAAACACATCCCACAATTTTCGGATCTTGTGGCAAGCCTCTCTCCGAGGTTGTCCGGCTTGTCCGGACCGAGGAAAGGCTTGATCCGAACCTACAGTATGCCCAAAGTCGCGTCGGACAATTCAGGCTAGTGGGATCAAACACGTGCACTTGGCGATCACATGTGGGTGTTGTGGCCAAACAAAGCCAAATGACAAGGAGTCAAGGACGATTAAATCATCATCATTAAGGCCTTTCAACGGCACAACAATCAGATGCCGCTGCACCTCAAGGCGCGCCAAAAGTTCAAGAAGAGCGTAAAGGCGAAGCGCAGGCACTTGGCAGGCACTGAGCCTAGGACCTGCACATCCCCGAGGAGGGCTGCTGGAAGCTCACTCCAGGACGCTACAGGCCTGGCCACGACGCACTATGTTAACCCCCCTTCGCCTCCCCCCACCCTGACATCCAAAAGGGGAAGCTTACAAAGAAGATAAGATAACAACTTGGCGCGCACACCAAAGCCCATACTGGGTCCATACTGCTCAAAATACGATACTCTTTCCGCACTACAAACGCGACACACAAAGGCCGCTAGCCATTCGCCTCGTTGTCAAAGGTTTCCATCAGATGCCGCGGGCCTTGCGCGGTAAAACATTAGTCTGTTGGTTACCGCGCCATCACAAGTGGTACTCTGCACTATCACGTAATCAATCACGTTTTCGTTGCCTGCGCAGAATTTCGAGACGCGTAGCCCGTTCCCCAACGTGTTATATGCCATTTTGAAGAAGCTAAAGTATATATTTGATCATATAATTCACTTTGCCTGGTGGATGTAAGTGTTTTTGTCTTTTCAAACTCGGCGCGCTTTTTTGGCGGGGAAAGAAGTACAAATCAACGGTGCATCCATTTTAGCCATTGAGGGTCCCAAAGGTTCTTGAAGCACATTTTAATCAATTATAAACCCTTCAAGAAAGTTTCAAAGCCACCCGGGTGTCTCAGTCGCGTCTAGCGTTGCGAAACGCACAAAATGAGGCGTGTTGTTTGGTTGTGCATCCGTGATCGTTATATAACAAGTCAGGCAACCGGTTATCAGGGCGCGGTAACTAACAGACTTCAGTGAACGAGGTACGAGTTAGATCCACTAAAGCGTCTGTCCCCTGAGAGACTAGTAAAACATGGCACTTCCTGATGATCTGTCCCACGTCGAAGGTGCTGGTCCTCGTGTCGAGTTCAGCTGCTTCTTCTTCAAGCAAGCCCTGGCCGGTCGCAAGAACGAAGCACCCTCGTGTTCCAGAGCCTGGAGCATGCGCTGGTTGCGGAATTGCCGCTGGTACTTGAGCCCCTTCGCAAATTCCAAGATCACGTCAATGTTCTCGTCCATCGCCTCCAGGAACGTTGGCTGGTTATTGCCGGGTTTCTGCGTGTCCACAATGTCGTCGTCGTCGTCGTCGTCGTCGACGATATCGTCCCAGTCCGGAACCATGTTTGGTGGTACGCGCTCAATCTCTGTACCGCTTGTCGACTCATTTCGCGTATTCTCCGGCAGTGACGCGTCTGCCTCCTCCGTCAACGGGCACAGTGACGCGTGAACCCAGAACGGGGCTGTACGCCGGCGCTTGACTTCCAGGAAGAACACAGGAGGCACCCGCTGGACTCCCTGTACCGTGTGCTTGCAAATTAGGAAACGGCTGGTGGGAAGCGATGGACAGGTGCATAGCATTTTTTTCGCGTCCGTCTTGTACGCGTCATTGACTGGGAGCGTTATAGGGACCTTCTCCAACTTCCGCCACGCCCTCTTGAAGTCCTTACGCCAGCTTGGAAGCTCGCGATAGCGCCCAGTGTCTCCAAGTAAGTTGTCGAGCTTCCGGTAATAAGTCGGCGCGAGCTTGACGATGATGATCCAGACAAGCAGATCACAGCGTGGCATGTGGAAATGATGAAGAAAGTCGTGCTTAATGCGACGCCAGCTGGGAGACGGTCAGTTTATGTTGTCACAATTGTTACAGGGACTCACTGGCTTTCCAGAATCATTGTCGTCTTGAGAACTGGTATCTCAGGATGGCAAGAGCGGGCCCACAACTCCCAGCGACTTCTCCGGTACCAGTTCTCCCACAAGTACGCCCACACTTCGCGGAGACCATGCTCTACACAGAACTTGTACATTTGGGCGACCGCCCAGCGCTTGATCCCCTCTGGATTTGGCGGCGCGTATCCAGGAAGTAATGGGTGGGCACAGTAATGTTTCTCCATCATATTGATGATGGGCTCGCGCAAACGGGCGGGGCAAAAGGTATGTCGGTGCCTCGTGTCCTCTCCTCCATCCTCATCGCTCTCAGACGTGTCCGCATCCCCTCCTCGTGCTGTGCCCGCCGCTGTTTTTTTCGCCGTCTCAGCCCGAGCACCGGTTCCCGCCACTGGTGCAGACGGCGCCTTTTTTGTCCTTGGCTTGGGTGCCGTTTTCTGCGCCGCTAGCTCCAGGGCCTCCGCTCCCGCCGCCGCCGCATTATACGTGAATTTCGCTGTGCGGCCCGCCCTCGTTTTCACAGTTCCGTGAGTGTCCAGAACTGAATTCTCCTTTTCTGCGCTGACATCTCCTGACATGAACAGGTACGACTGCGTAGATGGGTCTGTCTGGGTTGCGAGAGTCTCGGGAATGGCCACGAGCGGCGGACGAGAGGGGGCTGCTACCTCTGGGGCTGTTTCAGGCAAGGCGGCAGCCTCGGACTCTGTCGACACGTTACCGGTGCTGGAGGCGCGCGCTGGACGTGCTGGCAACGTAATCCGGAGACCATTCGGGGCAGTAAACGTGTGCGATCGCTGGCTCGGAGGCACTATAGGTGTGATGGTCTCGGGTGTCCCTCCCTCGTACTCTCCCATGTCGGCCTGGCCTTGTGGAACAAAGCCGAGGTCGATGAAGGTGAACTCTTCATGTGCGCGCCCCGGATCGTAAGGTGTTGTTGGTAGCTTTGCAGTAGCCAGGCGAGTCCGTACCGCCCGACGTAGATGCCACCAGCACAGACTGATCTTCGAATTCCAGACGTCCTTCAGCATCCCGATCTCCACCATGTCTTTGTCGACATGTGTAAATTGAGTGTGAATCCCGTAGATAGCGCGGAGACATTTGGCCCAGGCGGTAAGTGCTCTTCTTCGTTTCGCCTGATCTATTGACGAGGCCGTTGAGAGTAGGAGGTACGACAGAGGGAAGCCGGTGTTGTCGTACTCCCCGATGATGCTATAAAGCTCAAGGTGCTTCGAGTTCGTATTGTCTGCAATAACTCTCTGAGTTTTATTGTTAGGTAATTGGCTTGGCACATACACGTCGCGTCAACACCGATTTCGACAATTTTACCCCTCAACGGGCCCGCAATCTTCTTCATTCCCCAACATAGCATCTCGACGCCCTCGGGTACATCCTCGGGCCTGAAGACGTCCACATCATCTCCATGCTCGTGCAGCAACTTCTCCGCTGACGGCAACTGTGCGTCATCACGTCGCCAGAAGATTTCACTCATCTCTGTCCAGGCCCTGTGTACCTGTGCCGCCGAGACCTTCGGAAAGGTCGCCTGCACCTTGCTAACCATCGCTACCGGGGTCAGCCACTCGACATTTTCTCGGATCATGTCAAGCGCAGCTCTAGGCATTGTCACATCGTTATAAATAATGTGCCCTGCGACGTGCTTGAGCTGGACAGTAACGTTGAGCTGGTTCGCGTCTTTCCCAGTACGGCAGCTAATGACGAGCTTGCTTCCGCAGGGGTAACACTTCATTCCGACATTTTCGCAATTTCGGATATCCGGATTTTGAGACGACTTCGATTTTTTCTTTCGATCTTCGTCCTGGCTACACCAGAAGCGTGTCTGGTGTCCGGTTTTTGATGGTCGGTGATCTTTCACACTACATATAACCTATTACTGAGCCGTGTATTCTTGAAGACATCAATAGGTACTCACGTAAAGCGATAGCCACTGATTCTCCAAATTTCTGCTGCGACCATTTGGACACGCTCTTTTGGGGAGACCAGTGGATCTACAGGTAAGATGTAGGTACCATGGAAGTCCACTGCAGTCCCCGACATGAATTCCGCGCGCAACGCCTCGCAGAAACTTTCCGGGTCCGAGAACATCTCCACAAGCTATTCTTCTTGTCAACATTCTTTCAGAGAGCCCAGCACAATATACTTACCCCATCCACATCCATATCCACATCCATATTGTCATCCACGCTCTCAGTCTCGCTGTCCAACTCCTCTCTTCCACTCCTGACATCTTCATCAGTGTTATTCTGGACTGTGGATTCCACCGTTCGCGGTCGGACAGCGGGCCTGGCATCGACACTGGTAGTTGAGTCCCTCCGACGTTTACACGATCCGGAGGTACTGCTGTCTGCTGTAGTTTTGGCCGCGGCTCTCTTGCGGGACGCCTTTTGGTTATTCCTGTTCCCGGCACCGCACTTGTCACAGGCTTGGTATTTAAAGTCAATAGGCACCATAATCTTGCACCCCTTCTTGCTGCATTTTCTTTGGGGATCAGCGCCAGAAAGGTTCTGCTCAGAGGGAATTTCCATGGCGGCGCGCAGAGCTTGAAGCTTGTTGATGCTCACGTGTTGTTTGGCGCGGCGTCTGTGCACGTGCTGATGATCATGATGAGATATGCCTTTTTAGGCATGTCAGGGTGGGGGGAGGCGTGGGCCAAATCACTATGTTCGACAGTGTGAATCCATAAAACCACTCATGACAACAAACTCTCGCTCCTCTTCCAAGGATAACCTCCCCACGCAGGCAGACCAGGAACACGAGTGGGAATGGGAAGAATATCTCGCCAGCGTCTGCGCCTCCCACCCTCTCTACACCTTCATCACCGTCACCCCACCCTTCCCTCCGCGCTTCCCCGTAGCGCCACCGCAATCGCAAACGCAGCGCAATATCCCAAGCAAGTCTCAGAGATCACAGGCGCAGGTCCGTCTGCGGCCGCGCCACTCGGCGTGCTCCCCCCTTCGCCACACACAAGCGCGCCCATATCCAACGCCTCGCGGCTGATGTCCATGTCCACCTTGCTCCCCACGTCTCTGCCTACTTCGCGCCCCCACCCACGTCCACTTCACGCCCTACTTCTCGTGCGGCTATTCTATCTCGACACCTCTCTTGTCCCCACGAGCCGCTGTCCCGTCCAATGTCACGAGTCTCGGTACCTGAGCGGTCGCAGACTACGACTACGCAGCGCAACGCACCCCTGCTGCTCTCGTCGGCGCTCCCCTCGGCCTGTGCGTATCCTGCGGGGTTATCGTCTTCTTCGCACTACGCCTCCCTCGCCGTGCCAGTAAGCTTCGCCCGGAGGTCGCGGGGTCTGCCAGGCGCGCAGTACTCGACACGCGTCGACGTCCTCGTCCTTCTACCGCACCCCCTCCTCCCCTGCGCCCACCTCCTGGCGGCCTGTGTGGGTGTGGGGTGAGATAGCCGGCCCCAGCCTGCCACCCCCCCTCCTCCCCCCCCCGCGCCGCGCTCCTTCCCCGCGAGGCACAGGCGTGCCCGCGGATGTGGCTTCGCCAATGTGGGCGATCGTGAGAACGAGGAGTCGGTGGTGTGGATATGGATATGGATATGGATATGGATATGGATATGGACGCGAGCGTTGCATATGCCGACGCAGATATGGGTGATGCTGCACACATCGACCTGCCCCAGCCCCTGGTCGTCTTGCTGCCTTCGCCCTCTTCTGAGTCCACGTCCAGGCCGGAGTCCGCGCCGGACGCCCGCGTCCGCTGTTTCCGACGACCTGGCGCACGCACCCCGCAGATGCGCTGGACGAGCTGGAGTACGCGTCTGGGTCCGGTCCGGGCCCGAGTACGACGACCGCGCAGAGAGCGACTGGGAGCCGAGCCCGAGCTACGGGTACACCGACTGGCATCGGTGCCCACCTCCAGCCGCATTCACCCCCGCAGCAACAGGTCAAATCAACAGGTCAAATCACGCTGGCCCTCAACGCGGTCCTCCGTGCATTCGACGTACACGGTGCACTCGCCGAAGCTCGGCGGGTTCGCGATCGCGAGACAGTACTTCCCGCTCAGTACGTCCCCCAAGTCGTCGTCCAAGGCCAAGCCCTCCCATTCCACTGCGACAACCACAAGCACGACCACCTGCGGCTCGGCGGCGGGGAGAAGATCACAACCGCAGACGTGCTCGTCGTGGGGCGCCCGCCCGCGACGCCATCGCTGCTAGGCGGCGTGGTGGACGTATTCTCGCCGCCGTCGCTGTTTCCCTCCATCAAATCCCGCTCCACCTCCAAGTCGAAGGACAAGAAGCCCAAGTCGTGACTGCCGCCTCCTCACCCGTCTACCCTGCCCGCGTCCGCCGGTCAGATTCGGCCGCATCGTCCGCGAACTGGAACTACTCGCCGTCAATCCTTAACGACAGCGCGTCCGAGTGCGGGAGCGCGTGCAGCAGCGAGAGCGGGGGGATGAGGCGCAAGCCGATCCCGGTGGAGATGCTTTTGCGGTGACCCTCCCGCCGTCTCTTTTTCTACCTACCTTTCTTCTGGTCCTACTTACGGCGTTGACACTCGCTCTTCTTCTTGCGTTGATACTCGCCCATATTCCTTTCTCTTCTTGCGTTGATGCGCCTCTCTTTCTCTCCCTCTCTGTGCTACGTCACCCACTCTCATTTCGCATTCATCACGATATTGTATTCCTCCTTTTACGACACTCCTTTCACGCACCCGACCACGTACTTGTACACGCACATACCGTCTAATTATCTCCGCATCCATCCACGCATACGCACATATTGTAGCACCCTCATTGTAGCTTTATTTCGATATCACGAGCATGAATTTCGATTTTGATTCGATTCGATTGACTTGATCTGAGTTCTCATGTGCTCTGAAATCATCAAGGGCAGGCTCTCCGGAGGAAAGCGGGAGGCGGATCAGGCGTGGCTGTGTGATAGCGGAATTGATTGATTGATTAATCAAATTTGATGGGCGCTTGTAGGCACCTGAGGTACATGCCTACTGTAAACAAAGAATTCATCGAGACGAGATTTGTCAATGAGCTCTTTTTCATCAGGGTGCTTTCGTTGTCGCCATAATTTTCTGCTCTGTGAGTGCGGCTCTGGTGAGCAATCAAGCGCAAAACTTTGATCGCCAACTTATTGATGTAAATTATCATCGTCTCTCTCTCATACTTACACTGAACAACTGCGTTATTAAAAAATCAAGCAGTAAATAGGACCCCCTTCCCGGTTATCGAAAAGATCTATATCTGCCTCCGAGTCGTTCTTCGTGCGAAATTTCCGTTTCTTGTTTTCTTATGTTGTTTCGACTTCAAGTTCCGCCACTGGCTCCATAGCCTGACCACTCTGCTGCTTCTTCAATGACTCCTCCAAGGCCGATGTCTATGAGGCACTGATTTTGTTTCGATTGGTGGGGTTGAGGACCGGATGGCAGGATCCTCATCCGCAGAGGCAAAAAGTTGTGAAAGATTTAAAAAAAAAGTCAGGACAGGGATGCGTGCATAAGGAAGTATCCAATACCTATGATGCGATACTACAGAGGCCGTGCTGTGTACCTGTAGAAGACGTAGAGCATCCACGCCATGAGATATTGCAGGGAAAGAAGACGCTTGTGATCACAGAAAAAATAGGGCCGCCGATAAAAGGGGAACCGAAGTCCTGTGGCGGGGTTTAGGCGGGGTGGGCGGCGGAGCCGCGCGGGTGCAAGGCCCCCAAACCGTGTAAGTAGCTCCCGGTACACAAACTTCGGGAGTGTGCCCTGCAAGTGCCCGGGGCCTCGTGCACGAGCATGCAGTGCGTTCGAAAGGGATGGAGGTCGCAAAGAATACGATGGCAAACTGAAATGCGGTGGTTCCTCAGAACGTCTAGATGCGCTAGCGGTCTGGGTGATGTCAATTCTGCGGTTGGAAGGCAAAGCGGAAGTACTTAGCACACGGCGATGCGAGGTTCTGGTGATGAAGGAGAAGTTCAAACTCCGCTGATCTGATGCGTGCATCCTTTGTTCCTGATTTGCGCGTACGTTTGAGCTTGCATCATCATGTTCGCGTTAAAATGGAGGCGAGGCGAAGAAGTTTCCCCTCCGATGCTTAGGCCCAAGCGCAGGTCTTAAGAACCCAACCTCCTTCCATGATTTTCTTTCTGGCTGTCCTCGCCCGGCCACAGCATCTTTCGTCACCATTGCCACTGCGATGAGCAGTGAGTTGTTTTCTAATGAAAAGAAGGGAAAAAAGCATTCGGTATTGACCAGAGTCTTCTGACAGCTCCCTCATCCATTAGATGCCACCCATCCTGCATCCGACCCCGCACAAGCACAGTCCCACCCCTACAGATCATCTCCGAGGAAGATCTTGCCGACGAGACGATGAAATGCCTGAAGGCGAAACGGCGTCTTGGGGCCTCGGATATACGCATTCCGCCTCTCTTCGAATCGGACGATCTCAGCTGGAAGTTGATATTCCCCGACTCCACCACGCTCGATTTTCCACGTCCGCCTTCTTCCTTCAACGATCATTCGGGGAGGAGCAGCAGCAGAACCTCTGATTATTCTGACAGTAGCAGCTCGGACGGAGGATCCAGTGGCCCCACCACACCTACCCACTCTCCCACCTTCTCTCCACACGCCGCCCAGTTGCTCTGGTGCAAGCCGACTAAACCGCTGCGAATAATCAAACAATCCGCATCGCCTGTTTCTCCTTTCCGCTCCGGTGTGAAAAATGATGATCTGGACGAGGAAAACGACGCTGAATTCTACACTGCACATATTAGCTCCTTCATCACCTTACCTTCCCACTCGATCTCTACTACGCCGCAACAGACAAGGCCGGAGGCGAGATTCTCGACCAACTCCGAATATGAATTAGCCACTCCCCCGAGGCCCTCATACTTTCTGCCCATCGGATCTCCATCCCAATATCGTCATCTCTCGTGCCCCATTAATACCGAGCCCATCCCTTCATGCCCACTCCGACACACATCCCTCCCATCCGACGTGTTTGTCAACACACCTCCGAGGAGTATTCGGGGCGTTGCCGAGGATTATTCGCTTCTCTTTCAAACTCATTGGAGTGGCAGTCGATAACGAGGCGCGACTATTGGATTATTGCAGATTTATGTAGAGGAAGTTTTGCTCCGAGCAGCTCCAGGCATACTTAGAGATTTCGTTTCTATTTTTCCTGCTTCGTCGATTCACTCTCCGTAGATACGAAACATTTTTTGAGCTCATTATGCCCGTATCATAAGTGTCTCTATATTACTAGATTAATTTGTAGCTTTATTATTGTTCAATACATCTTGGATTTGGCCTAGTAGTGAGGCGTCATTGACAACTTGCGGCCCTTTCTCCGGGATTCAGTGTCAAACGTGATACAGTCATTCCAAAATACAATCTGAATAATGATCTCAAATGCTCAAAGTAGGAAAACCCATTCCTAACTGCCATCTTCCACTTCTGCCTTCAGCGATTCTTCCAACCCATCAATTCGCCCGAGAAACCGTTTCTTCAAGTTGAGCCAATGCTCCCATGTATCATATTCCTCGCGCTGGTCATGTGCAAAGTCACTCAACTCCCCACCCATTTCCTGCAAAATTTGGGCCGCGGCTTCAATCGTTGCATGCATGCCATGAGACGAGCCCGTCGAATCCTCCTAATATTTGTTTGTGACCATATTCATGGCGGTATCCGCGGCGATTCCAAGAGCATTACCGAGGGGCACGAAAAAGTTCTCTTGAAGACCGCTGGAAATTAAATTCTCCCAAGTTCGAGGTCGTATAATGTGCTCAGATGGCTATTGCCGCCGTACATCTAGCCAGTCGCACAAGACGATTCGTGAGCTGCCCCGGAGAGAAATCGACAGGCATTCGTTAGGGCAGAGTAAGTCAACGCCAACCTCTCTTCATCATGATCTGCATATTGGTAAGATCCTGCGGAAACTGCGTCCCATATGCGGTGGAGAACAGAGGTGAACACCCTCCTTGATTCTACTTCCTCTTGAAGCCAGGGAGAGTGAAAGTGTATGCGGATCCAGTTTGGGAGATCATCCCGAATGTGGACCTCCCAGCCCGGACTGTTTGAAAGTATTTCTCCCATCTTGCTGTAAGCCCTCTTTAATTCCTTGAGATTCCTCAAGGTTAGGGCTCTAATCCGTAGCCGTAGCCTACGGGTCTACGGGCCGTCGCTACGGCTACGGCCCCGTCCGTAAGGAGATTCACAGGATTTTCTTACGGACGGGTACGGGTACGGGTGGACCCGTCTACGGGTTGCCCGTACCCGTCCGTCTACGGGTCTTGCGGGTAAACCCATTGTATCCAACTTGTATCGCTATAACAGCCTTTACAGTTGACTTTGAATGATAGAATCGCTGCTCTAGGCTGGTCCCGGGTTTTTTCCACCTCAATTAACCTACTACAAGTCCATTGAAGCGTCAGAGTGCTCGATAACTCACTGATGCTGTCACATGATCGTGTCGAGAGACACGTCCAATGCTTGTCTTGACGTGGTTGTCGGAGGCCCAAAGCATGGAAGGGTATATTTGTGTGAGATTTACATTTATCTTGCGTTTATTGCCTAATAATAAGTTTAATATGCGATTTAGAAAGACGACATATCACACCCTCCGTCCAACCCGTTTTTTACGGCCGTGACCCGTATACGGGTGTGACCCGTCCGTAGAAGGACCCTATCTTCACCTTACGGAACGGGTACGGACCGGGTGGGTCAATTTACGGCCGTAAACACCCGTTCCGTACTACGGGTCTTACGGGTTAGAGCCCTACTCAAGGTCACATCGCCCATCAATGACCACACCGACGACGGTTGCATAATGCGTCGAAGGTCCTCGTCAAAGAACCAATTTTCCGCTGGCGACAAAAGAAGAACAGCACGAATTGGCAGGTCGCCTTCAGAAGACAAGGACCGCAATACGACTCGAAGGACCGTTTCAGATGGCTTTGGCAGGGATAGAGCATCGCCAAGGATATGAAGAAGGACACCAATGTCTCTGTCAGTTCCGTTCCGATTCCCCTCTCGAGAATTTAGTCCAGCCCTCGACGAATCGATGTGTTCTATAGCCTCATGGATCCACGCCACGTCCTCCAGTATGGCCTCATCATCACTGACGAGCGAGAAGGCAGACTTCACCACTTCAATCCATCCAGGGAACCAAAGCAATACGGCGCAAAAAGTATAGAACCCAGATTTGGCACCACGAGAGCGGCAGAAGCCATTTTTTTTACAAGCCTGGCCATATGTGCTGTCACTGCGTTCAGGATGCCCATAGGCAAAGGGCTCTGCCGACGTTGGCAGGCAGACGTCCGCACAAATGCCGAGTAGACACCCGTGGCACCCAAGGGGAGTAGGCAGGACATGGCAATATAAACATTTGGTGGTATACAAGTGGTTCGAGATGTGTTGGAGATGTGTTTGGCAAGTGTTTGGTCAACTTAGGCTTTGTTTGCGCTGTCGTTGCCAAGGTAAAGCCTCAGGTTTTTATTTCAATATGGTGGGTATCAAATCGGGCAAAAAGCGAAAAAGAATTCGAAAAAGGAAGGAAAGAGAGAGACTCAAGGAAACTCAGGGGAGTCCTTTAACGACTTATATACGTGAACACGAGAATGAAAACAATCAATGTGCATTGGAATGAAGCTCAACCTCGAGGCTTGTCATGGTATCGACAGTGCTTAAACTACATTGAGGGCCATTACCCGCTTGCGAACCGGTAAAATGAGGCTGGAGCTGTATAGGAATGAGAACGAAGACTCCAGTGATGTCCTCACGCACTGGGATGCCTTGCACCAGGAACATCATCTTCACAGCAGGCCGGCACGCAAAGCGTGCTCAATCCCGGCGCCAATATCCCCACCAAATCAGCTTAGAGTAATGCCGCTAGCGTGCATTGCTGAAAACTCGGGCTCAATGCACATTTTTTGCGCAAATTTGACCTAAAGCTACACGTCCAGAACCTGTCGCGGCCGCGAGATACCACGCATCAGAATAAAGAACGCTTGACAGCCACATGGCAGTCCAGCAAGAGTTGTGTGAGTAGTATCTTTTGGAGCCGCCATTGCACGAGACCCAAAGGCCAAGCCTTGGAGAACCGGAATCACAACGCGAGCGTTGACATCGGTGAGTATGGATGATCAGACTTTCACTGCACGACATAGTCGAATGGTGTCAGTAGCAAGGTAACCGATGTATTCATTCATGACGCAGCGGCACACGGCAACCCCAGAAGAGCCCAGAAGTGGCCGTACATGGAAGTCCTGGATGTCGCAAGAAAAGAGGCAGATGCCGGGGAGTTTTTGCTGGCTAGTACTTGCTGAGCATTCAAGAAGGGATGCTGGTAGTGGTAAGCAGCAAAATAGGGCGAAGGCGTTGAGAACGAAGCGCCGCAGGAGGAGGTGCGAGAGAGAAAGGCAGATAAAAGTCACATCACGTTTATCTGACAGTCACAAAGTTATCTGCCATTCGCCAAGGGCGCTGATTCCTCCATCTTTTAGGTCATTCTGAAGAGACAGAAGTATTCAATAGTACCTCCAGAGTCACGAGTGTTTTACTTTTTTTTACCAGACATGAGAAGCCATAGAACTACGAAACGAGGCGAAAGTGGCAGATAACTGGCAGATAACTACCCACCTGATCCAATCATAAACCAAGCCTCAGCAGTGCCGTTGCTTGGTCATCGGCAAGGTGATCACAAAATGATTTGGATCAAGCCTTAAAATAACCTAGGTTACATGGCTGCTCCCCACAGGCCACAGTTGTCGCAAGAAAAGGTGAGATAGGTTGCACTTGGTGTGCGAGGGTGGGTAGACAGAGGTTTGTTCGCACGGGGGTGGCAAAGGATCAGCCCAGCGCGGCACACCTGGGCCTATCTGCGTTGACGTCACGGTCACGCACCCTGCCGCCTAGGGGTCGGATCAGCTGCGCAGACTCGGTCTACCCTGGGCCCTAAACACAGTGTGAGTTCAATGGTTTTGGCCGCGGCGTTGGAGTCTATTCCGTTTTGGCGCAGACACAAGGTAATATTGTTGAAAAGCTCCTTGACGAGAGGGTAGTAATGGTAACTGAGAACTAATTAGTGTTTGTATGACTGGTGAAAGTAGTGTAACGTTTACCTTCTGTTGCTTCAGCCAAGTCACGGCGGTGGGGCCAGAAACCAAGTAAAACATTCATACATAGGAGGTAATCAGCATAAGTTCGTTCGGTTAAGCCTTGCAACCGATCTGGTCGAAAGTTCTTTAGGAAGGAAGGAAGGAAGGAAGGAAGTTGTAGAACCGCGGTGGTCCCATTGAGGAACATACAGGTACTGTACCTACATACACTTTGCCTCTACAGTGTATGCTACAGTCATCTATGTCTTAAGTCGGTTTGAAGGAAATGCAATGAAATCGTCTCACAACCCTCGAAAGCAGACGGGAATGGAGACAGTACCGGCCACTGGCATAACTGTTCATATAGTCAGTTATAACTCCAGTGGGCCTGGATACACTCAAATTATGGTGCTGATCTCTACAAAGGAAATGTATTTTCCCCAATTCTAAGTAGGCCAAATACATTGTTTAGGATGTATGTAGACTGTCCCAAATTATCACAGCGATTGAGCGATCATTGGCTGCGTAACAGCCGAAATTGCCTGTATCATTGACTGGTGGATCGTTTCGCCTGCCAAATAGGGAATTGATCTCGTTCTATTTCTCTTTCCCCAGGCAGCTATGTACTGTAGGTTTGGGGAATCATGTTTTTATATGTACTACTTCACTTATTGCTTCGATTGGCATTATGAGTCCTTTGCCAGTCTTCGACAGCACCTTACTGTCTTGTTACTGTCTTCGAAAATCTCGCCAAGCTTCACCGAAGTAACGATACTAGGAACATAACCATTTTTACGAAAATTTTACGAAATACATTAGGTTGCCTAATGCCTACCATACGTCCCGGAAACACAAGGTATCTGGAAGCTCATAAACGCCCCTTTACTGGTTGAACATTTCGAGTTTTTCAGTGAAAAAATTAATGAAAGACTTGAATTTTTTTCATTTATTTTTTCGGCTCGTTACTGATGGCGGTTGTCGATACCGATTTCGATACCGGCGGAGTTTTAATTTACGCACGTGGTCGGCCCGGTGGCCCCTTTTACCTCACTCTATTTCTGAGACGTTCTTCGACACAGTCGCGTCGGCCTTCTGGACTGCCAAACCCTGCCGGTTCTTCTGTTAATCGACTTTTCTACATCTGGGGCTGTTGTCTTCCACTTCTTGCTGCTTTTCTCCGGTCAAACCTCTCCCAGCTTGGATCTCGCTCGGACGGCACGGTGGTATATTTAGACGCGTCGGGCTCTCTCTCTTGTGCTGTGGGCCGACAATCAAACTCTGAAGACTGGAATCAATTATATTATCGTGTCTGTTAGACTCTTTGTGAGCTTCTGATTGGGTATTCAATTTTATTCTTCTGACTTGCAGTTTGTTGTAGCTGCGAAGGACCCGAGCGTGTAGGCAGCAAAGAATATAGCTCAACATTCGGCTCTTGCAGCATTGTGTCTGCTATGGCTGGCTCCCCCGACGATAGCACCATTTCTGATGGATTTGAAACACAGGGAAAGTACGTGCACAATTTATTCAAACAATCTTCCTATTAAATCTGGCCCCAGTGCTTCTTCTCATGCAGCTTCCTCATCATCACATGTAGTTGCCTCTACAGCTCAGGACATTAAACGCCGTCCTGGAAGGCCAAAGGGGTCGAAAAACAAGCGGAAAGAACTGTCTGATCCTTCAATTCCAAAGCCGCGTCGTGGCCGGCCACCAGGGACAGGCCCGAAGCAGAAGGCGGCAGCGGCAGCTGCTCTAGCCTCGACTTCGGGTTCGCATTCGGATGAATCTGCTGCACCGGCCAAACACCCTGTAGGCTGTCCTTCCAAAATCCCTCCGGCACGCCCTCTTCAAATAAGATTCCGTGAAGACGGGCCCATTGTAAGTGTATGTTTCACAACTTTTTTTTCGGGTACTAACCATGAATGTTAGCATGTTCCTGGTACATTGCCGCCGCTACGCCTGCGCCATTTATCGCAGGCCGCCGACGTTATCCAAAGCAGCAATCTCGGGCCAATTTTTGACGGCACATCTCCTGCGCAGCCTCCACCACCAGATGCCTTGTCGGAAACAACTGCGCCGCCCAATCACCTCGCTCCGTCCAGAACTGAACAGCGAATCATACCCGAGACGAACTCCTCAGCACACATTACACTTCCAGAGGAAGAAGATGAGTATGCAGGGCTTTTGAATGACGGATTGGGTAACGAGGATGACCCTGACGACGAGCCTGACACCGACGGCGTAGTCGATGACCAGGATCCCACCACAGTCTCGGTGGGTCACGACGAGGAGACTCCGGCAGCAGGACCCAAGCCTCGCCGCACAGCGCGGCCTCTACCCCATTGGTTACAGTCCCAATTTGACGCAAAAGTCGCCGAATCGAGAGTCCGCGGCGCTGATGGCCTACCACCACTTTATCGCGACAAGAAAACATTTTGGTTCCCCGAGACGGACCCTTATTTTTCCACCCGCGACAACCCTTCTACTCTCGAGCCTCAGCAGCTTTTCCGTACCCGCTTCTTCCTCTGGGATCCAGCTACACTGGTCACAGCCGGAATTCCCTGCCCTCAATGCGGTCATCAACTACACCGCCACAGCCATATACCTCGTCCTCGGCGGTGCGTAGATCTGGATAACAACTTCTGGCTCATTGGCTATCGCTATCGGTGCCCCAACTGCGTAAACCCAGAGTCAAAACTCAAGACGGTCACTTTTCGTAGCTGGGACTCACGTATCCTGTGTAGACTTCTTCGACCATTATCCTCCAGCTTCCCAGCAATGCTCACATATCGCAGTGGCATCTCGGAGAGCCTCTTTATGTTCATGCGCTCTTGCTTTCAGAGCGGGATGGGTGCGAAACAATTCTCAGATGCCCTGCGAGTTCGGCATTTAGAGAAGTACGACCTTCTGCACTGCTCGTACCTGTCCACCTTGGCACAGAGCGCACAAATGTCCCAATACCAGGGGCGCAAATTCAAGAGCTTTCTCGCTTTCGACGACACTTCATCGCAAGGCTATCACGGTTTTCTGCCGAGCTCTCAGTGGCTTCGCGACCTTTTCGATAAATTTGTCGAAGAGCATGGCCATGAATATGACCAACACACTGCTCTTTTGCAGGCGGTACCGGTGATTCTTTATAGAAAATAGTTCTAGTGAGAGGCAGGCCGGTTTTAAAGAAAAGGCTCTCATTAGAGGTGCCATTTTCTATAGAACATTAGAGGAACACCTGGCTGGGCCCTCCTTCCTGATCAGGCCTCCAAAAACAACGGCGGCGTCATTTTGGCGCTCGTCGGCGCGCCAAAAGGCGGGTGGCAGTGCTGCCTCCGCTCCACCCAAAATTGGTCATTTTTGGCGCTCCGTTCGCTGCACCCATATCCGTTTCAATTGTGTAAGTAGATAGAATATGAGACTGGTAACGTACACATCGAGTTGTGGGACTCGCAGCATCCTAATTCGACGTCAGCGTCGCTCACCGTCGTCCAAATAATGGCAGGGCGCCGTTGTTTACTCATGTTATGATTTCATCAATTTGCTTGTTCTCTCCTCCCCGCTTGCTCTGATGCCGGTCCCGCACCCCATTTACCGGTGTAGTACACAGCGAACGAACGCATTACCACATAGACGCTCGATGTTGCTCTCCCACCCCTGCTCAGCGGCTTTCTGCCGCTTCACTTGCGGTTTCCCGCCTCCCGCCCGCCCCCTTGCGCCGCACTCGGGCTCTGCTGTGCTTGCTTACACCCCTCATCATACACCTTTGTGGTATTCATTCCTGCATTCCAATCGCATGGACCCCTGCTCTGGACTTTCCGTCCCGCTCCGCGCTTTGGATCCGGACCTTGGACTCCCGCATTGGCTCCGCGCTCTGGCTGCCCCGCGGTGTGCTCGCACACGCTTACGACTTTATTTTAATTGTCTTCCATATCTTCGTCATTACTTTCGTCCCACCCAGCTGGTCCGGCAGTTTTCGCCGCGTGCGCACGGCGGTACAAATGTGGATGATCTTGACCGTTACCAAATGGCTCAGCCTCGTCGCTGATTCTGCACTGGTATTGTTCGTGGCGGATTACTTACGCTCTATTTTACATGCATTGTACTGGTCTCTTATCCCACTCTATCTGGCCGCGTACACACCTCGATCCTATGGCCCTCATGTTGCCTTACAAAGAATGCCACCTCATCTTCTTTTCCTTGCCGCGCTCGCTTGTCCGCTTTTTGTCATTTCAATCAGCAGATAACACTCTAAAGCCACAAAACATGACCATATCAGGACATTGCGCAACCCTGCACATCGTGCTCAAACTTCCGCTTTCCTAAATATCGGAATGCAGTGCTTCTCCACACAGATTTTCTCGTGCGGTCTGCGCGCGCGTTTTAGACGAGATGTCTTTACACCAATCCCCAGCATATTGGATATCTTTCGCGGCACTCCCGCATTTTAAACCCAATATCCTAAATTTTACTCCGAAAACTCCGAAAAAGTGTCTATCCGTCAGGTACTCCACTTCCGGCCTCTGGATGTATTTTTCCTATGATCTATATGGTCTACACAAGTGAATTATAGTTCTACTTTGACCTCCCTTGGGATCAATAGTACGCATTCGCAATTTTCTCAATCTGTCTATCCTTTGATGGCTGGGGAATGATTACTGTTACGCCATTTTTAGTATTGCGATGGCTCTTCAATCCATGTCAAGCAAGGCGAAGAGTTTATAGAACCTTCATCGAGGATTTGGACAAAAAAAATTAAATTAAATTGGAAACTCGGATTTTGAGGTTGGCTCATGGAGACGCAGTTTTTTGACTTTTCAACAATCCCATCAACGGTAGGTTTCAAGCTCACGGCAGGTAAAATTCATCTTCGCCGTTTGCGTATGATCACCGCGCGTTTGTCAGTTGTAGCGCTCCCTGGCTGTCCCATGTGAAGTTGAGACCAAGGAATGTTTGAGTTCATCTGGTCGCACAACCAGTACAACCTTACCATTTCACCGTGAAATGTAAGCTCTTTTTTCTTTTTTCAAAAACAGATGCAAGTTGTTCAAAACTTGTTTGGAGGAATCATATTAACTCAGGAAACCCCATATGACGTCCTGGCGTCGCATTTAGCCGCCAGTACAATCAACTCAACTTGTTCCTCATTTCTTTTTTTTTTCGAAAAAAACCTATTTTTTGAGCTCTATCGCAAGTGGAGGGAAAATGTAAGATATTCTGTCTCTTCAAAATTTCCTTTAGGGGCCCAGTAAATGCCTGCGATATCGACCTTTTTGTTCCTGATTCGAAAGTGTGACGTCGTCACACCGTTACTCGCCATTTTAGCGACAAAAATTATTCTACACTTGAATCACCAGAGCCACCACTGGCTTCACAATACGTGAGGTCCACTATGAGAAGCTATGACGCGTAATGACGCGAAATTCGGCCACAAAATTGCGTTTAGAGCCTGACTAATAGCCCTACTCACGATTTCAAAGACAGCGTGTCGGTGGCGCTTGGGGATGAGTAGTGCAAGCAGCTTTTACATTTTTTGAATGTTCAGTTGATATCTTCGAGGTTTTATAATGTTCTGTAAAGAGGGGTGGCCGTGCCGCGTTGTGGGCCTAACCCGAGGCCGTATCCGTGACTCGACGGGAGCGCTCCTTCACACCCAGTGGCGGTCTGTATTTCATCGCTCACGCGTTGAATGATTAACTACTTTCGTCCCGGAGTCGCTGCGGACGGCCAGATATGAATGACGGCAATGCAAAGAAACCCAAATCGGACATCAAATTAACGTTTCTCCGATCTCCGTTGCGGTGCTCGAGCGTTCAGTGGCAAACTACAATTCAGCCACCATATCCACAGAGTTCTCTGGATCAAAGAATCATTGATATGAAAGGTGTTGTGCGCAAAAGGAGTACTGAGGGACAGCATAAGTATGCATGCACCAGAAACATACATAAGAGGATTTAGTAGTCAAGGCAAACTGAACGGAAAGTACATTGCAATACATACATATCTATCTTCTACCTACCCTACATGAGAAAAAATCGTAGTACAGCTCCCGCAGTAAGGTCCGGCAGAGTTCCAGCAGGACCCGTGGCTCGATCGGCGGCGACGCCTACAACGCGCCGCAATAACAACCCATTCGCACACGCGCCATGATCCCCCGCCCTGCATCTCCAGATCCACCTTGAACCCATGGACGTGCACATACGTCCCGCGCGCTCGACATCGCCCCCGTGACCGCCCAAAAGCGGACCGCGCCACCTGCATGGCGATGCGCCCTGCGCCCCAGCGCACGCGCTTGAGGCCCGCAGGAAGCAGCCTCGCGCTCCGCGTACCCCGTCAGCGGACAGAAGGCCGCGAGCAGTACACAATCGGCGGGTCGTGCCGCAGTCGTGAAGTCGATCGGGCTTGGTGGATCCGCGGCGGGCCAACGTCAAAGTGGTACGCAGTGACGGGAGTCGACGAAAGGCCCGCGGCGGCGGTCGCGGCAGCAAAAGGCGGCGGGCAATGGGGCTCGAGACCGTGATGACGCTGCTGCGCCTGGAACGACTAGTACGCCTCTGCGACGACATCACAGGGCTAATCAGCATTCAGACAAAGAGGGGAAGAAAGGACACACTGCTCTCCGTGACCAGCCCGCGCAGCGCAACGGGGCCGCCCGGAAACGCCATGGTCACAGGAGGACATACACAGTAATCGTCTAGCTCAGGCTCGCCGTCGATGAGCGTCTGGGTCTGGCAGCAAAGGAGCCAGCGGTCTGGTCCTGCATGGTGCGCAGCCGCCGGTACATCCCCACGAGCTAGTCGATCCTCGAAGAACCGGCGCCGGTGCGCCTAGTGCTTGCGGTGAGCAAGACAGTGCGGCGCAATGCAGCCGCCCCGCAAGTCCGCTGGGAGTAGCACATCGACCAACGGATCGACGCAGTAATGGGTCGTTGACTATGAGTACGACGATGGGTGAACGCCGATGGCCTGGTCAGGCACGCTGTGCAGGCGCCGGGAGATCCCCGCGAGACCTACTCGTCCTCCAGACGATAAAAACCAGTGCCGGTGCGCCTAGCGCTCGAGCTGGGCGAAGCGTTGGGCTACATTCTAGCTCCGGGTCATGCCGACGTTCACGCGCCGTGGGCGTAGGGTATCGTCGCCGGCAGTGAGAGATGAGGAATGGAGAGCATGTGGGCAAGTGTAGGCGCCGCGAGCACGGCAATGAGCGCAGTGAGGCGGCGTGGGGACGAGGCGGGGGGAAGAAGATCAAGAAAGTGAGTCAACACTGCCAAATAGCGCCACACTTCTGATCGACAACAACAGCGGTGAGCATGTCTAGCTCGCTGTGGGGACGACATCCAGCACTGTGGGCAGGCTGCCATCAGTTTTGGTAACCCTCTTAATTTCTGTAGAAAATGGCCCCTCTAATGAAAGGTATTTATTGAAAAAGTGGCTTCCTCTAATTGGAAGTGTTTATGTAGAAAAGCCCCAGGCTCAGGTGTCTTTTGACCGCATATATTAACGCAATTGACCACAGCTTCAAGGTATTCTTTATTTCTCTGTTCGCCTGATTTATTCTAATGTTCTTCTCAGCTCGCAAAACATATTGCAAAAGTTAACGGAGAGCAAATCTTCATCGCTCTTCTCACTATTACTAATCAGAAGGGCGAGATCCGAGTCTGCACCTGCAATCTCGTCGCCACAAAATCTCACTCGCAGTTTGAGCTAGCTCTCAACCGTATGAGGGAATCGCTCGAACGCTACGGTCACGATCAGCCTGCAGTTTTTTATACCGACAACAATGAACATGGCTGACAAAGATTTTCTCGAGCGGTGCTTTCCCTCCCTGCGGGACGCTGTTGTGGCCGTCGAGAAGCATCCTCATCTCGAGAGCTTGGAGATCCCGGAGGGCGTACGAATACAGGTGATGGATTCTGCAGCGGTTATTGAGCCAGCGATGCGAAGTATTCTCAATGATCTTCCTGCTGACAATTCAGACGAGAAACTCGTCATTTTTATCGATTCGGAATGGAATGTCGAAACTTCCAATCAAGGCTACATTACTGGGCGTGGCCAAACCGCGATATTTCAAATTGCCTACAAGAAAAATATTTATATTCTCCAGGTTAGTACAGCGTCGACTCCGATTTTTTTTTCTGACATGAATTTTAGATCGGCAAGATGCTTGCCGGGGGTCGCTTGCCGCCGTCGTTAATACAGATTCTTTCCAATCGGCGTATTCTGAAAGTCGGCCGGTCCGTTAATGCCGACTTGAAGTATCTTCAGGAAGCAGTGGAATCACCGATCCCATTTTCTGGTGCTGTCGACCTCGCGAAGCTGGCCAAGGACCGTCTCTTGGTTTCCTCAGCGAAAATCGGTCTCGCGGATCTCTGTGCCGCAGTTCTCGAACTACGCCTCAATAAGAACATATCGGAACGTCTCAGCAGTGCCTGGGATCGCGAACAGCTTACAGAGCCACAGATTCAATATGCAGCCCTTGACGTATATGCGTGTCTTTGCATTTATGACGCCATCATCCACATCCCCATTCCTTCCCCTCTTCCAAAAAATCCCAACATTGGGACATCAATCCTGCTCTTTAATGCGGACCAGGGTCGAGTCATTGCTCGGGGACGGATTTGCAGCCTAATGGGTACATTCGATATAATCAACATTACAGCAGCGCGATGTCTCGTCGAAGTCACCGAAGTCGTTGTACCTGACGCCATTGTGACCACTCATCGTCGAACACCGCTTTCCTTGCTTGGTGACACACCTTTCAAGGTGGTTTGCCTACGCAGTCATGTTCGACTTGGAATATCATTGAACCCTCCTTCGTCTTCCATCGCCACTGCATCTCTGCCCTCTGGACCAGCACCTGCCGACACATCTCCCTCACAATCATCAGACGAGCCAGAACCATCCGACTTTGGAGCACTTTTATTGGAAGAGGTTAATTCTTCAACCTCTCATAATCACGCTTTCCTTTCAGGCTACTCATCCGATCCTGGAAGTGCTCAAGAGGGAGCACAAATTCTTGATGCAATATTCGAGTGGAGCAACGTTTTATACAGTCGCACTCTTAAAGACCCCTTCCACGTCTTCAACATGTTCTACATCTCCGTCAGCCATGGGCTGCGCGTCGAGTTTGCGAGGGCTCTTCGAGATGCCATCTTCCTTCCCGATTTCGATGACAAGGCTCGGATTGTTGCTTGGGGCGCACGCCAAAATCCGCCTCAAACGTGGGATGACATCCTTTCTCGATCTCCGGAATGGCTCTGGCGGCGCTGTAAAAGAATCATCCCCCCTCCTCAGCAGCTCCATCGTGATGTATCCGCAGTCTTTCGCACCTTCGGACCTCTCAAAGATGCCACAACCGGTCTGCCCCTTTTCAATGGTGCCGCATGGGCTGTAGCCAAAAATATTCTCGATCTCATTCACAAAGGCTATCTGTTGGATCCTCCTGGAATTGCATTATATTTTCAGCTGGGGGTCGATGCGAAGACAGGTTTACCTCTGTACCGCTGCATGCGTGGTACCAACATGACGGAGGGCGGAGTCCATACTCACCTTCGTTCTCGGCTCCCCACATCGGGCGTTTCCGTGCGTCATGTCAACGCATGTTTGAAGGATTTTATTTTGCGCCATAATTTACTTGTGAGTCGTTGACCATTTTAATGCATCACCGGCCTTACAGTAAAATAGGTTGGCACGTTTAATAGCACCGGGCAGCGTTACAAGGGCCATTATAGCATCTGGATCATCAACGAGCTTCAGGAATTACTCACATACCTTCAAGACATCCTCATCACATCTCTACTCATAACCGGCTGGGTCAACGGGAACTTATACCAACAAACTAACGAAACTTCTGGCGTTCTCCCCATCCCAGAAGATATCCGTGAGAAGTACGGGATGGCGGAGTTCAATTCGTCGCTTGATCTGAAGCAGCGCCACCGCCATCTCGCATTTTTGCAATCCACTCGTAAAGCAGTCCTCCCCATCAACAACCCATCGGAGAAGCGCCTCTTCCACGAACTAATGGCGAATGCATTCGGCAATTTTTCGTCATCAACGAACATCGACAAAGCCGTTCGAATTTGGAATGCGTATGCCGACATGAATGACAATATTTCTTATAAGGTAAGTTCTCACTTTTGGTATCCAACACTCCATTGATTAACTATGAGTTAATCCAGTTGCCCGAACAACTCAAGGCTTATTTCAACGGGCCATGGAAGACTAACAGCAACAGAAAGCAAACAAAATCGATGACTTACGACGAGCATGCTCCCTTAAACGAACAGCTTAAAAATCCGGCACGGCTAAATATGGCACCTAAAGTCCCCGAAACGGGTTTGAAACTTCACAGCGTGTCGAGTGGGTTACTGGCGCTCGACGATGGCACCGATTTCCACTTCGAGCCCATCACGACTTCTTTTTCTGCACCATCCCATCGCCCCCTTGTCTCCTCAGCCACAGGAATCACGAGCAGAAGCGGGACTGCTGCATCCGATGTCGTCTTCGCATCCGGTTCAAGCTCCAGCACCCCTACTTCTCTCCCCAATCACATCCAGCGAGGAGAATTGCCTACTCAAGAGGCATTCATGCAGCTTCTTTCAAAGAAGCGTGTCGCCGAATCCCTCCCGCAACCGCCACAGGAGACAAAAAGGCGCAAACGTACCTGCCGCAAGTGCGCACTCTTGGACTGCAAGGGGTCGAGGAGTGTTGCACTCTGCACAAACTTTTGTCGTGACTGTGGTAAATGCGGCTCAGACCAGAGCTGCGTAGGACGAAACCCCAAGTTCCCGACGGTGCCGTGCCAGCGCGCCAAACACGATGACTAGTTTAATTCATTGTATTTCAGTATCTAAATAATTACCTTGTCTCTCGCTCATAGCAGTATATGAAGCAAGTACATTACCCCGGTGATATTGCGTCGCAGTTGTCCACATCCCAGCCACACATGCAGAATTGGCCGCGTAATCGCAGCACAATCTCGGCATGCGTGGCAAGAATGGGCAGCCATAATGGCGGCGGCAGCGGCAGCGGCAGCAGAGATGTCGGGGTGGATCCACGATGCAGGAAGGCTGGGTGCGGTGTTGCGAGCACAATGGTCTGGTGTGGGATTGCGCAGGCTACTTCCTGATATGAAATGCTGCAGGGTCGATTGCCTGGTTCGGTGCCGCAGGCGACGGCTTGAATACCACACTAGGAAAAAAAAGAATAACACGCACCTTGCCATCGACATCCCGCACGCGCTCCTTGCCCTTGCCCTCCCGATCCCGAGGGCTATGAGCGTAGCAGCGGCGTCCACAACGGCATTGGCGTCGCACGAAGACGGCCCGGCAGGCGCTTGGTCATGCAAAGAGGGCGCGGCAGTTGCGGAGATGGGACATGCTCGCGCACAGGCACGCTGTCCCAGCCCCATCTGCATCCACTTGTGCATCTTGGGCAGGCACCTCCTCCGCTTCCGAGAGCGCTAGGGAGGTGTCAGAAGAAGGACAGCACACTCATTCGCAGAGGTAGAACGCACCGCTACGTGTTCCGTGTGCATTCGATCCCGCCATGATGGCCTGCAAGTGTGTGGCGGTCTTGTGAGGAACCAAGCCAAATTGTATAAGCGGGGTAGGGCTGCTGAGAGCGTGCAGTGGAAGTTCGTTGCGTGTGGATAGCGCGGTTGAGTACGTTGAGTCGCAGAGTCGCCGTAGAAGTGAAAGAAACGACAGTTTGGCGTACACGGCAGGGTTGATGCGGCGTGTCAGCGGGCAGTTCCGGTGAATTGAAGTTCCGCTGGTATCGAGATTTTTTGATGGTTAGTTTATAAAATACTCTCCTCTGGGCCGATACCAATTTTAAAAATATATTTAAGTGCCACATACCAGAGGAGTATTCTCAATTTTTTTGAGGGCTATCGGATGAGAATTGGATTTCACATAAACTAATCTTTGCTATCGACATCAAGCAGCTGAAGTAAGCGTTGTCTTTGTTTGACTACAGCCAGGTAAAGCTCTCATTCCCGCCCATTTTTATTGCTCTTTATTATCTTTATTCATTTAATTTAGCCCACCGCCATTGGTATCGAGCCATTTTTTCAGCGAAAAAACAGGTGAAAAATGTAAAAGTATTTTCACATTTTTCACCTCATTTTTGTTTCAAGTCAAAAAAATGTGAAAATAGTTTTACATTTTTCACCTGTTTTTTCACTGAAAAAATAGGTAAAAAAAAATTCAGGTCTTTCACCAATTTTTTCACTGGAAAACTCGAAATGTTCAACCAGTGGCTTTTATGAATTACAGTCCCCTCTACAAATACATCCACAAACGAGCCACTTGTACGAGATTCTGGATAAATAATGTGGAGTGCAGGGCCGGAATGAGGTGAAACCAGCCATTCATACACCACATTGGATTCAATCCTGTGCCCCAGAACAATTGTCGAGAGTTCTGGGCACTCACCCCGTCGATGAAGCGCAATCTCGTGGATAGTTTGAGTGAAGCAATCCGTGCCTCAACCATCAAGAATACGCACATGAGGCATCATAGACAGGACCCCATAAATCAATAGGCTCGGAAACTATGGCAGAGATGCGTACCAGTGTTGTAGTTAAGGGTCTTATTAAGGGTGCCCCCCAAAATTAAAGGCTTAAGTCTGGTTAAGACTTATCAAGGGCAACCAATTTAAGGGTCATATTAAGGGTTATTTCCGAAAAGGGCTGGTCCCGCTGCTGCACCAAAATAATTCACAAAGAGGTTCTACATGCATAATTAACCTTCGTAATCATCCCCAGAACCCTCCTGAGCACCAGCGTCGGGCTTTTCCTCACTGTGCTCAGCTGCAAGAAGCTCCATGTATAAGCTTTCTTCGGAGACAACGTGTTCGCATCTAGCGAGTGTGATGGGGTTCTCAATAACCCCACCGAAAAGGGACACCAGGGTAGTAGGGAACCGAGAGCGTGGAGCACGGCGGCGAGCAGGTGCTGAGTTTTGGGGCGGCATGGGAACACTCAGGGGCAGGTCGAGGAATCATCATCCGTACCGTCGTTGTCGGAGACCGTGTCCAACTTTCGCATTTCCGCCTGCCATTCTGCAATCTGCTTTCTCCATGCGACTGACGTCCGCACCATGACTGACGTCGTCCCACCCTCATTGTCACTGTCATCAGTGTCACTGAGAATCGCATCGGCATACCGTGGAACGGAGAGCAGTGTCTGGACCCGGGAATCCGTATGATTTTTGCGGCCACCTCGTTCTTCCACGAGGCCCTCTGCTTTCTGTTCGTCGCGGATGTAACGCGTAACCTGTCGTAGGTGAGGTGTGTTGAGTGAGAAAAAGCGATAGGGACGAATGTTCTAGACTTTAAATCACGTTACAGTGTTTAAGATGGCCCGATCCTCGTAGTCAGGAATATTGGACCAGTACTTGCCAATCCGAAGGGCACCGTGCATACATTCCACAGGAAAGTGCGTATTGTTCTTGTAATATCTTTACTCCGGAGCGACTTCCAGATCGTAGCTGGCGTAGGGAGCTTGTTCCACTTAATTTCTGCTTGACAGTGCTTCTCCCACGGTTGAGATGCGACTACCGTTGGTTTATTCCCGGTTAACAGGGTTCAACCGCCCGGGTCTCAGACAGTTGATCATTATAAGTTCGCTCCGGCTGAAGCTGATACAACTGTGCCAAAAAAATGGCGTTGAAGAGGAATGCTGGTTAAACCTGTTGCCTAAGTGCTTCCTGAGGACTTTACAGTTGCCTGCGAACTGAGTGCTCCTGAAAACTGCGGTGTATTATGAGTTCTAAGTGGAAGCAGAACTCAATATTGATCAACAGCCGAGGGCTTCGCTGCGTTGATCTCTACCTTAAAGTTGTCTGCAGGGCCTGGCTGTGAAAAGTAACATAGTCAGTGCTTTATTTGTCTCCGAGTCGCAGCTGATGTCTTTGGTCTTCAGTTTCAATTCAGTTCAATCAGTAAACTGGGACCCAACTGACAACCATGTTGGTTAAAGTCTCTTAACAGGTTTCATTTTTTCCTGTTCACTGTTGGGTTAAGTGTGCGCAGTTCGTTTCAATCGTTAATCATTCTATGTACCTTATTGGTTTCACCGTTCAACAAGTTCATTGGCAGAATACTTCATCACTAGTATGCTGGTTGAATAATTTATATGCATTACCAGAGTGAACTGGTTCATTATCAGGGACCCTGGAGGTTCAATTCTGATTGGGTATCCGACTATGAAGGAGCTATTAATTTACTTCACCTCACTTTGGAGAAATGAAATGAATGAGGTTGTTTGCAAAACATCTGTTCAAACCTCAATATCGGGAATAAAATAATGGAGTACAATGCACAGATATAGAACGAACAACTGAATAGGCCAGAGGGCCTGGAGAGGATGCGGCTGAAATTTTCTACCATGCTGTGCGCCATACAGGGCTATTTCAGTCATTATTCATGTCGTATGCGGGTTGGAACCTAGCTGCACATGATGTAGGAAAGGAGTCAAACACTTCAACTCAATTCCCCATGCCAAATATTGTATGTAGGTCGGTATATTTTGAAGAGCTTCCATCAGGAACTAATTGGTAGGGTACAGTGCATGTTAAGATCATGATGAAATTCAACCACAAGTCCTTCCCAGTTCCAAGTCATTATTTAAAGAAGCAGAGTATCATAGCAACCTTTAAAACTTCAACATTGAATAGGTGAAAGTGGCTGTAAATACTTTCAGTTCACCTCAGATTTCATTTGTTTCTGCTCTAGTTGTTGTAGCTGTGGTTCAGATTAATTGAATCAGTCGATCATTGGAATATATTTCAGTCGTATTTCTATTTCTCCCCATTTCCGCCTGTATCACTCAATTGGTACCATTACACAACCAAGATATGACTGAAATTCAGATTCAAACCCTACTTATAGATCTGCATGAACCCTTATTTTCAAAGTCTTTAGCAATATTCTCTACCGAAATCTAATTCGGACTGGATTTCATCTCGCTGCAAGCGCTCAGACTCACAGGAGGTATCTGATCCAATTAACACGCGGCAAAATGTTCAACGGCCTCAATCGACAGCTGGACCCTATTGGACTTCAAACACTCATAAGTTGATTAATTATATCTTCTCACCATGGCTCTAATACCTTACACACTTTAATAGCAGGCATAAGTGTCTCACCCACCCATTAGTTGGTGAAATTGAATGTACAGTACAGGAACGAGCTCCATGGGGGGCCCAGTCACACCGACATGCATTGCTGGAGTGGGTTTGGGGTGACATGGCAGTGGTGCGCATGAATGCGGCACCGACGCGGCACTTGCAATGTTGGAAGACCCATTTTGAGTACTCAGAAGAAATGAAACAGCTTTCTAGTACCTCCCCGTCACTGCGTTGAGGCCGCATGTAGTTACAGGGTGTGGCTACAGGGGTAGACAAGGGCATAGACATGGACCTATGTGTACATGGGCCTAATCATATAGACACAATATGTCTATTCCTGGTCTACCCTATTGCTACCCTATCCAAGCTGTGTCTACCTGGGACTACCTTGGTAGACGCAAGGTAGACCCAGGTACACCAAGTTGGGGAACCATTTGTGAACTTCCGTTAACATTGGTAGGCTTGTAGCGGTATTTACCAAATATTTGTGTACTGATTCTCAGCCTAGATTTCGCTTAGATTCTGATGTGGCTAGGATTGCCGAAGTTTGACATGTTTGGCTCCCTGATGCAACGCGCTAGGCATTTCAGACACGCTCTACCTACAGAGTGTAACTCAATATCCATACATAGACGGATATCTCAAATTGTTACATTGTATTCATATATGATGTGTCGACATGGGTCTACATGGCGTAGACTAGGCTCGTCCCCATCCGGAACTGGTCGGGTGATCACGGATCAAAGATCCTCGCTGATGCTCGTTACTCCCAGTGCCGGCTGGGCTGCCTTGTCGCGTGTTTCAGTGATGAGTTTTTCCCCTGCCATCTCAGACGTCCGACTTGGTCGAAAAACATCGAAACACCCCCAAAAGTGTCCCGAAGTGTCTTACTGAAAGATGAATGGTTTTTAATTCACTATCAGTTGAGCCAAAGTTGTTTTTTGGGTGAAAATGGACAAAACCAAGGCCAGGAAAAATATCCCAGAGAGAAGGAATGCTGAGAGGCACTCCAAGTGTGTTTTAGAAGCTTTAACTAGGCAGAGAAAGGTGTAGACGGAGCCGCAGACCATATATTGTGGGCGTAATCAGTGATTTGATCCAGCCTGAGGAGTGCTTCTAAATATATCTATTTTCACCCAACAAACAAATTTTGCTCATCGGATAGAGAATTCAAAACAGTTCATCTTTCACTAAGGGAGCTGGGGACACTTTTTGGCATATTTTCGATGTTTTTTGGTGAAGTCAAGCCTCTGAAATGGCGGGGGCAACGACGATCACCAAAAGATGCGACAAGTCGGCCCAGTCCGTTGGCAGGATGACCGTCTTGTTTGTATTTGCTCTGATGTTGGCCATGTTTGCCTTCTGTCCATATCCGTCCCTTCGCCCGAGCCTCGCTCGGTCTTCATCCGCCAACGGACTGGTTCACGAGTCTAGGCATAGACCAATGTAGTCACGCCTGTGACTACGTGTGACAACCTCGGTTGGACCAAGCTAAACCCACGTAAAAATATATATATGTCGATCCCCCTTGTCTACTGGGGGTAGACCAATGTAGACCAATGTAGATCCATGTAGCCTACCCTATGACTACATACGGCTTCAACGCAGTGCGTGCATGGTTGAACATGAATGTTGCATATATGACGAAAAAATGCACTATATTTCAACTTAGCCTTGTGAATTGTTGCACATAAGACTTCTAGAGGGGCCTCTCAACCAAATTCATACACCTAGAGAGGTTAGGACTCGATTTCACAAGGTCCTGCATACACTTAGTCATGCCGCGTCAGTGCCGCGCCAATGCGCGTCAGCCGCGTCAAAATATCCTGACCCGACCTACAACCGAGGGGAGAAATAAAGTTGAGTCACTTGAGTCCAAACCTGTTTTCACAACATGTTTAGTGGATAAAATAGTTGGACAAGGGTGGTTTAAATTAAAAAAGTTTTGGCCACAGAAGCAACACAGAAGTGACCAATATTCATATAATCAATTGGAGATATTGACAGTGAATATCGCTCAGCATTGTACAATTTATGCACAATTTTCACGGTAAAGAGATGACTAAACATGTTGAATCTGAGGAAAGTGCTGCATAGCCGGGATTTGAATTATTTAATGGGTTGTGCCGGTCGAACGAAGTGTGCTAGAAGCTCCGCTGTAAGCCACTGTCGAGGATGCACTCAGGATGAAAATTTCCCGCTTGGGTGAGGTGATGCTGCCGCAGCATGCGCCACGCACACGGGCTGCTGCTGAAGTAAACATTTCAAGAAAGCCCCAGAAAACGAGAAACTCTATAGGAAGCTGAATTAGATGTAAATAAAGCTATTCTCAAACTTTTATGTGTAACGGCCCAGCGGTCAGATCTTTATTGAGTGCCATCAGGACTGCGACTTGAATGATTCCCGGCCCTTCCACCCATTGGTTTTGGTAAACAATTAGACAGTGACCACAGGGTGCGCCGCAGAGTGGGCTGTACACGCCGTTCAAAATGTGGCTGCAGCAGAAGTAAATAATGGACTTAATCGGCCGATTGGTGAGACTCTGATTGATGGCCACAGACTGGGCATTGCCAAAGTAAAACCATTCTCGGATTCTGGACACAACATTTCAAGAAAGCGCCAGAAAAACCGGAAACTTGGTAGGAAGCTGAATTCAGCTTGCAAGAGTTCTCCGAGAGGCGAAGAATCCAAACACATGGTGAGGCTTGTCATGTGCACACTCACTTTTTTGGATGGAAGGTTCTTCAAGGTAAGCCAGAAATGGAGCCAGAAAGTTAATTGACCATGGGTAAATAGAGTGCTTTCATTGAACGCTCAAAAGTTATGTCTGCACACAAGAGCATCCCATGCGAAGTGATGGATTACGCGGGAACCCAGTAAGAGACATTTAAATCATGGTGACTTGGACAGCGAAGAGGACAAGCCGTAGCGCACAAGATCTCTCGGCTCAACCTACTCAATTAATTCATATTCAAGTTAGATGAAAATCCCCTGAATATTATTGTGAAGTGCTAAAGAAGTAAGATCTTTCTGAGGAGACAATTGAACGGACGCACAAGCGAGGTGTCGATACCACGGCAATAGCCGTGATGCAATCAAAAAGCATATCGACAATTCGGTAATGTTATGACACACCCAAAACTTGCCCGAAAAGCGCGAAACCGAGCGGATATATTCGTGATGCACTAATAAACCCCAAAATACGACACCGACACAAAATTACCCAGCGGACAACATGTTATTAGGTGCCATCAAGAACAAACAAATTCTAAGCATAGCCACTATGTGTTATATGGAAAATAGGGACAGCCACTGAATTGTTTTCAACACAGCCACTAAATCCATTAACATTTTTTCGAGGTGACAAATGAAAACCTTTCTCAAAACTTCCCGCTGCGCAGTTCTATAAACAAGTATTATGTAAACTTGGGTAGTAGAGCCGTGGCGTCCCCAGGTTTGAACGCCATACAATGTGCAACTGCTCCCAAATTCGTACTTGTGCACCAAATCCGTACACCGTAAACATAAAATTTGACAGATTGGAACAATGTGAGACAGAAAACTGTATGATTTGCATCGGAAAATCCAGTTCTTGTACTACATGGGGGCAACCTGGATCATCTACAACATGTTGCATCGGCCAAGAATCTGAAGGACTTGCACATCAAAATGAGCCACATTTCTCCCCATCCCCCCAAAAAAAATACTCTCCCTTCGGTGGGGTGTTGGTGCTCACAGTGGTAACCTCATAGCTTAATCTTTTGGGGACTCCTTCAATACTGGTGAGATGGGTCACTTGAACTTTGAACTCAGCATACCATTACAGTACAGAGAGTGCATCAATGGGGACTATGTTGAGCATTGTGAAGCCTTCAGTTAATCAGCATTAAATGACCAAGGATTACAATAACCATAGATCTCTTTTCATCCTCACAAAGAAGTTCTGCGCTCTTTTCAACATTTGTTGACCTGTGTTTGACATGACTTTTTGAACAAGATCAATCATGTGACACATCTAAACATCAAACTAGGCAAGAGTACGAACCACGAACCAGGAAGAAAATGAAAGCAGTGTAACAGTGCACTAATCCTGTAATAAACGATGAAAAAAGCTTTTATAATTATAATGATTCAATCACTATAGTTCAGAACATGAGTCAAGGATGGCAAACAATACTGTGACTCTCAAGTCAGACAAGGGACACATATATAAACACCAGGCAGAAGTTAAGTACAATTGTGGGCACTAGCCAGCTTTTTTTCTACCCTCCAGGACAGGAGCATCAGTGGAATAATAAATGTTTCAAAATGAATGATGCTGAAGCAACCACCATGATAAGATAAGATTGACGCCAATCTTTAACCGGATCGGCTACCGAGCCATCCGAGTAACCGAGATTAACCGAATGACAAAAAAAAATTTTCTCCGAGATTATTCGGAGAAAAATGTCATCAATGAGATCAAATAACAAGAACAATGACTCAGCCACTAAAATATCATTAAAATATGAAATGATTTTAAGCACCGCCTCTAATTTCAATAGCACTGCCACTAAAAAGTCCTCAATGTTTCGATGGTACTATAGGAAAAAACAGCAATTTTGGCTGATGGGGAGTTTGAAAGGGACGATCACTTATTACATAAGTACTCATAACATGAGTACTCGTAATTATGAACTATGTTAGGGCTCAGCATGGCAGGAGGAAGAGGAGAAAATGGGTGTATCATTGACTAGTGGTGTATCATTGACCAGAGGATCACTGTAAATTGATGCTCCCAACATGACAAAGCCCCTCATAATTAGGGGGCTCTCAATGGCTTCTGAGACATCCTTTGCCGTCGTCCGAAGCAGCCCGAAGGCCATCTTCAAGGCAAGGCACTTTATGCGCCGGAGCAAGACCCGGGATACGGACATGGTGAAGTTCTTTCAAATCCGGCCAATCCGTCGTTTGCAGCATTCACAGTCTTCATTGACTGTATCATGGTTCTGTGCCGAATTGCTGTCTTGCAGGTTGGATTGGCCCAATTGGGAGAATATCTTCCCTGCAGTCAAGTTGTATCTCGCTGCACCACACTGCAAATCCCATACCAATGGATCTCTCGACATCGAGGAAAGTCTCTTGTGCGGTGAACATGACAGTCAGGAGGGGATCCATGGAAACCCAATGTGGAACCTTTTAAAACACTGAAAACGACTTGTAGCTCGGTCATCATGGTGGATTTCGAGTCCGCAAGTTCAAGTGACATGTTTTGATAATATTCCAAGAAGGTTTCTTCTTCGCATCGACAGATTTCCTCGGGTGAGTGAATGGCTAAAACACAGTATGCCTGCCCATAATTTATGGCATCCCGTAGCAAGCCTTGCTGAACCTTCAATTGAAAAAGGTGCGATGTAAAGCAAGACTCAAATACATGGCGCAACCGATCCATAGCAGCGCAGAGATCAAGGCCAATCGGCCACTGCAAATCGACAGCCATGGCGGCGGCTGCAGAAATTGTTTTGGGGTTTGGTCGAGGTCTCTAGAACCCATAGAATTGCAGGCACAGCAGGTGAGGGTGTCGGTAAAGGAACATGATTAAACAAGCCCCTCGGTTCAATTGGTGTTGAGGAACCACTGAGGTCGTCAGGGCTGTCCTCTCTGGCAGCGAAGAGAGGTAACGGGATCGCAGTCCCAGGGGTGGCACGTATGAACTGTCTTGTTATGGACGCGGCATATGAAATCCACGATGCGAAGTTCATGAGGAACACGGAGTGCGTCTGCGGGAGTATCTGAGGTGGGGTTGTAGGAAGTCGTTTCATAAGCAGAGCCAAGGCAGTCGACAGCGGAGTCCGAAAGAGAGAGTCCAGATGTTTCACCGAAGAGACGAGAAGGACAGAGTAAGCACTCAGTCCCAGTAAGGTCAACGTCAGGACGATGCCAGCGATCAATTGATCAATCGTCCACAAATAAACCGATAAGGCGACGGAGAAAAGGAGCAGCGCTACTGTAGTATTTCATTCAATTCTCACCCACTGTGACCTGTGACCCAAATATTCGAACTTTAGATTTCGAAAATCGGCCGGGCCGACCATGACACCAAAAGAAATTCGAAAAAAATCGCAAAAATTAGCGGGACACCTCGCAGACACCCTCAGAAGGCACTTTTGACTTGCAGAACAACTGAAAACCTGTGAAATGAACGCGCGAATCAGAAAGCGGTGCGCAAAGCGGTCTAGATCAATCAAAGTACATAAGCTTTAGCGCTAGCAAAATCTCGCTCTCGAGTCTCGCTGCTATGGATGGACTTCCCGACCGCCTCAAGGTCCCAGGTGGGCCAGAAAAGTTCTCGTTGCCCCCCGATATGCTTCCTGTGGCCAGCTTCCTCAACCTTCGGCTACCGCCGCAGTGCAAATGATTTGCCGATCCCACCGAGTATCTCTCCGACCTTCCTCCCACCGTTACAACCTTCGGTGTGATGAACAGTTCATGAGAATGCCCAGTGTTCTAAAGCATGGCGCGCTTGCGCACGCAAAAAGTTGAGATTTTGGACCATTTTTTGGCTATTTGTGACTCATTTTGGACATTCGAAACTCCCCAAGTGACCTGTGACATGTTCGAATAATTTCGAATATTTTGGCCCCTGTGACGCATGACATGAGAATTGAATGAAATAGTACAGTATCTGCAGGAGAAGCGGGAACATCTCCATGAGCGTTGTGAACTTTCATTTCTGCAGCCCATTATACTTCCGTTGGCGTTCTAGCCCGCGCTCCTCGAGCGTTCCCTTGTTACCGGCCACATCAGCCATTGTTTCCCAGCCCGGCTACTAGTAGCAGAGCTGCTAGGAGAGTAGAAAACAAGCTGACGTAGAGGAGACTTTGAACGCAGACAATTATGCTGCGGGACGTGCCGGTGGACTGGGAGGTCTCCGCACCCAAAAAAAGAGCGTGCCGTTGATGTTATGAATCAGCAGGCGGGGAAGAGCCTGCGTCATTTCATCGGGGGACTGTTGAAGTTGGGGCTGTATTTGAATGATAAATGCGGAACTAACAGCCGAGAAGAGACCAGCCTAGTATGGGGTAAGTGTCCATTGCGAATGCAGTTTAGCGATACGCACAAAAATCAAAGAGGTATCAAGGTCCGCCCCATATTTGTTGCGAAACTCCTTGTCTTGCTCATCCGAGTCGCTAAAGTCTTGTACATTTTCCAGAAGGTGCCATTCTTGTCGGTCGTTGGAGCTTTGATCTTGATCCCTTCTAGGAGCCTAGGCCCCGGGAAGCTCCCTATAAGGTAAGTCCGCTCAAATCGTCCAAAACTGCCCTCAAATCCGCTATTTTTTTCGCAGGAGGAGGAGGAGGAGGAGGATGTATTACCGCGGTGGTCCCATTGAGGAACATACGGGTACTGTACCTACATACACTTGCCTCTATAGTGTATGCTACAGTTATCTACATCTTAAGCCGTTGTGATAGAAGTACAAAGAAATCGTCTCGCAGCCCTCGAATGCAGACAGGAAGAAATAGTTGTGTTTTTGAGCAATGCGGGCCCCTTCATATATTCAGTTGTGGCTCCAGCATGCCTGGCTTCAGAGGCCTACGCGCGGATCACGTAGGAAAATAAAAATGGGTATAGTTGATGCCCTAGCCCGGCAAAGCCCCTCATAAATCGGGGGCTCCCCTGAAGGTCTGAGACATCCTTTGCTGTTGTCCGAAACAGCGCGAAGGCCATCTTCAATGCAAGGCATATTTCAGCCCCGGAGCAAGACCCGGGGATACAGACTTGGTGAAGTCATTAAATCCTGCTGGTCAGGCGTTCGCGCCTGCAAGGCATTCACAGTCTTTATTGACTGTAAATGTGGATTTGTGCCGAATCTCTATCTGGCACGATGGATTGGGAGAATATCTTCCCTGCAGTCAAGTTGTCTCTCGCTGCACCACGCTTTGACAACGCTGCATGTCGCATACCAATGGATCTCCCGGCATCGAGGAAAGTCTCTCGTGCGGAGGACATGATGGTCAGGAGCAAGCGGCAAGTTCTTTGGGGTCTCAAATCCGCAATCTAAACACGTTTAAAACGATTTTTGGGCCGCTTAAATTTCCCAAAAAAAGGGGTGAAAAATTTAAAATATTTTTACAAAACTAATGGCCCTCCCAAATGGCCGCCTTGTAGTGCTTGGCCCCATTTTTTTTGTGATCACCACGACCAAGTACAGCAGGAGCCTCTGCATCCACTTCCGCATCAGACGTCTCGGCGTCGCCCCCGCGTGTGACCGGGTAGCAATCGACTGAGTGCACGCAAGACAAGCAGAGTAAGAGTTTGGATTTGTGATTTTTAAAAAAGATCTCTTACTACTTATTGATAATTGGGGCTTCCAACCACTCACTTGAAGGTAGTCTCTTGCTTGCCTCCGCAGTACCCCTTGGCATGGGAACTTTATTATTATATTTTCAGAGGGTTGTGCATCACAAAGGCAAACTACGACACAAAAGCTCCAAAATTCTTTTTGGTGCGTCATTGACAAATTTAATCAAAAATAAGGGCTAAAAAGAGTGGTTGGAAGAAGGCTTGAACAGAGGCAACCAGCATGACATTTAATTCTACAGCACAGCATCATAGCCACTGAGCAAGAATGAACTGAATACTTGGGAGTTGGTGATGGTGACACTGACATTTTGAACACTCAAGAAAATGAACACCTATGGTAACAGGTGACATGGGCCGAACACTCGGTCGAAATAGTACAGTAGCACCTGATTCGACGCTGCAAGATTTCTCCTCACCTCTAGCCGACATCAGTAACTGGGGTTGTGCGGGAAATGGGTGTCTCATCCATCCCTCAGCGAGCCCTTGACACTGGACAGCACTCAGGTTGGCGTGGTTCGATCAGCAGTCGTGATCCGGATTGATCCGAGGGCTAGGATATTCAATGTTGTGCAATGTTGTAAGGATGTCTAGAGCCGAAGCGCTTGCGTGTGCAAATTGCCCTAAATCAAAAGAAATTTATAGAGAAAAAATGAACACTTGGTTGAAATACGTATACACTGTAGCGGGCATAGTTGCCCCAATTAGATATATTTCGGACATTGTATTTCCCCGCGCTTTTATGCCTCCTAGATATTTACCGCCGCTTATCGGCATTAAGTACCTAACCCTTGTAGTATTTAGTTCTTGGTTAGTCGTCGTACGCGCCGTCTTCTCAACGCTAGTTGCCGTTCCCCACCAGTTACCTTGCCCGCTCCTCCTTGTTTTCTTGTTCTTGATCAAGATCCACGGAGCAACCCGCACCGTGACATGTACAGTATTTGGCAAGGGGGCCCAAATATGCGAAAAATATATATCACCTACAAATTTTTTTTTCAGGGGGGTCCAGAGACCCCCCCCCCCAAATCTCACCCAATAGTGGGTGCTACCCCCCCATATTTTGCGGGCTTTTTCAGGGAATGAATGAGAGTGTTTTGGCGCTTTGTACCATTTTTTTTCGCTCCCAGGCCATTTGCTAGGAGACGAACAAGTTTCTCCAAAATTTGATGCACGTCAAAAATTCCCTTTTTGGGAGGGGCTGTACAGTGGCAGTACACTAAATTTCGCCCAATGCAGTAATAATGTACCCCCCCTCTATCTCAGTGAATATTCAATCTGGCAGCTTGAAACCATGATTTTCGGATTCGCAGCGGGCTAAACCCCTTAAATCGACCTGGTTTGTAAAATTTTAAGATTCAGACCCCCTTGGTATTTGGTCAAGAGTTTCGTGCACAGTGCGTATGGTTCAAAATTCAGATTTTTTAACACTCACTGCGTTCAGCGGTCCCTTAGAACTGAATCGTGTCTAGGTGCCTAGACGGCCAATTGTGTCTAGCCAACTAGACACAGTGTTTCTAGGTGGCTAGGCAGTTGTAGCCACCTCCTCAGGCACCTCTCGACTCGCCCTCGACAAGTGGACATAGACCTGTCTCAGATGATCTCGGCTGATGCCGGGTCTAGGCGGCCTCGACTTGACAGGTCTAGATAAATAGGCGTACATAAACGTCATCTAGACCGATCTAGACCCATCTCATAGGTTCTACACTTTTACGGGTTTAGGGACCCGCTGAACGCAGTGACTTTCCAATTTGAGGTTTCAGCATATAAATTTCTTCCGCGTTCTCTCCAGTCTGCACTATCCAGGTTGCCCCGAATGGTATTCGCCAATTGAACTTCTCTTGGGGTACAATGTCCGCCGATTGATTGGTTTGACACTCCCTGTGGATTGGCTAGCTTGGCATTGTCTGCCGCTTGAGGGCATCGACTCGTTTGAAAGTCTAATTCTGGCACACCGTGCGAGATGAAGAAACGTCCCAAGTTGATTGCAACGATGAGTCTGAAATTTTACAAACGTCGGCCGAGGACTCAATGCCATGAGAGCCAATCCCAATTGCAAAAGCTCTTCTCCGCAAAATGATATCCACCCCGTGTAGGAGGCATTCTATAGGCGGATCGTGTGGAGTTTCTTCGCGGCTCGGGTGGTCGAGAAAGATGGGAATAGTTTGATAAATGCGTGGTTCCCAGCTGTGGATAAGCGAAAGCTTCAGATACATGCCCCCTTACCAGATGAGGCTTTTTCAAAGCAACGAGCCCCATCAAAGACTTCTCTAAGTTCGCTTTCATCCACTGCCGACATTATTCGTGAAGTTGAGGTTTAACTGAGGATATCACCTCTGGGTTGCAAACAGACAGATATTAAGTGACTAAATGAGTTGCTCTTCCGAGATATCGCTAGTTTCCGATGCCATGTCCAGCATGTTGATTTCCCCCAAGAGCTTCTCTCTCATAACCTCCCAATATTCTTCGTGGTCCAGGTGTTGTTCATCCGGAGTATCCAGATTTCCCCGAAGGCTATCCGCCAGGTTTGTCAACATCCGCGCGGCCCTTGCGATGAACTTCAACTTCGCTGGGGATATACCATCCGTCTGCCGTTTATTGGCTTGATACACCGTGTGGATAGTGATTACATGCTTGGCGCTTTCTGCCGCAACGATGAGGGCATCTGCGAGCTGCACCGAGAAAGTCGTTCGGAAATCTCGAGAAATCGGTGTCTTCGAACCAGACAGATCCATCCTCCGGGTACGTCGTATAACAGCGCATCATGGTATTCGCTGTGGTACACCGCGCGAGATGCAGAAAGGCCCCATTGTCTGCAGCAATGAAATTAAGTCTTTCCAAACGTTGGCCAATGCCATGTAAGCCAATCCCAAAATTTCTTCCTCTGGATCCGCAAAATGATATGCCCCTGTGTAGGATGCATTCCATACGCGACGAAGGATCGTGTAGAAATTCTTTTGCGGCTCGGGTGATTGTTGTCTTGCTGTGAAGTAGATGTCGAGACAGCTGGGAAGGGTTTTATAAATGAATGGTTCCCAGCTGGGGATAAGCGAGAGCCGGGCCGCCAGTTCCAGGTACACGTCCCCTACCAAATAAGATTTGGTCACGGCAACAATCGCCATCGAAGACCATATGGAGTTCGCTTGCATAAACAGCTGTGAAGCTTTGTCCTGAAACCATCGCTCCGCCCGGCATAAAAGACGGAAAGCACCGAACAAGATGTCGTCGTCCAAGGCCAAGGCTTCCGCCTTCAGCACCAACGCGAGCCCCACTAGCGGCAGGAAGAGCCTGAACCTGCGGCTCGGCGAGGGAAAGAAGATCACGACCGCGGACGTGCTCGTCGTGGGGCGCCCGCCTGCGACGCCGTCGCTGCTGGGCGGCGTGGTGGACGTGTTCTCAGCGCCGTCGCTACCCCCCTCCATCAAATCCCACTCCACCTCCAAGTCGAAAGACAAGAAGCCCAAGTCGCGACTGCCGCCCCCGATGCCCGTCGGCGCCACCTCCTCGCCCATCTACCCTGCCCGCGTCCGCCGGCCAGACTCGGCCGCATCGTCCGCGAGCTGGACCTACTCGCCGTCAGTCCTTAACGACAGCGCGTCCGAGTGCGGGAGCGCGTGCAGCAGCGAGAGCGGGGGGATGAGGCGCAAGCCGATTCCGGTGGAGATGTTTTTGCGGTGATCCTCTCACCTCCTCCCCTCCGTCTCTTTTTCTATCTACCTTTTTTTTGGTCCTACTTACGGCGTTGACACTCGCTCTTCTTCTTGCGTTGATACTCGCTCATGTTCCTCTTCTCTACTTGCGTTGATGCGCCTATCTCTCTTTCTCTGTGCTACGTACAGCCACTCACTCACTCTCATTTCTCATTCATCACGATATTGTATTCCCTTTTTACGACGCTCCTTTTACGCACTCGACCACGTACTTGTACACGCACACACAGTCTAATCTTTCACATCCATCTACGCATATGCACATATTGTAGCACCCTCATTGTAGCTTTATTTCGAGCATGAATTTCGATTTTGATTCGATTCAATTGACTTGATTTGAGCTCCGAAGTCATCAAAGGTCAACGCCAGGTTCTCGGCGGAAGGCGGGAGGCGGATCAGGCGCGTGGCTGTGTGATGACGGAATTGATTGATCGATTGATCAATTTTGATGGGCGCTTGTAGGCTTGTGGACCAACTGTAAAACAAAAAATTTCATCGAGACGAGATTCGTCAATGAGCCTTTTTTCACCAGGGTACTTTCGCTATTGCTATAATTTTCTGCTCCGTGGGTGCGGCTCTGGTGAACAATCAAGGGCAAAACTTTGATCGCCAGCTTATTGATGGAGATTATTATCGTCTCTCCCTCATACTTACACTGAACAACTGCGTTATTGAAAAATCAAGCAGTAAGTAGGACCCCCTTCCCGGTTATCGAAAAGATCTCTATCTGCCTCCGAGTCGTTCTTCGTGCGAAATTCCCGTTTCTCGCTTTCCTATGTCATTTCAACTTCCGCCGCCACCGCAACCTGGCCACTCTGCTGCTCCTTCATCAACTCCTCTAAGACCGTTATTTCTCTTTTGAACTTCGTTCAGAGAGTGTCCCAGTGCAGCCATTCCAGATCCCCCGAAAGAGCATTCATGCAGATCAAGTAATCGGCATAATGCGTTGGACTTCCCATTTTTTCCGGAAGAAGATCTTCGAGTCAGGTCTGCAAATAGGTGTCCTTTTCTGAAATATCCCATATTGTGTATGGAAGAACACGGAGAACCCAGTCCATGCTAGACTGTGTACGGGCACTGCGGAAGCATTCACGAGATCCTTTCCACGTTTCGAATACATTGCGCAGCTCAGCAAGTTGGATTGATTCCGGTGTGCCGGCGGGTAAATAGAGTTCCTGATCCTTCTTTATCAAGAAATAATCTCTATCGGGCAGGTCACCTTGGCCTGAGCCAAGTTTGATCGTTGCACCCGCCCACAGTTGATCGCGACCTGCACAAAGCCATCCCGAACTTGCACATCCCGCGTGCTAGTGAAAGACGCCCAGAAGGTGTCCTTCAAGCGATCTAATGCGACACCAAACCCACCTTGTGGCCATTGCAACTCTGTAGCCATTGCCGCCGCAGCAGAAATTAAGTCCGGATTTGTCGATGTCTCCAGAACCCACAAGACTACTGGAACGGCAGGTGACGGTGGGGGCGGGGATCCGGAGAACAGAGGGGTGATACCGTCCTCAGTATCACTCTTCAGTTTTAGGAAGAGTGGAAGTGATTGCGTCACGAATTGGTGTATAGGGGTGAAAACAGCCGAGATCTTTTTATTGTGCCTCTTGTATAAGAGGGCCAGAGCAACACCCAGTGGGGCCTGGTAAGGGGAATCGGAATCCAGGATCGCAGATCCCACGCAGGCTATGTATGAAATAATTCCCCCTGCCGAGAACATCGTCACAATGATGGCGGAAGAAGACTGGTGAATTGTCCACAAGTAAATGGAGAGGGCTAACCCAAAAATTCCTAGCCCCATCCGCAGAAGGTATGGAGCCGCCTGCGGGGCTTCAACGAATCTCCATTTGTTGCGACCGTCGACTTTGCGCTGGCGTTGGAGGCCCCACTACTTGAGGACTCCCGGGTCCCTGTTCCCTCCATAATGCATCAGCCATTGCTTCCCGAGAACGGCGAATAGCACCGCTAATAGCGTGCAACATAGACTGATGTAGAGGAGGCCTTGGGCGAAGACGAGGTCGGAGGGGGGTCCCTTATCAGGAGTGGAAGTGTTGGCATCTGGAAACAACGAACTGTTGGAATTGTGAATTGAGAGGCGGAGGAGGTCCTGGGTGATATCCTGGGTCTTGCCGAAGTTCGGGTTGGATCTGGATGATAAATGCAGAACTGACTGCCGAGAAAAGACCAGCCTGAATATGGTTAGGCTTGTTAGGAAAATGTAACAATCAAATGTTACGAGTCCTAAACTTGTTTAGGTAATCGTTCTATATCCATCCTTTCACCCTCGGATTTTGGTCGTTTTTCAGACCCTTAATTTTGACTTTGCATGGAAATTACCATTGTACTGGGTCGGACCTCGGTCCTATCGGCGGTCGGACCTGATTCCTTTGGCTTCTCTTCCTTCTAATGTTAGTTCTTGTGTTCTTGGTCTTGGCACTGAGTCGGCATGTATCTTGCAGCGTACAAAATACAGAGTAAATAAAACGGAAGCAGGATGGGGATGAAGAATAGGCAATGTGGGTCTGCAGTTTTGTGTGGCAATTAGGAACTGCATTGGTGACATGCGAGGAAGGGCAACACTCAATATGAATTCATTCAATCTGTAATATTATAATTGATTGCTACATTTAAAAGAAAAGTCTTTTCTTTGCTGTTCTTGCAATGTGTCTATTCCCACCGACACCAATACACACATGAACATCAATTCTCATGCTCATGGGAGTCTGAGTTGGAAATAGATTCTATTTTTGCCAATAATGTTCACGGGCCGCCTTCAAATACTCACCGGGCCGGGTCAGATGATGCAAGCTGCTCCAATGAGGATGAGATTCCCGTCTCGATGGTGCGCTCGGCATCGAAGATGACACCAGGTGGAAAAGCCGACAGTACTTGTGCGTCACGTAAACAAGCAACGGGAAGGGGTGCGGACGTGAATGTTAAGAGGATACGACCGGGCCAAACCGAAGTACATTTGCGTGAATCAGAAATTTGTGGTCGGAGTTAGAAGGATACGTGCCACCAACTGCGGAAAAACAAGACGCAGAGTTCCTCGAAAGCAGAGGAAGTCATCCAGGACTAAAGGTGGGTCATATTCATCAACAAATGATAAGATATGCGCATAAGAGTTCCGGGGGAAGCCGTGTCACAGTGCCTGTAATAAGTCAGAAAAGAGCACCTACGCCGCGATTTAGCAGAAGCTGAACAGACATAGAAGTTGAAAAGATTGAAAAACATGTGAAACAACTAGTCTAGTCGTTAACAGGAAAGAATATACGGAAGTACATCAGAAGCCATATAATTAGATCAATCAATCGACCAGCATCCAACCATCGTGATTGAAAAGAATAAGGACACGAGGACACCCCACAAGAGTAGACGAAAAAGCGAGCCAACCGGTTGTGGAGCAGGCGGGTCAATATTGCCGAGCGGAGTTTGATTTCATCTGTTTGTATCTCAAAAAAAATCTGGCTCGATACTAATGGCGGTGGGCTAAATTAATTAAATAAAGGTAATAAAGAGCAACAAAAATGAGGGGGGAAAGAGAGCTTATCTGGCTGTAGTCAAACAAGGACAACACTTCAGCTTCTCAATGTTGATAGCAAATATTAGTTTCTGTGCTATCCAATTCTCATCCGATAGTCCCCAAAAAATTTGGGAATACTCCTTTGGTATGTGGGACTGAAGAATCTTTTTAAAATTGGTATTGGTCAGGAGGGGAGTATTTTATAAACTATCCATCAAAACAATCTCGATACCAGCGGAATTTCACCGGAACTGCGTGTTGACGTGTCGCATCACTGCGGCAGCGCGGCCAAGCTCATCTCTCTCACACACGTCAGAACTCGTACTTCTGGCTCTCCAAATTCTGTATTCAGTTTGTGGCATCCCCACGGCCAGTCATGGCTGGACCCTCTTACCCTTGATGGCTCGGTGGCACGTTGCACTGTTAAGTGGTGTCCCAATGCGCTGCGCTTTAGCGTGCCTGCAGTGCGTTGCGTCGCCCTCTTTGTTTTGATTCATGAATCATTTTGCGCCGACTCGCAGCCGCCTTCTCAACGCCAAAACGTGTTTCTCAGCACGGCACGTAGCAGCGCAATCAATTTTCTGTTCAGCCCCGAGTCTTCGCACATCTCCCACGCTACTACTGCCGTTCCGAGGGTACGCAACTTCCGCAATTTTATGCACAAACTCCTGCTTGCGACACAGAGCCTCTCAACACAAAAAATCTGCAACACGACGAGGCTGGTCCTCCATCTTTTCTCCCCGCTGCAGAGCCTTGAACAACTAAGTTCAGTTCCATCTGCACAAGCGTAGAAATGAAGACTGACATATACTGACTCTGTGTTCCCTCAAACCTACGCAGCGTACGAGCTTTCACAAAACCTCCGCACATTTCAAGAAATCTGGGTGTTTCAAGTCCCAATTATTTTTTTGGCCACGCAGCATAGGTGTTCTTGAATTCTACGAGATCTGGGTGTTGTAACATGTATTCAAGTCAATTTTCCAACAAAAATACTCGTTGCGCGGCTCAGTTACAGCTCCTTTCCCCGGCCATATGCGCTCTGACTACAGGCTTGGATTCTTCACTTTTCTCCGGTCTTCATGCAAAATCTACAAGCCCCACAACCCCTTTTTTCTTCCGTTGCACATGCGTGGCACAAAGGTATCCTCATTTTTTTTCTTTTCTTTCTGTATGTTCTAATCCCGGTCTCAACTTTTCCATCCCAAAATTGAAACAAAAACTCGCTGCACGCTGCAGGGTACATGTGATTCTACTAAGCCCTTTTCGGTTCAGGCACAGCTTTCCCTGGCTATATGCGCTCTAATTGCATGTTTAGATTCTCCATTTTTTCTCCATTGCGCGGCACCAGTAATCTATGAGTGCAATATCGAGTTTTCAAGCCATACTTGAGTTTTTCTAGGTCTGCTCTCATTCCATTTCATCTGCATGCGCAGTCTCATTCTTTCAGTGGAGCCTTCAAGTCAATATCTGCCAGTCTTGGAGTGCCAAATCACATTTGTTTGCGCTTTTTTCCCCCAGATCTGCATGTTTTAAACTTGGACTTGGTTCAGAATTTACTGACTTGTATGACAAATTTAGTTAGTGTAGAGTACAGTATACCCGAAACTAGAAAGTTGAAACGGCACTCAAAATAGAATCATGTAAACAAAAGGGAGCCCGCGGACCGACTACGTGTGTCAATTAAAACTCCGCCGCTATCGAAATTGGTATCGAGAACTGCCATCAGTAACGAGTCAAAAATCTGGACTAAAGTGTTTGGATTTATCGAATTTCAGAATTGAGCACCCCTATTGCATGCAACATGATTTTTAGTTGTGTATATTACGGATAATATGAAAGTGAATATGTGGGGCATGTACATCCGAATGAAGAATGGGTGACTTCCCATAGATTTAAATATTCTGGCGCAATTTCTCGGGGTGCCAGTGATGGGATTGATGGGCAGTATAAACATGTTTGTTCATACTAGTTTCCCACAAGCAAAATCAGATATTTAGTAGGCTAGAATGAAGAGAATCCCTCTCTTCAGTAGGCAAGAGTTCTTCATACATCATGCGAGGAGAGCTGCACAAAGGTCCTGCATGCTTCTCGCAGGAATCCGATGTAAAAATATTCATTTGAGGTGCTTTAAAGAGTGTAAATATGAGTGGAGGATGGTTGACTATGTAGTTGAGCTTGATATATTGACCCAGACAGATGTTGAAAAATAAAGTGGGGATAATACTCACATGGGAGGTTGCGTATATTAAATTATTATGTCAAGCATATCAGCACAGTTTCAATCCAACCCCCCCCCCCCCCCCCCTGCCATAATGGCAGGACTCGTAATGCCATGCAGAGCAATGGCCCACAAACCAAGTTACTTGCAAAAATTAGGGATGCGTCGAAATCGGTGCTATATTTTTCGAGAAATTCTCTATCATGTTCGCCCGCTAGAGTTTTGTACGCATTCCAGAAAGCTGTTTCAGTATCCACAACGATAGCCTTCGGCTTAAGCGCTTCAATGACTCTACATCCGTGAATCAATGAAAGTTAACTGTTATTGAACACCATCGGTACTTCACCGCTTGCTCCTCGTTGCGTTGAGTTAGATCAGCAAAACAGGCTTGAAGTGCGCTGATCAATCTAGAAATATGTTGTTAGCTAGATAATAAATGACTTGCGGCATAGAACCTGTCGTTATCTGACGGTGCCGAATCTGCGGGTGGGCTTGTAGCGACTGCAGGCAGTGGCGATGGGGGTTTTGTGTAGACTCGTAACCAGTCTGTAACCAATTGCTGAAAAATGTGGCAAGCACTTGCGGTGGCTACAGACTGGTACAACTCGGGAAGTTGCGTTGGGCTGTCCGCGGAGTTTGAAAATTTGGCGAGGGTCCTGTTCTGGGCTGCAGTTTAGATATGAATGAATTTGGAGTACACAGCGACGATTTTACCTTAAAAATGGTTCAATTTGCCTCCTCACTTATTTTTTAATCAAGCTTGGAAGAGTAGAAAGACCCATCAACTTTCGACCAGAATTGATCGGCTTTGATGGCTCTTGTATCGGCCGATCACGGCACCTGCTAAAATATCAAACTCCGGGGACAGCTCAATCGCTGTCAACGAGTTGTACCAGTCTGTAACCACCGAAGTGCTTACCACATTTTTTCGGCATCTGGTTACAGACTGGTTACAAGTCTAGGTTTTGTGTCCGTATGGGCGATATACTGTCCAAAATTACGTGCATTTTACAGGGTTTTTACCTACAACTTACAACTCTTTTGTGACTTTTGAATACAACTTCGTGCAGTTGCCCGCAACTGCCCTGGACTACATCTCTGAGATGCTTACAACCTCTCCAATGTGGTTACATCTCCCCCAGACCGCTTGGCATCATCATGAATATGATCCCATCAACATGGCAAGTCCATCAATCACCGTGTTCTGCCCTGGAAAATTTATTCTGGTCCTGTAGATGCTTCAAAAACTAGGTGAATGGTGCCATAAATTGTAATTCATGCTATTAAACAATTCTCCTCACTTTTTAGAGTTTTTTGGTGGTAGCCAACATCTTAGGCACTGTTTAAAGCTGAATTTCACCATAGCTTCTGTTTGAAGTCGTTCTACCCAAAGGATAACTTCCTAGGAGTATAGGCACCCCTAAATTACATTAAAAAGGGGTACTGTATCTCCCTGAGCCCTTAATAGCTTAACAATGGTAAAAAATGTTATGACCGCCGAATACGGACATCGGTGACGTCCCAAGGAGATGTAAACATCCTCGTGGAGTTGTAAAACATCCCCGAGGAGTTGTAGGCAGCAGGTAAACTCAGTTGTAAACTTCAACCAGAAGATGTAATTCAAAATCAAAGTTGTGTGCAGGTCACCCAGTTGTAGTTCAAAACCCTATAAACAGCTGGGGTTGTGTGCCAAATAATTATTGGACAGTGTATGTGCCAATGTCCGCCATCCAAATAGGCCCCACAGTGAGTACATCTCCCACTATCCTATCCCTCTTATTTCTGTCCATCCATCCATCATCTCCCACTTCTCTACCACTCTCCCCGATCCTAGCTAGCGCTGCACTCGCCTTGGGAGCGTGCTTCTTAAGTCTGTGGAGCTTTCAACCACCATTCCCTTCCATTCTTCCCGATTCATTCTACTTCTGTCCATCCATTGTCCTCCCCGCTATTTCTCTCCCTAATCATGGCTGGCTCTGCACTTGCCTGTATCAGTCTGCGGAGTCCTTAACCGTTTCTCCCTTTCATTCTTCTGACTGGTTATTGATTCATTCTCCCATCCTTCCACTTCCTGACTCAGTCATTGAGGTGAGCAATTTCGGTATCTTTTATCCTCTTTTCTTTCCCATTTGTTCCTCCGGCCATGTTACTTGTCCCACTATCTGCATCCAGTTTTTCGCTTCTTGCTATTAATTGAGGCGTATACATTCAGATTGTTCCTTCTGTTATCTCCGTTTCCTGCTTCATTTTTCACTCCTGTTTCGTTTATGGGTACCTTTCACCTGGCTGGATCTGAAGTCTCGGTGGTCCAGTTCATTTTCAATTACATTATTCCTCCCATTTCAGCCCCTTACTCACACTCCGATAGCCCCCTTCTTTTCAACATTGTGATGTTTTTCTGCTCAACCCAGTACATACTTTCTGTTCTTCTCTTCTCCGCATATCAGGTGCATTCAAACCAGTCCTGTCGGTTCCTTGTTTACTTTATCCGAATGCTGCCTTCAAGGAGCACACTCGGTTGAAGTCCACTTTTACTTCGTTCTATCGTGTGAGTGCTTCTTTATTTCTCCTATCAGCTTTCTTCTGCTGCAGCTTATTTACCAAATTCGGTGTCTCAACTGCGCAAGTTTCAGCTCAGCCCTGGCACATCAAATTGACCTGCGTTCGAGGTCGCAAAACTTGACAGGTACGTTCCATACAATTTTGGTGCCTGCCCTGTATGCAGCTGACTCCGACTTGCAGATGGAAGACATTACGAAGGTATATATTCGTCCTCTTAATTTTCCTCATTCCACTGACCTCGATTGAGGCCAAGAAGAAGCGGAAAGTAGAATCTAATCCATTTGCATTGCGTTCGTTTGCTCACCCACATCACAGGCGACGTGAGTCCAATTTGTTCACGCTCCACAGGACTCACAGCTCTCGCGGTAGGCTGCGCAGAAACAGACTGTATGTTCATTTTTTGGCTGCCGACATTGTGCACGCCGTTACGTTTCGTAATAAAGGTAGGTACACCTGCTTGCCCAATAAATTAACTGACCTGAACGACATTTTTCTTTATCACAGATCGAATGCGCGAGTTCCAGCGGGCCCTGCTACCGCTGTGCATCAAACGAAGTTGCATCCGAGGCTACAGAAAAGTACGTCCCAATCGATTCAGTGCCTAACCTGTAGTTGAATATCCCTTCAAGGCCAAAGATATTGCGAACTATCTTTTCCCACTACATTCCGCTGACCGTCGAGTGTAAGACAAGGAAAACTGATGCTTTATTACGCACGGGTGTACGGATGGCACGTTCCAGAACATTCATTCGGCCTTCTGCGCATGCCCACATCACAGTCAGGGAAGTGAGTCCAATTTCTTCACGCTCCGCAACACCCTCAGCTTTTGTCGTAGGTAACGGAGAAGGTGAAGTTTCCTTTTTATTGCTTCATGTTTTATGCTCACCACTTGCCCAATCACAACATATATGTATTCGCTTCGTCACGTTCAGGAAGCGTCGCAGGTAGATGAAAACGGGTATGTTCTCTTCTGTTCAACCTCCTCTACTTCATTCTCGCTCCCTCATAGGCTGCAGTTGTAAGTTCTCCCTTTTTCAAGCCGTCCACCCACCTCTACATCACCCACTTGCCAAATCAATGGCACATTCTGTCCTTCCCTCTGTGTTCGTATTTTCCTGACACTGATTATTGATTCATTCGCCTAAATTCGTTGCCAGGTCAATTTGTGCTTCCGCCAAAATACGAGGATCCACAAGATTTTTGGCAAGTGTTCGCTTGTTCTCATTGGCTTGGCTGTAACAGACCTATTGCAGTGCGCGCATTATTTGCTTAATGTTTTCCCAGTCTAAAGTCTCGTATGTCTCGTCAGTTTCCTTCACCTGTTAATTTGCATGTCTGGCTGACGTTGTGCCTTTTGTCCTTAAAATAATCACAAACTCCGTACCTATTGAACTTAGGTGGGGCTAGTACTGCTTCCTGAAGACCGAAAGATATGTCTTTATTTTATTCTTCAACATTGACTTGTTCGATTATATTATTCCTAGTGAATGTGATTCTCCATGGCCTTCCCCGTTGACGCCGCTCAGTAGTCATCTTTGCGAATCCTGTGGGGTGTTGGTTGCATAGGATGTGATAGTTTTGCTAGCATGTATTAGTAGCTACTGATATGTATTATTTTTATTCATGAATAACCTGCAACAGAATGAGCGGGAGTACCCTGAAAGCACCTGAAATGAGTACTTGCATGCACTACAGTCAAGTACCTAGGCACTGCATTATAGTGTCGGGGTACTCCATATGAGCAGGTTTTTGTCCTAGTAATAGTCCCTTCAGCTACTGCCATGGAGTACTATTGGGTACTCATTTTGAGCGCTTCGGCACTATTATGTAGAAGTACTTATCTTCCCCACAGTGCGTGGGAGGGCGTGGCGTAAAAAGAAGGGGAAGAGCTAGTGCAAAGAGGTGGGCGGACAGCCGATCTCGATCATGGTCGTTAGACCATTGTCTCTTTTGTAAAAAGATCTCATCTCGAATCGATCTGAACAGCAACACTTTATGCCGAAAGGAGTATCCAGCTCTGCTTCCGAGTCGCTATCCTTCGCTGTCAATACTTGCGTGACGTGGGATTCCACGTTGCACAAGAAGCTTGCACTTCTCGGGGAACCGCGCCATTCCAAGCACTGAATGAATCGATCGCACGACCGATTGAATCCGACCATTTTTGGCTCGGAAGGCTTCGCGCTTTCAGGCAGTTTGAACGCCTTGGAATGGCCAATTTCCCAAATAAATTGAACCTCGGATTTGGGCTGTTGACATGCCGGCTCATTCGTAGTTGCCGGCCCGAAAAGCTCGGACTCCTTGCTTCTCGGACATTCATCGCGCGAAAGTGCGTGCTGTTAGGCGCTCAAGGTGACCACTCTTGTCTTCTACCTCCAAGTCCGCTGCGCACGAATACATCCTCCTCTTCCTTTCTGTGGGCGGCTCTTTCTGCTATGTAATCTTTGCTTGTGGCTGACATGGTGTTCCACCTACCAAAGATCGGTGCTATTTTGACCATGTCTCACCAGGATAATGAATCCAAGACCGTCAATTACAACATTTCTGGTGTGTACAGGGATTTATTGAGACGTCAACATCCTGATATCTTGTCCCCAGGGGGCCATGGAGGCCCGGGTGGACCAGGCCACGGAAATGGTGGCAGTGGGGGTATGGGGGAAGGTCCCATTGTGATTTTTGATCACTCCACAAATAAAATGTATGTTGGTGAAGTATCCCCTGTCTCTTTCCCCAAAGTTATTTCTCAACAACAGCAGTGTGAACCAGGGTCAAGGGTTAATCAAATTTCCTGTGTTGAATATTTTTGAAGCTGAATTATGTCTAGACTTGAAGAAGTTCTGTTCAAGTGGTTGGAGTCTCCTCCCGATACAAAGGACAAACAGTACGAACTGCGGAAACTTCATCACGGAGCCACTGGGCACTGGCTCCTAGGTGATGTCCGATTCATCAATTGGAAGACCACACCTGGCTCTTTATGGATCAAAGGAATCTGTAAGTCAATTTCATTCTGTTTCAAGCTCATATCTAATAATTGTCCAGCTGGTACTGGAAAGAGTGTACTAAGGTGATTTGTATCACTACCACATACATAATATCGATCTGCCGCTGACAATACCGACAGTTCAACCGTGATCAATGAGATCACCGGTCCCGATCACGTAGTTGCATATTTCTATTTCGATTTTAGGAACGAGAGGCAGCGCATGGACATCATGCTCCGGTCGATCATCTGGCAGCTCTCTGGACGGTCACCTTCTCGCCATAGCTTTCTTGAGAAGCTGTACAAATCACTGGGAGATGGAGCTAGATACCCGCAGCCTGTTGAACTTCAAGGAGTCCTTGAGGATTTACTTTCAGAGTTGGACCAGACATATATCATCATTGACGGGCTCGATGAATGTAACAAGACTGACTGGAAGCCTCTTGTTCAGTTCATTCAAAGCCTATGCCATCCCACCAAAAATGCACCACATCTCCTGCTTACCAGTCAACCTCTTGATGAATTCAAAACAGGATTCAAGGAGGTAACCTGCATAGAGCTTGGTTCTGCAGTTTCAACCGGCGACATAAGAGCTTACATTGGCAGCGAAGTTCCCGGGGTCGGAAATTGGGCTAGTGATGACAAGTATGCAAAGGATGTCACAGAGCAGATTGTGCAGAAGAGCAATGGAATGTTGGTGCTCATATTGCACCGTTATTTGTCCTCAAACTAACATTCATGTCCAGGTTTCGCTTGGCCTCGTGTCTCCTCATTGAACTAAGTCATTGTGATTGGGAAGGTGACTGGGACGATGTTCTGACAGCCCTCCCACCTGATCTGTTTGGGATTTACAACCGTTTCTTGACCCGAATAACAGACACTCCCAAAAGAACAGTTTTTGTTCAAGCAATCTTCCGGTGGCTGGTGTTTTCTGCCAGACAACTCAGATTGGATGAGCTGGCAGATGCTATTGCTTTCCGTCTAGATGACCCTGCATTCGACTTTTCCAACCTGGCTAAATCTATTTATTACCCAAATAGACGTCAGGGCAATTCTGGGATCTTCAAGTTGTTGGAGGGCCTGATTGTGATAAAAAACAATGGCCAGGAGAAACTGTCAATCGCTCTTGCACATTCATCTGTCAAGGATTATATCCTTTCCCAGAAATTCCATCAGCAATTCAGCTCAATCATTGACCTTACAATGGAAATCTCCCACAAGTTTATTACTCAAACTTGTGTCCGCTATCTCCTCCTTTTCGCAGACCCCAACCATTCAATGACTGAGGACACACTCCCAGACTACCCACTCTCACTGTATGCAGCAGAATATTGGTTCCATCACCTACATCTTTGCAATGAACAGGACCAGAGGGTGCTACTTCCTTCAACAATGCATCTCCTAGAGGATGGAAGCAACCAGCATGCTGCCTTGTACCAACTGCGTCCCTTGGGTTATTATAGGGCCTGTGCTTGGGATGAACCAATATCACCAGCAGTGTGTATATGTGCTGAAATTGGTTACACAAAGGGAGTACACTCTCTGCTCATCGAACACAATGTACCTGTCGACTCAGTTGACAAAGATGGCTGGACTGCGCTGCATCTTGCATCGAGCTATGGTCACCTCAACATTGCGAGGCTGCTCATTGAACACAACGCACCTGTCAACTCAGTCGACGAAGATGGCCAGACTGCGCTGCATCTTGCATTGAGAAATGGTTGCCTCGACATCGCGATGCTGCTCATCAAACACAACGCACCTGTCGACTCAGTCAACACAGAGGGCTGGACTGCGCTGCATCTTGCATCGAGAGATGGTCACCTCGACATCACAAGGCTGCTCATCGAACACAATGCAGCTGTCGACTCAGTCAACAAAGATGGCTGGACTGCGCTGCATCTTGCATCGAGCCATGGTCACCTCGACATTGCGAGGCTGCTCATCGAACACAATGCACCTGTCGACTCAGTCAACAAATATGGCTGGACTGCGCTGCATCTTGCATCGAGCCATGGTCACCTCGACATTGCGATGCTGCTCACCGAACACAATGCACCTGTCGACTCAGTCGACAAAGATGGCTGGACTGCGCTGCATCATGCATCGAGCAATGGTCACCTCGACATCGCGAGGGTGCTCATCGAACACAATGCACCCATCGACTCAGTCGAAAAAGATGGCTGGACTGCGCTGCATCTTGCATTGAGCAATGGTCACCTCGACATCGCGAGGCTGCTCATCGAACACAATGCACCTGTCGACTCAGTCGACAAAGATGGCTGGACTGCGCTGCATCTTGCATTGAGCAATGGTCACCTCGACATTGCGGGGCTGCTCATCGAACACAATGCACCTGTCGACTCAGTCAACAAAGATGGCTGGACTGCGCTGCATCTTGCATTGAGCAATGGTCACCTCGACATTGCGGGGCTGCTCATCGAACACAATGCACCTGTCGACTCAGTCAACAAATATGGCTGGACTGCGCTGCATCTTGCATCGAGCCATGGTCACCTCGACATTGCGAGGCTGCTCATCGAACACAATGCACCTGTCGACTCAGTCAACAAATATGGCTGGACTGCGCTGCGTCTTGCATCGAGCAATGGTCACCTCGACATTGCGAAGCTGCTCATCGAACACAAAGCACCTGTTGACTCAGTCGACAAATATGGCTGGACTGCGCTGCATCTTGCATCAAGCAATGGTCACCTCGACATTGCGAGGCTGCTCATCGAACACAATGCACCTGTCGACTCAATAGACAAATATGGCTGGACTGCGCTGCGTCTTGCATTGAGCAATGGTCACCTCGACATCGCGAGGCTGCTCATCGAACACAATGCACCTGTCGACTCAGTCGACAAATATGGCCGGACTGCGCTGCATCTTGCATTGAGCCATTGTCACCTCGACATCGCAAGGCTGCTCATCAAACACAACACTCCTCTCGACTCAGTTGACAAAAATGGCTGGACTGCGCTGCATCTTGCATCGAGCCATGATCACCTCGACATCGCGAGGCTGCTCATCGAACACAACGCTCCTGTCAACTCAGTCGAAAAAGATGGCTGGACTGTGCTGCATCTTGCATCGAGCCATGGTCACCTCGACATCGCGAGGCTGCTCATCGAACACAACGCACCTGTCGACTCAGTCAATAAAGATGGCTGGACTGCGCTGCATCTTGCATCAAGCCATGGTCACCTCGACATCATGAGGCTGCTCATCGAACACAACGCACCTGTCGATGCAGTCGATGAATATGGCCAAACTGCGCTGCATCTTGCATCGAGAAATGGTCGCCTTGATATTGTGATGCTGCTCATCGAACACAACGCACCTGTTGACTCAGTCAACAAAGATGGCCAGACTGCACTGCATCTTGCATCGAGAAATGGTCGCCTCGACATCGCGAGGCTGCTCATCAAACACAGTGCAAGTACAGGACAGTGAGTGACCTCCCAGATGATACCTTGGACTCAGTCTCCTAATGAACACTTCTTTATAGAACTACAACTTGAATATATGACTGTGTTCAAAAGCAGGCAGTACATTGCAAAGTGAATCTGTGTGTCCTGAAAGCATGAACATGAGAACTAAGAAGTGTATTCACAATAATTGCAGGTAAGATTAATGCAGACAAGAGATTGCAATATGAGACTTGGCTTTAGGGCCATTGCTACGCATGGCAGTACGAGTCCTTATTGTCTGCGATTAGGTATATCAACATTTGTTCCAGTCCTCCTGAGTGAATCTGTGGCATCATTCATGAGTTCCCATCAACTGCATATAACTACGAACAATAAATTCAGTTCTTCTGGGCAAGGGTTTGTAGCAGTTTTGGAGGAATACTCCGCCTGCGATTTAGGTGTGGATGGGAGAAAGAGGCAAAAAAGAATATTATCTGGAATGCCATCAGCAGGAATCTTTCAGCTCCTCCGTTGACCTTTTTTTATCCATCCGTTGGAACTTGAATAGGTGTTGATGAGAATGAGCGCAATAAAAAATGTGTGTGCTGCGGATCCTTGGCCACTCAACCGAGACGACCGACGGCAATAATTGAACAACTTGTTTAAAAAACCTGCGTGAGGGGCGGGATAAAATCAGGAGCGCATGACAATCTAACATACTGTACGAACATGTATGGGAGCAACGGTCACGGTCATGTACGGGCCCGTTGCGTTGCCCGAATCCAGGCCTGTCCTGGTCACGGAGGGGGTCGTTGCTTTCGAAAACACTGTGACATTTTTTGAAAAACAACCATTCTTTTTCTTCCTGCTCGCCAGCTTGAGCTTTGAAGATGTGGGAGTGCCAGGCTTCTCAAAACTTGCCAATGTACCTTTTCCGCAATACCCTGACCCCCCAAAAAAAGTATGTTCGTTGCTTGAAAAGGCAACGGTCACGGTCACTGGCTTGCGGTTGCATCGAACCGCGATGCAACGGGGGGTCACGGTCCTGTGGGCCGTTGATCCCATACATGTCCATACAGTAGTTAGAAGGCTGAGTACATCTGGAAATGCGTTTTGAGGTGATAGATGCTGGCCGTGTGTGATAGATCCCTGGCTCACGCAGTAGTACCTGATAGATGCCGGGCATCTCTGTAGAGCTCGTGGAGACCCCGTGCGACTCCTTAGGGTCAGGTCCAAGTCAGGTCACAGCTCGATTGTGACCGGCCTGCCAAATTGGAAGGCCGGTCACCGGCGACTTGTGACCTCGATCATTGACCTATGGCATACCTAGTCTCTCCTAGCCCCTAACCCTATCCCAGTTTTTGCTTCTACAGATTGTGAACCCGAGCTACACCACGTTTATTGCACACCGGAACCCCTGTATTCCCATTGGCTTCATGATCTTTACGAGTTGCCCAAGAAAATGTCTATCGATTGGGAGAGCAATAAGAGCTGGCAGAATGTATGTGTCCCCTTCTGTCCTTCCTGAACATTCTCCCCAATGAATATAGATTCGTCTTCTGTTCGGTGCCGATCCCGTTGTCCCGTACAACGAGAACAGCCTTTATAGTCTGTATTGTATGGCCTACAGGAAGTCAAATTTCGAGTCGAACATAAAACAGCATCATCCCCGCCACATGCTCGGCTATCTTCAAGAAAAAATGGGGTTAGCTTCATCGCCATCTAGCCCTTCCATATTGATCTAATGAATTTCAAGGGTTGACAGCTCCGACACAGCCAAACTGGGCTAGTCTCGAGGGACTACATGGACACTTATGCTCCTGCGCTTCCGAAAAATGTAAGATGGATTTATTTTACCACGTCTGCAATATTTCATTTAACTGTTTCGGCAGGCGATCCTCGGAACACATGGCTACAAGGTACACGAAAATTATGATCCCATCTGGTGTCATGTCCGTGACCCGGAAGCCTTCCTCTCTCGCAAGTGTCCGAATGCAGAGAGCATTCTTGAAAAGATCGAAGGTAAGCAATATTTAACCATTGTGTGGTTGGAATTGAACTAGCACTCTTTATTCAAGGTACAAAAAACCTCACTGGGGCATCGAACTAATGGCAAATGGTTATTGAGCTTCGTCCACACATGTTTCAAGTAGACCTGCCTCTCCATTTTAGGTCTCATTCTTATAGTTTCATTTCAGTGTGCCGCAGCAATATATCAAGTCCAGCCCAAGTCCGCATTATTCAAACTTCCTGCGCTTCAAAACCCCGATGTGCGCAACTGGATGTCCTCAGTATTTCCCGTGGACTTAAAACGACTGAAGGACAGCGAAAAAGAGCCACTTGATCTCGCAAGAATTCAGAACGAAGCGCTGTGCTTATCCCTTGAAGAGGTCCGGGTTCAACTAGTACAACAAACTCAGATCTTCGAGCGAATGGAGCAGAAGTTTGAACGAAGAACCGCGGTCTTTTCTCCAGCCAAAGGCTATTCCAACGAGGCTTATGCACGTTCAGGTGTGGCCCCGTCCTGTTCATATTGATTGATTCAATCTTATATCCACCAGCCGAAAACTCAAACGCTCAAACACTTTCCTTCTTACAATCTGATGACAATCCATTCGTTGTTCACACCCATGCACAAATCCCGGATCCCCCCCTCAACTATTGATGCAGAAACGCGCGCTTGTGAAGACACGGGATTGTATGAAGCTGACGACTGCTCTCTCCGGGCCTTTTTCTGTGCCTCACCTGCCCGAAAGGATGCTCCTAGACCACGAACTCAACTGGATTTAGTGCTTCCTCCGCTGGCAGCCTTTCACAAACCTGGTTCGTTGTTTTTCTGCGACATTTTTTGGCCGCCAAATTTTGATAACTCTGACGGTCAATAGGAGCTGCAAATCTTGTCTGGCCACCGATTTTCGGCCAGAAATATGTTGCATGGCCCGAAATCTTCCCACTCATCCACGATCCTCAGTCATTGTTCGGTGTATGGAAGCCCTCGAAGTCTCTAAATGAGATGACTCTCACTGAAGTCTGGAAGGCGTGGAGTGTAGGTGAAGCCGCAGAAGGTCCAATTCCGGGAAAGAAGCCGCCCCTGCGACTTGTCGAACACTTCAAGGCTAAATGGCGGTCTACGGCGAAGGTGAAGAAGCCATTTGACTTAGATCGCATCAGGCTAACTTATTCCAGTCACGGAAATTTTGGGAGCGCTTTCGAGAAATCCCGGAATGGATTGAGACCGAAACAAGCATCAATTCAAAGTCTCCAGAGGCTTCAATTAGCGAATTGGAGGCACTCAGAAATCATTTTGCATAACGGAGTGCGGTGGGTGATGAAATCATATTATTCCCCCTTGGGATGAACGCTCTGGCGAAACATTTGACTGAGCAGCGCAAGGTGACTGCATGTTCTTATGAATATTATTAGACTATCTAACTTGTACCATTTTATAGGCAGCAGCTGCGGCCGTGGTTGGCACAACAGGCCAAGTCGACGGTAGTGATAATTTGACATCAGTATGCATGGTATTCTATACACTTGTAAAATACTCACCTTTGATCAAAGGGAAATGGTGATGGTGCTGAAGCGACATCATCGAGTACCATTCCCGCCAAGCGAAAAGTGCCAACTGCGAGCAGAGCAAAGTCTGCCAAGTTTCCGAAGAGCAAGTGAAAGGGGGTCCTGATGTGTAGTATCTCTTTTCCCCGAGTCTCCCATTATTTATATCACCCAGAAGTCGAATGTGCTGATCAACTTCATACTCACAGTGGGTGAGGTGACCGAAATAGATATAACCTGCCTGGCCACCGCTTTGAGGATAATTTCTCATGATTCAGGTGGTTTTTAAAGTAATAATAAAAAGTTCTGTGGGTTTGTAGCATGTGGGAAAGAAGGAAACAGTCCATCTAGAAAGTGCTCACTCCTGAAACAAATAATCTCAACGGTAAAAATTCTCCGCTATGTGCAACAAGGAATTTAAATTGGTCAGGGCCTTAGTTTAGTTTGTCCTATACTCATTTCCTTCTTTTCCAGCTACACCGGGTTAACTTCCATCACATGCGGGTCCTTGTGAACGAACCGTGGGACAAATTCAATACATGAGTGTCCCACTATGTTTCGCAGCCCATTGACACCCATTAGACCTCGTGAACTTGTTAAATGGTGGAAAATGCGAAGAAGGCCCGATCTCCTGTCTTGGAAGGGGATTCTAGGACATTTGAGCGCTTGTTTTCACTTGTTACTTTCCATCAAAAGCACAACGCCCGAGACCGAATATGGTAATTACATTTCCGTTGTTTAGGGACCAGAAATATTGCTTCGACTACAAGGGCAAGGCCTCCAGAAAGAATTCCATGCGATATATGTTGGTTCACAGTTGAAATAGAACCGTGAACCATGCAGATAATTATGCAGAAGTGCCATGAAGTGAGATGAAGGAACTTTGAACACTGCATAACAGAAACTAGTGATGAGTGATGAAGAGCTGTTATACATTTAATTGCATTATTTCCAGCATGTGTTTGCGACAATGGGGGCATTGCTCATTGCTTTAGTGTTATACAGAAATACTGGGGCAGAAAACAATGAAAATCAAATAGTCAGAGGGTATTTCTGAAGCATAGAGCGAACTTAAATGCTCTTACAGCAATTAGGGTGCATGAATGCTTCAAAATATAGTCCAGTGTGACCAGAGACGAACCGCGTTTGAATAGGTTCAAACGGTGACCGCTCCAGCCAATCTAGCGGTGACTCAGGGAGGACGGAGCGTGACGATCGGGCGATTGGGAGCCCAGAGGCGCGCACACAGAGTGCGGTCACCGCCCGAACCGATCGGTGACCCGGCAACCAAAGGCCGGTGACACTTGCCTAATCGGGACGGCGGTCACATAGAAATACCAAAGCCCGAAGTCGAACAAATAATTGATGGGCGCTTGATGGGCATTTACTGACCTTGACAAGAGGTATTCAACGTGCCCACTAGCACAATGGTGTATGCCTGCATTACATATTTGACTGCCTGGAGTTACCCAAAAAAAAAAGCCCGCAGAAGGGAGCCTCCGTGGTTATTAATGGGGCTCCTTTTATCATTATGTGCGGATGCGGGTCCCGGTCGACTTGGGGTGGCCGCATTGCTTATCTGTCAATGAACTTTGTTTTATTTGCCGAGGACACATGTGTATGACGAACTTGAGCATTGATGAGCTTGGTTTGATTATTTGATGGAGCATTATTTGATGTCTTCTTCATTGAGTGGCTGCCCGATTCCCGCCGCACGACGCCGGTGATCGTGACAAAAATGCAAGTCGCTCACTGCCTTGCAATGAAGGTATTTAATGCGCCTAATAGCACAATATTGTGCATCTGCGTCATCGAGGACTCCAAGTCGTGTTTCCGCAGAACTCGCGGTAGGCACATTATTGCAGCTTCCCTAGAGTTTTATCCACATGTATGAGATGTAGCAAGGTCTGAAGAGGAGAAGTGTTATACAATGTCGCAAGAAATATCTGGCCCAGAGGTTGAGATTCAGCAGCTTGTAGGAGATCATGGGAGTTGAGAGCAAACGGTGCATGCCGAAAGTGCCGTTCAATCGGAGCTGATCGGAGTTTGAACGCACCTCACTAATAACGTGACTCGGCAGCGGCAGTCTCTCTTCCTTTAAGACCTTCTAGGAGAATTGCTCCTACTGCGACTTTCTAGGGCTCTAATGCCAAGAGCCTAGGCCAGACTTGAAGCAAATCCTGGCCGGCGTTATATTGTCAAGCTCTGGAGTCTCGAAATTGTCTCGAAAATATCTTATCTATTTCCTGGCTATTAAACGCACTATTGAAGATGCTACCCATCACTGCTGCGCGCGATTCAGCGACCGCTGCTGCAAGCGACATCGCGGGTGTGGAGAGGACGCCGCCCCGCTCTGTGGTGATTTAACTTGCTGCGGACAGGGGGCAAGTGCTGTGTTGAACGCAAATCGCGCCGTATGCCCTGCGCACCGGATGCACTGCCAACCGCCCGGATTTAGCCCTGCGCGCGATTCTGCGCTCCACACATCGCGTGGTGTTGGTGCACACAGTAGATTGGCGGCGCGTGCCGGGTGCGCAACCCTCGCCGACTCTCGACTTCACAATCAGACAAAACCACACTCGGACTGGATATACTTGCATGGCTAAATGTCGCCGCTTCATGCGCAGATCTTCGATGGACTTGCCCAATCAGTGTTCGTCCATGCCCATATGACGAGTCCAACGCACGGCGACTGCGGTGGCCCCACACCCGGGTCAGAACTGCAGCTGGATGGGCCTTGTTTTCGCTATTGTTACGGACAGGCTCCTTATATTCCATGTCGAGCCCCAAAACGAGTGTTATTAAATGACTAGTATGTATCAGGATATCATACTATCACCACTCGCGATGTGAATTGACTGGAGAGTGACAGTCAATCATCAAGAGAATGTATCATCATATCATACTATCACTGGCAGCCACTGGTAGGTCGCAAAATCAGGCGATGCGAAACTGACTGGATAATGGCACGCAAATTGAGGACATCCCCCCGTGCCGAAAAATGATTTAAACTTCAATTTGGGACCGTGCCACCGCACTCCTCCTCCACCTCCTAGTACTCCGGTGCACAATTTGGCACGAGAAGGCAGTACGGCCAGCCGCTTATTGACCTGTATGCACGTGTGCTTGGCTCTGATGCCGCTTCATTCACCCTCACTTGCTATGGCCACCCCCGCTGCCACCACCCTTGCCCTTGCCAACCCCAATCCGAAGTCTCCCGATGCCAAGCCACGCAAGGGCACCATCCAGCCCTGCGCCCCGCATATAGTCAAGCCTGCGCTTGCAATAGACTCCGAGTGCCCGCAGACGCCACACGCTTGCGTCTGCAAAACATAGTCAATACACCTATCGGCGATTTAGGATGCTAGATTCATACCTTGAACTCTTCACTGGTATCCCGAAATCTTACTGCACACTACCTATTAGCGGCCGAGTTATATAGACGAACATCCTATCATCAGACATCAATCATATCATCAACAACACCTAAATCGGCGGAACCAATGACACTGACAGGGATTTGATTTACTTATCACATCATTTTGATATAAATCGGTGCCGGTTTATATATCACCTTGATAATTGAACAATGATACACCTATCACTCAGCTCTATCAACGAGTGATTCCTGCCTAGCTAGGCTATAAATTTATCCTACGACTTCGACTTCGCCGCTGACCGAGGGAGTGCAGCGCGGCGCGACCTCGAATACATCCTCCATACGCCGCTTCAACACGCTCGACCGTCGCGGCCCGCCGCCGCTCGTCTACGCAACGCTCCCGGCGTACCTCCGCCGCACGCCCGCGCACCTTGTGCACGCCCTGCACGACGCACAGATGCTCGGCGTGAAGCTCGTGCGCGGCGCGTACCACATGCACGAGAACGCCGCGCACCCCGCAGCGCCAGCTACGAGCAGCCAGGCGCTGTCGATCTTGCCCGAGGCTCAGCCACCCGTGTGGGCGCGCGCAAGGCGGACACGGACGCGGAATACAACGCGTGGGCGGAGGTGCTACTCGACACGGTCGCGGCGGACGTCAAGGCTGGGGGTGCTCCGCGCCTCGGCGTGCTCTTTGGGACCCACAGTTGGGCCAGCTGCGAGAAGATCTTCGTTGGAGTGGTCCACCCTGACCAACCCCTAGCAGATCTGGGACGAGGCTCGCTGTGCGCTAGCTAAGACGCGTGAATGGCAGAAACCAAGCAAGATGCTGATATAAGCTATGGACAAATCGGTGTCAACTACGCCTAGACCACGACCGTCCCAAGATATCCTCACTACTACATCGCGGGGCTGGCGGAGCGCAGGCTCGTGTGCAAATACCTACCTAGTACCTACCTAGTACCTACCTACCTACCTACCTACCTACCTACCTACCTACCTAGCGCTCCTCGCGCATGCTCCCTTTTACAGCCGAAAGATCTAACCCACGGCAGATGAGTCAGCGATCAGTGGCCCGGTACAACGGTAATCCCACGGCTAGTCAAAGTAAAAGTGAGGCATGGATTGCTAAAACGAGTCTTAGTAAACTAAGGACTCTTAAAAAAAAAAGTGATCTAGGACGCCAGGAATGGGCCTGAGACGTCATTGAAGTGGGGTTTGTTCCTGTTAGAGCTGCACATGTTCACGCTTGAGTCATAGTCCCTCGCACAAGTGATATTCTTTAGCTCCTACTCGGATTTATATGAGCAGAACTCAAAACATTCATTTCATTGATGGCTCATTCGCCGCCACCAATTCTGCCGCTGGCTAGTTGCCGACATGGTCAGAAGTGGTGAGATGTAAGCCTGCAGCAGGTATCACATCAGGAAAATCCACTCCCCTGAATCTGTAACAATTTGGTTGAATTTGGTGGATTTGATTGAATCATGAACAAATTTTGAACAAGTTTTCCTAAGCAAGCACACATTCCAAATTTGGCACAATTGTCAAGACCCAATCACCCCTTTCTAATTTGTGACAAATTGAAGCACTTTTGAGACAGCTTCTGACTGTGTTTCTGGCATCCTTTTGGCTCAAGATAATGCAAAGTAGAGAAAAGGACAATAATCCACCACTAACATTTATAGACGTCGTTCCCGTTGCTCCTTTCAGTGCCGACCAGTGGACTCACCCAGCTTATTCTGGACACTTCGACGCTGTGTATGCCCCCACTACTTTTCCCTTGCATTGCTGCAATTTCTTTTGGTGTAGGCGAATTCATTTGGGGTCGCGGAAGTTCCGATGACAAGAGCGGTGTAATTGGAATCTTGTGAGCGCTACTGGATTATTCATTAAGACAACATGTTCACCGGTTGCTTCATTTGGGACATCCATCGAAGCCCTTCTCGAGAAGCAATTCTCTCCCACTCGCTCCGTGGTTTTTTCCTTTGGGTTTGACGAGGCCGGCGGATATCATGTGAGACTCCTGAACGAGTGCGCTAACTACCTCTGACACAAGTACAGGGCGCCGGAGAGCTTGGTAAAGTTCTACTTGATCGCTTTGGGCCCGACTCCTTTGCCATGATTGTCGACGAAGGCTGTGGGTTGTCGTCTATGGTCTCAACCCGAAATTAATCGTCTCCATCAATATAGCTGGATTCACTGAAGTCTTTGGCTCCGTCTTTGCCGCTCCTGGAATCGCAGAAAAGGGCTCCGTTAATGTTAATATAATTGTTGAGACGCCTGGCGGCCATTCCAGGCTCGCATATTTAACATTATTATCTGTTGCGAAACTGACCCGCCTTTCAGTATACCTCCGGCACATACTGTACGTTTTCATGCAACTAAATTATGTATTGATTCAATTTTATTCACAGAGTATTGGCATACTCGCAGCTTTGATTGTCGAGCTAGAGAATACCGCTCCCAAAGCCGTCCTCGAAGTAGGAACTCCCGCTTTTGAAATGGCCCAGTGTTTCGGTGCTCACGGTTCAAGCATGCCTGCCAAGCTCAAACCTGCAATTAAGCATTCCAGTCACAGCAAGAAGGCTCTCCGCACCGCAGAATCAATCCTTTTATAAGACCGCATGTTGAAAGCCATCGTTGGAACAACTCTCGCAGCTGACATTATCAACGGCGGTGTCAAGTCGAACGAGGGCCAATAAAGTAACTTATTTCCTAACTTGGAACTTTACTTACCGCCTAATTTTGGCACGGCTAACTTTACTTTACTTACCGGAACTTTTCCCACGGGTGGTAGCAATTTACTTTACTTCTACGGTTCAAAAGCGATTTTCTCCCGGTCATTGGATGGACTTCTAAGTCAAGATATGACGAGATTTACTACAAATAATGTTAACCAATAGGGGTGCTCAATTCTTATTCTGTGGTGTGGTGCCGTGGCATATTTGGTCGAAACAAATAAAGATTCAAACTCCGCCAGGAAACAAACCGTTTTGCACATCTTCTTGCTTCATTTCCTAGCCCAATTTTAACTCCAAACTCACCCTAACTATTTATTCACTCGCCTATATCCATTTAACAAAGCCTGACAAATTTGGGGGGCCCGCAACTTTGAAGTTTTAGCACATTCAGACAAGTATATTTATATCTGGCAGTGAACGTTGTATTGAAGGAAGATAAACACTTGGGGTACCTCATTGAATATATCATGGAGCTCATTTGTCTCTGAAATGTGGGTAGGAACAGTGGGCTGAGACCAAGATGCAGCGGAGTTTGAATCTTTATTTGTTTCGACCAAATATGCCATAGCACCACGCCACGGAATAAGAATTGAGCACCCCTAATGATGTGTTTAAGCCTCATTCTCCCAAAACAACTGATAATGGACAATTTGGATATCGAGGGTTATGAATGGTATGACACCCCCATAAAAATTTCAGGAGTCTTTAAATGTTACTAGACCATTAAAGAATGATTGTTTCTACTCGAAAATGTGCTCCCTGGAGCCTCTACCTGCACTGTGAGTGAATTGGAAGTATGCTTCTGCAGTTTGGATGCACCAGATGCCTCATGATAAGGTTTGGAAGTGGACACTAGGCGGGATAATGAATGCAATTATATAGACAAGTGAACGTGTTTTTCCTTTCTATTAACATCTACATTCCAACGAGAGGGCCATAACGCGTGAATTTGACCCGATACATAGTTTACGGGTGATTTGCTTATGATAATGCTGGAGAGTCATAATTCGGGCCAGGAATTAGGTAGGCAGCAAATGACATTCGTTACATACATTAAGCCCTTGTTCTGACAGTGTTCTGGGCTGGCGCCAGATCTTCAACCTGGCGGATGTCAATTACAGCCATTGGCAGTACCGAAGGCGCGGCGAAAAAATTTCCATTTTGGGCAGATTTTGATCGCATTCAAGGAATTGCTTGTAACTCAATCAGTTCTGCAGGTATTGACCTAAAAACTAGATAGAATTAACGGGCTAATTCGTGCGCAATTAGTAATAGAGCTAAAGTAGAAAATATATTGTATTTTCAGGTGTCTTGAGAAACTAGGACTTCTGAGCGAAAATCTGCAATAGCATGCCTAAATCATGTCCAAATGAGTTAGAATTTTGGGAGGGAGTGTTTATAACTACTCTAGTCAATGTAATAGAGCCAAAATTGCGTATAAAAGATTCCCTCAGCTTTGTAAGCCTTCAATGGACCTGAAATTGGTATCAGAGGGCTACAAAGCCGAGGCAGTTTTTTATACGCAATTCTGGCTCTATTACATTGACTGGAGTAGTTACAAACACTCCCTCCTAAAATCTCAACTCATTTGGACATGATTTAGGCATGCTAGTGCAGATTTTCGCTCAGAAGTCCTAGTTTCTCAAGACACCTGAAAATACAATTTTTTTTTACTTTAGCTCTATTACTAATTGCGCACGAATTAGCCAGTTAATTATATCTAGTTTTTAAGTCAATACCTGCAGAACTGATTGAGTTACAAGCAATTCCTTGAATGCGATCAAAATCTGCCCAAAATGGAAATTTTTTCGCCGCGCCTTCGGTACTGCCAATGGCTGTTACGAGTACTTATGTAATAAGGATCGTCTCTTTTATATCTCAGGGGACCTTAATTCAGGTCAGTGACAAAAAACTGTGAGGCACTTTTTAGTGGCTGTGTGTAGTTGAAAAAATCACTCCATTAGACAAAAACCTAATGTTTTTAGTGGCTGAGCATTGTACTTGTGTACGTACTCGGGGAAAAATACCCCCTACTCGGTGAAAAATAACAACATCCACAAACATTGTAAAAAAAAATTTTGACATCGCCTTCGGAATGATCCGACGGGTTTCATTTCTGCAGGCACCATATTTCTTAGGTTTGTCAACTATCTCGCCATGTGTTCGCGTGCTGGGAGTCTTTACATCTCCATCTTCTGCTGACCACCCTCGCTTCGGCAATATCCTGCGGAACTATTGCGTCCTTATATCGCATGTAAACAATCCTTAAATAATACATTCAATCAGGTGTGGGGTCCGTCAAGATTATTCTATTCACGATTAACTACAGCCTTGGTAGCGCAATGACCGAGAAGCCTAGATCGACTGCTGTCCGCGGCAATGGTGGATGCGCAAAACTAACCGCAATAAAAGGACACCATCCACCGAGTGCTGGTGCCATGCCATCTGGTCAAGATGTCTAGAAGGTGATAGAAGGTGGTGGTATGGCGAATCTATTTGCTGATTAAGCATGCACCCTCTATCATATTGTAATATTAACATGACCAAACATGTCATCCACTCGGCCATCCGCTCGGCGCGACCAGTGTAGCTGGTCCAGTGCAATGTACATAGGTAGAAAAGACTGGAACATGAAGTGTTGGACCACGCTGCCTGCAAGGACTCAACCGAAGGTAAATCAAAGGAAATTTGGGGGCCAGGGCGGACCCCTAGCGCCTGCCGCCCGGCAAAGCAGGACTGCACTATTTTGGTCCATAGATATCCCACTGACACACATAATCTATTCTGCATGCTTCTCCACATCAGTGCCTCGCTCTCTGTGCCTACGCTCTCATGCCGTGACGCCGTCTGCTTTCTCTCTTGCCCTGGGCTCCTTTGATCTTTCAATTTGTTATTTTGCTCTTGTCTCCTATCCGACAAAATGGACGACAAATGAGACCCGCTCGCCTCCTATAAAAACTGCCATGACTGGAAATCCCAGCATGGTTAGAATGGCTAATGCAAGAGGCTGAAATGGTGGACACTGGGGGATCTGCTGTCGCAATTCTGAGGGCAGCCATCAAAATGTCCAGTATAGACCTTGGTCTAATGTTAGAGACTGAGATAGGCCACTATGGACGTTTTCGCTATCTGCGCGTCGTTTGCGCGCGGGCGGTATCGGCAAGCGAGCAAGGGCTCCGGGACTTTCCGAGACACGCGGATCGCGGTCCGATGTGTCTCACGCCCCTATCCTCATCTTGAGTGAGGAAAATCAGTTGATTTGGAGTCTAATGAAGTCAAGTTGGTTTTTGGCTATGGCCCATGATTTGAAGACTCCAAGAACTCGATAGCTCACATATACCTATGTTAGCTTGTTCATACACGAGGATTTTTCTCCCGCCGGATGAAACTCATGAGCCGCTTTTTATTATTGGCTCATAATGGTGTATACTCAAACGTTGTATGTCGTAAACCAAGATGATAATCTCGCCGACGGTTTCAAGACCTTAATTGGTGTGCTAACAGATGAGTTGGCTTCACCAACCCTGCACGAAATAACTTTTCCCGCACTTCACAGACACTTTTGGGCCCCACTGCGACAAAATTTCTGTCGAGGCACAACTGTCTGCCATTTGCATCGGAGAAGCCTGAGGCTGCCGATGCTACATTTTTCTTGTTGGGCTATCTTCACCTCATTGGAACTTGATGTTCTTTCTCAATATTTTCTCAAAAAAGCGTCCAAAACTAGGAACGTGGTGAATGGAACCTTCGCAGCTGACTATTAATATTAACTGCATACCACCTCCCAAGGGAATTTGTTTACACATGGTGCAGGTTAACCGCACCGCACATTCGGATTTATAGTCTGCTTGGACACCCGCGCGGCAATCTTAAAACATTGGCAGATGTTCAACACGAATTCATCAGACACCGTCTCGGGATCCACAACCACTCTATCCTATAAATTTATTCACCGAGACAAGTGTCTTCCAGCCAAATACTGGCTTCCAGTTCTAGTGTTGAGGTATATCTGATTTACCCATCTCGCCAGTGCCACATGCTCATCACATTGAAATTCTTCGATCAATTCTGCAATACGGCCGTGGAAGGCGAGAACTATGTCTTTATTGGCTGTCGAGGAAACTCAGAGTTTACTTAACTCCGTGCCTTATTGTTTTTGTGGGATGTGTGTCACCTGAATTGATGCTGAATCTCCCCATATATCCCTCGCACGGGAATCTCAGCGGATTTCCTCCACAAATGAGCGCTGTACCAAAACATCGACATTACTCAAATGTTACTAAACGTCTGGCCGAGTATACTTTCGAGGGTTTATAAAAATTTATGCCACGCGCGATGTTTTAAAACCCAGAGTACTTGTTTCATACTAGAATAATGACAACAGAATAGGAATTCCGAAATGGAGGGTAGATCAATCAGCAGAAGATTGAGGGTACCCGTAGCACATAGTCTGACGCAATGTATGTAGTACTGACACCGGCTGTTTCCTGATGGGACTGCGTCGGAATATACCTACCTACCTACCTACCCTAGCCTCTTCATCAGATCCGAATATTTCCTATGACTCTGTGTTGAACATTGATATTCGGGATACACACCATCGAAATGCTATCCGTGGAGTTGTCTACCATGGTCATAACCACTTCACTGCTAGATTTATAAAAACAAACGGGGTGGTCTAGTTTTATGATGGGATTCTGACACTGCGATTTGACAGGTCTCAACTGCGAGCAAGATGGCGTTACACATGGGCTTCCACAGGGATGTCTGAATACTTGCAATATTGACAGTGAGATCAATTGTATTTATATTATGTTTTAGGTTGCCTTTGAATAAATTAAGTACGAGTTTCATGCCGGGCAAAGCCACGGCCCTTTACCCCAATTAATGTCAAGTTCAAGCGTAAGCAAGCAGTAAATTCATTTCTGATACAGTATTTAGCATTTCTGGTCAACATGAGTGCAGAAACTCTACTTTTGCTTTACTTACTGTTGCCAAACTTTACTTGTACACCCAAGTTCATCAAGCAAACGCGAACAAACTTACTTATGCGATCAATGCGATCAAGTTAGGCAAAGCCGTCGTTTAACCGCAAGCACCGCACGGGTCAATGAGGCATATCTGAGAATTTATCTTGATCAATGTAAGCAGAAAGTAAACCTCTGAACTAACTTTAGCTTTGCTTTACCCACTGTCTGTCGCTAAAGGTAACTTGCACGCCTAAATTTAAATCAAGCAAACGCGAACAAATTTACTTATGCGATCAATGCCATCAAGTTAAGCTGCTCCTTTGACCCCAGGCACCACACATAGGGTGAATGAGGCAGAGTATACACAAAGTTCAAACTTTTAGAGTCAAGACCCGTTGACTCATCAACTTATTGTTACTTGACTTGACTCGCTTTTGTGCAACAAGCGCTCCAAGTTCATCATCAAACACGCGCAAACTTACTTATCCCATCACTCCAGCCAAGTTACACCTGGTACAGAATGTGTTTCCGAGTTTGGGGCTCAATTAGAGTGTGCAATGACTTATTCAATGCGGGCAACCATGAATTGTGTGGAATTAGTGAAGCTTGAGTCAAAGTATCTAATATCCGGCTTCCTCTCCTTCGCTATCGAGGACGACATATCCTTTGTTGCGACGACGCACTGACGCGGTTGAGGGTGGGGACACCTGTCTTTTTAGATTTCGTGGCTGGCTTGCGTTGGGGCCGAATGGATGTGCGTGCCGGAGTCCTGCGGAACTTCCACTTCCGCCTCCCGCCCGTCCTCTGACCGCTTCAGCTTCAGTGAAGATGACCTACAAACCAATTAAACTCAGAGAATGCATCTTCGCACAGTAAATCATATCCACTCACCGGTTATCAGGTCCTTGGCCAGTGCATAATATGCATATGAAATGAAGTGCAAGCGAGACACCGCATATGAGACCAGAATCGAGGTTCGCTTGGTACTTGTCCAAACTTGCCGTTGCTTTACTGTACTTTCTGGTACTTTGCTTTACATGCCTTTACTTTACTGTACTTAACTGTTACTTTTACTTTACTTTACTTGACAAATTAACTTACCCAGCCAAAAGTAAAGTAAAGTAAATTTTGTATGGCTAAGTTAATTTGCATAAGTTACTTTGTGAACCACCAAGTCGAACGCCTTACCCGAACAGGCCTCGGTAAGTCTTTCTGCCAATATCCAAACTAAACCTTGACACGAGCCCATAGGCGTTCGTAAATCACCGGATCGCAACCCAAAGGTGAGTGCTGCCTCGCTGGGGTGGGCAACCGCTCACAAATTGCAGCTCCGTTAATGTGACGATTACACGAGATGTGTCGGTTCTTATGGACCTTGCATCCAAGTTTAATCTTTCTGTAACTGCCTAGTACGGAGAAAAGCTTACCGATCACTCTGCCTCCGCTGGCTCCCTCACATTCTCCGCTCCTCAGACCTTGGAGCCGACCCCTATCACGCCAACGGGGGCGGACGCGGCGCCGTACCAGCTGTCGGGAACCATCCAGTCGGCATTCAAGACTCATCGTTCGCTCAAGAACGCCGGAGACGATACCTTCATCTTTGTCACTCCTGGCATGATGTCTGGAAACACAGGTACAATGTCTATCGTACAACAAAAAACCATCTGATGCCTGGCTTCAGACACGCGATTCAATTGGCCGCTTTCCAAGCACATCTACCGCTACGGTCATGGAAATTATCTTGATGTTAATGGTCTGGGTAATATTCACACCGTCAACGAACGTATGTGCTTCGGCTCTCTGTTCTGGCCCGTCGCTGACTTTTTCAACTGTTTTCGCCAGACATGTCTGCGGATTCTTTCGTCGAAATGATTACCTTCTTCACCACCCTCATCCTGAATATGGACAAAGCCTCCTTCTGAATATATTTAGTCGTTATTTTTAAATTAGACTCGGAAAACGATCTCGAATTCGAATTTATGTACGCCGTGTCCAATAATACGGCACATCCAGTTCCTCGAGAGGCCGACTTGATATCAAGGGCCGCCAAGTTGTTTATTTTTATTCGTGACACGACCGTGACACGTCGTCTTGTTTCCAACCACAATGCCTCGCAAAACATCCTCTCCCGTAGCGTCAATTCCACCGGAGCTCTGGCTATACATACACCGACTGGCCACCTTGGATGCATCGCCGCTTGTCATACCATGCAACGATATCAGTCGATATCGTTACGCCGCTGCTGTTGACGATCCACTTGGAGTGAAAAGACTACAGCGTTTCCTGCAGGTATGGCCCTGTTAGTGACGTTCATTACTCATCGTCTAAAACTCCTTCCAGGCAGCACGGTCGTTGGCGCTCGTCTGTAGGTCGTGGAATGGCTTAGCTAAGGACATTCTCTACGAGAACATCAAAGCTGATAGTCGCTCCGAGGCACTTTCGAAGGCACTGGAAAACCCGGTAACGGCTGTGCTCGTCCGGACTATCCGGCTTTCGACAACGCGCTTTGATCGTAACGCCCATATTTTAAACCAATGTCCCATGGTCGAGATCATCGTCCAGCCGGAGTTCCCCCGTTCCGAGCGGTTGTACACCGTGACAGATACCACGATATCGCCTCTGCTCCTCCTGAAGCAGCTTTATTGGACGGAGACGGCATGGTCCTCTGATCTCCTCCAGAGCGTTCTGCAGGCTTCCCCGAACTTGGAGCATGTGTGCTTATCCAGCTCAGCGTCCATCGCTTCTGAGATAGATGTATCCCACTTCTTTCCGCCACTTCCTAAACTTTCTACGATTTCTGTCGCACAACTGAGCCGAGCATGGACTCTAGCCATCCTCGACGAATACGCCCCCCAACTTACTCGCCTCATAATCCGCCCAGACCAGTTCTCTTGGCAAGTATTCCCGGTTCTACCGGCGCTCACTACTCTGGAGCTCTTCGGATCCACCACCACTATCCCATTTCCTACGATACTCACACGCTGCCCAAATCTCCGCGACCTTTGCTACGATGTTCGGAACTCGATGGTAGACCCTGGGACTCTGAAGTCGGCATCTACAACTTGCATTCGATTGCGCAATTTGGCCCCTCAACTACACCGTGTCAGATGGGAGACTATGTTAGGGCATTTCAGCTTGTTCCTCGGCCTCTCCTTTCCACAAATCCGTCGAATTGTTCTCGAAGGAACCTGGGAGGAAATAATTACTGATACACGCTTCCGACATGAACTGTCGACTCTGAGCAGGAGGGCTATTCAACTAGAATTTCCGGAAGGTACTGTGTTGTAAAATTGCGGCAACAATGCCTTCATCGAATAATTACTGTGCCGGATATCGGAGGTTTTCCTATATTATTTATTATAATCTTTGCTTCAAGAGGGATTGATCGGTTCGGGCGGTGCGCACTGCCACCCATCTCTCTCTTCTCCCGCTTCCACCATGCAGCAAGATACACAGACTCCAGCCTATACCGTGTCCCTTCCAGCAGAGCTCTGGTTATACATACATCGATTATTCACTTCAGATACTTCGCCTCTTGTGGCTGCGTACAACGAGCGCTATCAGTATGTGGGTCCGGTTGATCACTTCGACGACATGTGACATTTTCTGCGAGTGAGGAATCTACGTGTTCTAGTGACACTGTTGTGCTTAAATTTATTGTCATAGGATGTGCGCACGTTGGTTCTCGTTTGCAGGTCATGGAACGATCTCGGCAACGAGATCCTATACGAGAATGTCAAGGTTGACGGGCGGTTTGAGACGCTGTATGCGGCGTTACAGAAGCCGGGAAATGCCCGCTTGGTACGAAGCATCCGTCTTTCGAATACACATCACAGCGACAACATGGCCATAATCAAACTATGCCCGCAGGTCGAACTTCTTGTCCAACCGGATGTGGAATCCCACCTTGATGTCGGCGCAGTTACCGCCTTTGCCCCATCTGAGGCGCATATATTGGTGGAACTCGAGCTACGTCTCTGCTCTCTTTCTAGCGGTTCTCCACGCCGCCCCAAATCTTCAATTTCTCTCGCTGAACAGCTCATCCGCGTCAGATGCCGTCGGCACCGATCCCCTTCCCGCGCTTGCGAGCCTACAATGGCTGAGCCTCTCAGGGTTGTCAATGGCCCCCACGCTCCAGCCCCTTTCCACTTCCACCATACCCATACCCATTCTTCGCACCGACATCCATCACATTACTCGACTTACTTGCCGTCCCTCACATTTTATTTACCCGGATTTCCCCATATTACTAGCTCTTCAGACCCTGGAGCTCTTCGGATCCAACAGCAATACCCACTTCCCATCATCTTCGCCCGCTGCCCGAATCTTCGCGAGCTTTGCTACGATGTTTGGAACACACTCACGACACCGCACGGCAAGCTGTCGTCTTTATCCTGCATCCGTCTGCACTCCGCTGTTCATGTTGTACGCGATTGGACGCGGCTTCAGGCGCATTTCCACTTCTTCCTTGATTCCTCCGTGCTCGATCTTTCCCGAGTCATCCTCTACGGGAAGTGGCATTCTGTGATCACCCATGCCAACTTTGTTCCTCTGCGAGAGGGCTTGCGCACGCGGGGCTGCCGGCTCGAATTTCCCCAGGGACGAATCCTGTAGAACGCAAGGATGATCGCCAGTTGAAGTCTTTCGCCTTCTTCTCCTGAGCTCAATCCTCTTTATTCAGCATATTCAAATAGAACGCGTACAAATTCTGTCGTGTATTATTTCATATACATTTCTGTTCGCCCTCTCGGCGTTTCCGGTCTCTTTTGTCCTTACAATTTTTGAATCTTGATGTGGTTCGTCGGTCTCCTGCTCTCCAGAGCGAAACACTCCACCCAGACCATCGATGGCAACCCTTCTCCTTCCAGCGCCGCGACCAAGGGCTTCCACACCCCTTCTCCATTGTAGTTGGTAAGCAGGCCAATAATTCAAGAATAAGCCTGATCGGGCATCGAGAGCTCGGCGAGAAGGAGAGTCGAGCGAGCGGGTACGGGTATTGAGAAAGCGAGATTTCGGAGCTGGAAGATGGGTTAACCCGAGAAAATATAATCAAGGGGAGAGATCGGCACCCAAATCCAATCCATCAAACATGTGCTTCGGGTGGTCGCCGTCGGTGGTGTTCTGGCTGCGATGCAAGAAGGATACTCGACTTGTTCTCCGCCGGGAACGAAAGCAGCCAGGCCAGGCCCGACACCAAGCGAAAATTCATCGTACATGTCGACGTCGTGGGGCGGAGACCGGGTATATGCACGTTCTTGCGGAGGACAGTTCCATTCCTGCGGAACTGGAGGCGAGATGAGACTGTCACTGAGCCAGGGACTGCGTTCGCGCATCCGCGGGGACTTCATGCCGGGGGAAGAGGGAGCGTCGACGTCCATGGCATCCGGGGTAATCGTGAGGTCGGGCTGATCGCGTTCATCGTCACCATCCTCGTTGTCCACGAGGGCAGAACCCAGACTATATGCGCGTTTAATTGAGGCGGGGGTCGATATGCCTGGAGCTTCGTCAAAGAATTTGGACTCGGAGTCACCGTAGATGGAAAGGGAGGATGGTGGACGGTTGAAGTCGATCTCGTTCATCGAAGAGCGAAGCAGGAAAGGGTCCATGGGTGCAGAATGAAAGTTGAAGTCGAAACTGCCGACGTTCGTTTCTGTGGGAATCCATGTTCCCGGGCGAGGAGGGCTGGGGGCAGAGGGACGACGGATCCGTGTGGGGGAATGGGAGTGTGTAGGGGAGGTGTTCGTGGGGAATGTTGGGATTGTAGTTGGTGTCAGAGAGCGTGCGTTTAAATAGATTAAGGGTAGGTTCAGCAGCGTTCGTAAGAGAGCGAGGTGGGATAGCAAGGGGTCGTTTGCGAGGAGACGAAGCCGCAGAGTTGGGACGACTATTGAAGGGACTGTCGAGGAACTTATCTTTGTTGCGGGAGGGGCGGGAGACGTTTTCTTTCAGATTTCCGGAAGCAGTGCGAGAACTGACACGACGACCGACAGGAAGAGGAGAGAACTGGTCTGGATGCATGGGGAGCCCTTTTGAAGAGTTGAGCTTGGACTTCTGCTCCTCTGTCAGCGCAGACGGGTGAGGGGTTTCGTACTGCGATGGCGATCGCATGGGAGTGATTCCGGAGGATTTCAGGAGAAAACTTCGGGATTGGATGAGCGGCGGGCGCGTTTCAGCAGTCTGTGCGATAGCTCCTCGTGAGTCGTGTCGTGGTCTGGGTCGTCAATTTCCTTCAGAGGAGAGGACGCAGAAATGTTCTTAGAAGGCTTAGATCGATTGCGTTTCTGAGCGTAGGTGATTTGTTTCCGAGAGGCCAGACTGGGGCCATGGCAAGAGAGAAACAGAATAAAAACGACCTTTACACGCGGAATAGCGCGTCAGATATTTATCCAAAGGCTGCCACCGCCCTACCTTGTATTCAAGAAGAGCAGGCCTGGAGTGAGCAAAGAGCAAGCGGAAATTACCGTCATTGATGACATGATCATGTCTAAACATGGCCAAACGCAATCCGCGTCATGACCACCACGGCCATTCCGGTTGAAGTGCAAGGACGGATTCTAGATCATCTGAAGGACAGTGGCCATCTGGATCCCATATTGACGACCTTTCTTTCTGTATTTAACGACACGGAAGACCATGAGCTGTGCGTACCCTATTCGTCTCTGAATATCAGCCGAATTAAATAAAATAAAATACAGTGTCTTCCTATGTAAAGCACCAGTCGCGTATCTGCACCCGCAGGGGAACCCTCACGAGCGTCGTGCAGGCACCGCTGCATATCATCGTCGAGGAGGACCTCGGGCCTGCCCACGTCGCCTTCGCCCTCTCCCACGTTCGACGCGCCGCCTGTGCCCCTTGTGCGGTGTATATCCATTAAACCCCTCACGATAACTCAGGCAGAGGCAGAATGTGAATGGGATTACACCGCCCACCTTCACCCTCACCCCGCCCCTTTCCTGTTGCGCCAGCACAAGCACCACCGCAAGTGCAAGCAGAAACACAGACGCAAGGGCAAGTCCCTGCGCTGACTATCACCATCCCCCCGCAGGCGCACCCTCACCTCGAGGTGGAACGGACACCCGGCAGCCGCGGACCGCGCGACTCTGTCGTGCTCCCCCCTTCGCCCACCGGCGTGCCAATAAACTTCTCGCGCCCCATGTCCATGTCCCTGTCCTCTTCGCGTCGTATATCCGCCTCGCGCCGCACCTCCATCTCGACGCCCCCCGCCCGTCCCCCGCCCTCCCGTCCCCCGCCGCGCACGCCAATCCCGTGCGACGTCACCGCCTCGCGCTACCTCAGCGGCGAGTTCGCCTTCGCCGCGTACGCACCGCTGCTGCTCTCGCCGCCGCTCCCATCCGCATGTGCGTCGTCTGCGGGGTTGAATCGCGCGGAGCAGTACGCGCCGCGGTGCGAGCCGGAGGAGTACACTTCGTCCCACCCGCACCCCCTCCTCTCCCCCGCGCGCCCCCACCTCCCCGCGCGTACCCGCAGCGCCAGCTCCACCCCGCCGCCCCCGCTCTCTGCCCTCTTCTCCCCCCCGCCGCGCGCCGCGCAGGGCGTGCCGGCTGATGTGTGTGCCGACGACGACGCGGAGTGGGCCTCAGATATGTATGATGACGACGCTGCGTACGGCGATGTGCCCCTCTCACCCCTCGTCGTCGCGCTGCCCTCGCCCTCCTCCGAGTCCGCGTCCGCGTCCGGGTCGGAGTCCGCGCCGAGCACGCCCGCGTCCGCTGTTTTCGACGACCGGGTGCACTCCACAGACGCACTGGACGAGCTGGAGTACGCGTCTGGGTCCGAGTACGGGTACGGGTACGGGTACAACGAGGGCGGCGACGACGCAGAGAGCGACTGGGAGCCGAGCCCGAGTTACGGGTACACCGGGTGGCATACGCGCCCAGCGCCCTCCTCCAGCACCGCATTCACACCCCCGCAGCAACAGCTCAAATCCCGCTGGTCCTCCTCGACGCTCTCTTCCGTGCGCTCGGCACAGGCGGTGCACTCGCCGAAGCTCGGCGGGTTCGCGATCGCGAGACGGTACTTCCCACTCAGTACGTCGCCCAAGTCGTCGTCCAAGGCCAAGGCTTCTGCCTCCAGCACGAACGCGAGCCCCACTAGCGGCAGGAAGAGCCTGAACCTGCGGCTCGGCGGGGGAAAGAAGATCACGACCGCGGACGTGCTCGTCGTGGGACGCCCGCCCGCGACGCCGTCGCTGCTGGGCGGCGTGGTGGACGTGTTCTCGGCGCCGTCGCTATCCCCCTCCATCAAATCCCGCTCCACCTCCAAGTCGAAAGACAAGAAGCCCAAGTCGCGACTGCCGCCCCCGATGCCCATCGGCGCCACCTCCTCGCCCATCTACCCTGCCCGCGTCCGCCGGCCAGACTCGGCCGCGAGCTGGAACTACTCACCGTCAGTCCTTAACGACAGCGCGTCCGAGTGCGGGAGCGCGTGCAGCAGCGAGAGCGGGGGGATGAGGCGCAAGCCGATTCCGGTAGAGATGTTTTTGCGGTGACCCTCCCACCTCCTCCCCTCCATCTCTTTTTCTATCTACCTTTCTTTTTGGTCCTACTTACGGCGTTGACACTCGCTCTTCTTCTTGCGTTGATACTCGCCCATATTCCTCTTCTCTTCTTGCGTTGATGCGCCTATCTCTCTCTCTCTCTCATTCTCTGTGCTACGTACAGCCACTCACTCACTCTCATTTCGCATTCATCACGATATTGTATTCCCTTTTTACGACGCTCCTTTTACGCACTCGACCACGTACTTGTACACGCACACAGTCTAATCTTTCCACATCCATCTACGCACACGCACATATTGTAGCACCCTCATTGTAGCTTTATTTCGGTATCACGAGCATGAACTTCGATTTTGATTCGATTCGATTGACTTGATCTGAGTATTCATGTGCTCTGAAGAACGCCAGGCTCTCGACGGTAATAGTAGCAAAGCGGGAGGTGGATCAGGCGCGTGGCTGTGTGATGGCGGTCACATTGATTGATTGATTTGATCAATTTTGATGGGCGCTTGTAGGCGCTTATGGGTACTCGGGTGAGGGTACCAAGGACATGCCTACTGTAAAACAAAGAATTTCATCGAGACGAGATTTGTCAATGAGCCTTGTTTCACCAGGGTACTTTCCCTATTGCTATAATTTTCTGCTCCGTGGGTGCGGCTCTGGTGAACAATCAAGCGCAAAACTTTGATCGCCAACTTATTGATGGAAATTATTGTCGTCTCTCCCTCATACTTACACTGAACAACCGCGTTATTGAAAAATCAAGCAGTAAGTAGGACCCCCTGCCCGGTTATCGAAAAGATCTCTATCTGCCTCCGAGTCGTTCTTCGTGCGAGATTCCCGTTTCTCGCTTTCCTATGTCATTTCAACTTCCGTCGCCACCGCAACCTGGCCACTCTGCTGCTCCTTCATCGACTCCTCTAAGACCGTTATTTCTTTTCCGAACAAAGTTCGGAGAGTGTCCCAGTACCATTTTCCCGCCTGTTCTCCGCGCACATCTGGCTCGGATTTGAGCGCCTGACCCATCTCTTCCAAAATCCTCCCTGCCCCTTCCAAGAGCTGTCTGTGTCTGGTACTTTGGGTACCCGGGTTCAAATGGGGTTCATTCTGTGCTTGCTCATCGGATATTGCATTTTTGGCATTTATTGCAGCTTGGGAAAGTGCATCACCGAGGCGTGTGCAGAAGGCGGCTCTGAACTTAGGAGGGATCATTATGGACATATGTTCACCATTAAAGTCTGGGAGATGCCCATAATGCGCTTCCAGTGCAGTGGATACTGTGCACTTGGCCAGCCGATAGAGATCAAGCAAGACTTGGTAGTCGGAGAAATTGAAACTTTCCCAAACATTCGACAGCGAAATCAAGGTCACCGCCCAAGTCCTCTCCGAATTATTCATAAAGTCATATGCCCCGGAGTAGTTTCCTCCCCATATGAGGCTGAGGACGAAGAAATAATTTGAACGGAGGCGTTCGTAGCCCTGGTGCCGCCCATGTTATAAAGTATACCGTGATCCACTGAGGGAGGTCGCGGCGCATATACGGATTCCAGTCTGGAAAAATGGACAGATGTGCACCCCCGTCAATGTAAGACCATCCCATCTGATTAGATATTTTAGTGCGGCATCTCCCATTCTGCGCTACACAGAGTATTCCTGCATCACCACTTTTGTATCTGCTTCGGTGAACCAGTTGTGCGCCTGATCAAGAAGCTTGAATGCTTGGGCTGAAATAGGTGGTGCCGCGGTAAGGGCGTCGATTACGACCCTGAGCACCCTCTTAGACGGCTTTGGAAATTTGCTCGCGTCGTTAAGAGCACGCAGAAGTTGAAGTACGGTCTGGTTTAGTGTGTCATCCCATTGTGACTCAATCCCATTTCTGGAGGAGTCAATTTCTTCCAAAGCCGTGTATACCCAAGTCACATCGTGGGGTACCGCGGATTTTTGTTCCCCAAGGGAAAGTGCAGTTGCGGCCACATCGATCCATCCATCGTGTTGAACAAGTGAAGAGCAAAACATATATGTGGTCGCCCTAACATTGTGATCGTAGTTGCTGTGGCCGCAGGTGGCCGCAATTTGGGACGTTAATTGAAGGATTTTGTTTACGGCGATGATATCCATTGAGTGATGGGCCAACAATCGCATGAGAGTCTTGAGAAGATGTTCTGTCAGGAGTTCTACATGTTTGCTGCTCGATAATCAGCAAACATGAAGGTTCAATGTTCATGTTGAAATGCGGTGACCGTCACGCGCCATCCTTTCGCAACTCGCTACTTATATATAGCTCGCCGCGCCTCGCTACTTACAGCTGTACTTATATCTGACCTCGCCGTATGGATTGAGTAGTTACTCTTGTACCCAGACACTCATCTACCCGTCGAATATACTTTTGTTTGTCTTCGCTCGTACCTTCCAACAGTTCAACAAACGGCTCAATCACCTTGCCAGTGCAGCCCCCAAAAGAGCATTCATGCAGATCAAGTAATTGGCATAATGCCTTGGACTTCCCATTTTTTCCGGAAGATCTTCGAGCCAGGTCTGCAAATAGTTGTCCTTTTCCGACATATCCCATATTGTGTGTAGAAGGACACGGAGAACCCAGTCCATGCTAGACTGTGTATGGGCACTGCAGAAGCATTCACGAGATCCTTTCCACGTTTCGAATACATTGCGCAGCTCAATAAGTTGGAGTGATTCCGGTGTGCCGGCGGGTAAATAGAGTTCCTGATCCTTTATCAAGAAATAATCTCTATCGGGCAGGTCACCTTGGCCTGAGGCAAATTTGATCGTTGCATACGCCCGCCCACGATCGCGACCTGCACAAAGCCATCCCGAACTTGCACATCCCACGTGCCAGTGAAAGACGCCCAGAAGGTGTCCTCCAAGCGATCTAATGCGACACCAAACCCACCTTGTGGCCGTTGCAACTCTGTAGCCATTGCCGCCGCAGCGGAAATTAAGTCCGCATTTGTCGATGTCTCCAGAACCCACAAGACTGCTGGAACGGCAGGTGACGGTGGGAGCGGGGATCCGGAGAACAGACGGGTGTTACCGTCCTTAGTATCACTCTTCAGTTTTAGGAAGAGTGGAAGTGATTGCGTCACGAATTGGTGTATAGGGGTGAAAACAGCCGAGATCTTTTTAATGTGCCTCTTGTATAAGAAGGCCAGAGCAACACCCAGTGGGGCCTGGTAAGGAGAATCGGAATCCAGGATCGCAGATCCCACGCAGGCTATGTATGAAATGATTCCCCGTGCCGAGAACATCGTCACAATGATGGCGGAAGAAGACTGGCGAATTGTCCACAAGTAAATGGAGAGGGCTAACCCAAAAATTCCCAACCCCATCCGCAGAAGGTATGGAGCCGCCTGCAGGGCTGCAACAAATCTCCATTTGTTGCGACCGTCGACTTTGCGCTGACGTTGAGGGCCCCACTGTTTGAGGACTCCCGGGTCCCTGTTCCCTCCATAATGCATCAGCCATTGCTTCCCGAGAACGGCGAATGGCGCCGCCAATAGCGTGCAGCATAGACTAATGTAGAGGAAGCCTTGGGCGAAGACGACGTCGGAGGGGGTCCCTTATCAAGAGTGGAAGTGTTGGCATCTGGAAACAACGAACTGTTGGAATTGTGAATTAAGAGGCGGAGGAGGTCCTGGGTGATATTGTTGGGGTCTTGCCGAAGTTCGGGTTGGATCTGGATGATAAATACAGACCTGACTGCCGAGAAAAGACCAGCCTGAAATATGGTTAGGCTTGTAGGAAAATGTAACAATCAAATGTTACTTGCAAAAATGAGGGATGCGTCGAGATCGGTGCTATATTTTTCGATAAATTCTCCATCATGTTCGCCCGCTAGAGTTTTGTACGCATTCCAGAAAGCTGTTTCAGTATCCACAACGATAGCCTTCGTCTTAAGTGCTTCAATGACTCTACATCCGTGAATTAATGAAAGTTAACTGTTATTGAACACCATCAGTACTTCACCGCTTGCTCCTCATTGCGTTGAGTTAGATCAGCAAAACAGGCTTGAAGTGCGCTGATCAAATCTAGAAATTTGTTGTTGGCTAGATAATAAATGACCTGCAGCATAGAACCTGTCGTTATCTGACGGTACCGAATCTGCGGGTGGGATTATAGCGACTGCAGGCAGTGGCAATGGGGGTTTTGTGTCCGTATGGGCGATATACTGTCCAAAGATTACGTGCATTTTACAGGGTTTTTACATACAACTTACAACTCTTTTGTGACTTTTGAATACAACTTCGTGCAGTTGCCTGCAACTTCCCTGGACTACATCTCTGAAATGCTTACAACCTCTCCAATGTGGTTACATCTCCCCCAGACCGCTTGGCATCATCATGAATATGATTCCATCAACATGGCAAGTCCATCAATCACCGTGTTCTGCCTTGGACAATTCATTCTGGTCCTGCAGATGCTTCAAAAAATAGGTGAATGGTGCTATAAATTGTAACTCATGCTATTAAACAATTCTCCTCACTTTTTAGATTTTTTTGGTGGCAGCCACCATCATAGGCACTGTTTAAAGCTGAATTTTACCATAGCTTCTGTTTGAAGTCGTTCTACCCAAAGGATAATTTCCTAGGAGTATAGGCACCCCTAAATTGCATTAAAAAAGGGTACTGTATTTCCCTGGGCCCTTAATAGCTTAACAATGGTCAAAAATGTTATGACCGCCGAATACGGACATCGGCAGAATGCACCATCAGTGTTATGATCAATTTCATTGAAACTCCACAATTTTTTAAACCGCGGTGAAGTCCCAAGGAGATGAAAACATTCTCGTGGAGTTGTAAAACATCCCCGAGGAGCTGTAGGCAGCAGGTAAACTCAGTTGTAAACTTCAACCAGCAGATGTAATTCAAAATCAAAGTTGTGTGCAGGTCACCCAGTTGTAGTTTAAAATCCTGTAAACAGCTGGGGTTGTGTGCCAAATAATTATTGGACAGTATATGTGCCATATGTCCGCCATCCAAATGGGCCCCACAGTGAGTACATTTCCCACCATCCTATCCCTCTTATTTCTGTCCATCCATCCATCATCTCCCACTTCTCTACCACTCTCCCCAATCCTAGCTAGCGCTGCACTCGCCTTGGGAGCGTGCTTCTTAAGTCTGTGGAGCTTTCAACCACCATTCCCTTCCATTCTTCCCGATTCATTCTACATCTGTCCATCCATTGTCCTCCCCCCATCGCTATTTCTCTCCTTAATCATGACTGGCTCTGCACTCGCCTGTATCATTCTGCGGAGTCCTTAACCGCTTCTCCCTTTCATTCTTTGACTGGTTCTTGATTTATTCCCCCTTCCTTCCACTTCCTGACTCAGTCATTGAGGTGAGCAATTTCGGTATCTTTTATCCTCTTTTCTTTCTCATTTATTCCTCCGGCCATGTTACTTGTCCCACTATCCGCACCCAGCTTTTCGCTTCCTGCTATTAATGGAGGTGCATACATCCAGGTTGTTCATTTTGTTATATCCGTTTCCTACTTCATTTTTCACTCCTGTTTCGTTTATAAGTACCTTTCACCTGGCTGGATCTGAAGTCTCGGTGCCACTGTCGGTGGTCCAGTTCATTTTGAATTACATTATTCCTCCCACTTCAGCCCCTCACTCACACTCCGATAACCCTATTCTTTTCAACATCGTCTCTGATGTTTTTCTGCTCAACCCAGTTCATACTTTCTGTTCTTCTCTTCTCCACATATCAGGTGCATTTAAACCAGTCCTGTCGGTTCCTTGTTTACTTTATCCGAACGCTGCCTTCGAGGAGCACACTCGGTATGTAGCTGACTCCGACTTGCAGATGGAAGACATTACGAAGGTATATATTTGTCTTCTTCATTTCCTCATTCCACTGACCTCGATTGAGACAAAGAAGAAGTGGAAAGTAGAATCTAATCCATTTGCATTGCGTTCGTTTGCTCACCCACATCACAGGCGACGTGAGTCCAATTTGTTCACGTTCCACAGGACTCACAGCTCTCGCGGTAGGCTGCGCAGAAGCAGACTGTATGTTCATTTTTTGGCTACCGACATTGTGCACGCCGTTACGTTTCGCAATAAAGGTACACCTGCGTGCACAATAAATTAACTGACCTGAACGACATTTTTCTTTATCACAGATCGAATGCACGAGTTCCAGTGGGCCCTGCTACCGCTGTGCATCAAACCGAGTTGCATCCGAGGCTACAGAAAAGTACGTCCCAATCGATTCAGTGCCTAACATGTAGTTGAATATCCCTTCAAGGCCAAAGATATTGCGAACTATCTTTTTCCACTACATTCCGCTGACCGTCGAGTGCAAGACAAGGAAATCCGACGGTATAACCTCATCCAGTCGCTTTTCCTTCGCACTGATGCTTTATTACGCACGGGTGTACGGATGGCACGTTCCAGAACATTCATTCGGCCTTCTGCGCATGCCCACATCACAGTCAGGGAAGTGGATCCAATTTCTTCACGCTCCGCAACACCCTTAGCTTTTGTGGTAGTTAACGGAGAAGGTGAAGTTTCCTTTTTATTGCTTCATGTTTTATGCTCACCACTTGCCCAATCACAACATATATTCGCTTCGTCACGTTCACGAAGCGTCGCAGGTAGATGAAAATGGGTATGTTTTCTTCTGTTCAACCTCCTCTACATCATTGTCGCTCCCTCATAGGCTGCAGCTGCAAGTTCTCCCTTTTTCAAGCCGTCCACCCTCCTCTACATCACCCTCTTGCCAAATCAAGGGCACATTCTGTCCTTCCCTCTGTGTTCATATTTCCCTGACACTGATTATTGATTCATTCGCTTGAATTCGTTGCCAGGTCAATTTGTGCGTCCGCCAAAATACGAGGATCCGTAATATTTTTGGCAAGTGTTCGCTTGTTCTCATTGGCTTGGCTGTAACAGACCTATTGCAGTGTGCGCGTTATTTGCTTGATGTTTTCCCAGTCCAAAGTCTCGTACGTCTCGTCAGTTTCCTTCACCTGTTAATTTCTATGTCTGGCTGACTTTGTGCCTTTTGTCCTTAAAATAATCACAAACTCCGTACCTATTGAACCTAGACGTGGCTAGTACTGCTTCCTGAAGACCGAAAGATATGTCTTTATTTTATTCTTCAACATTGACTTATTCAATTATATTGTTGCTAGTGAATGTGATTCTCCATGGCATTCCACGTTGGCGCCACTCAGTAGTCATCTTTGCGAATCCTGTAGGGTGTTGGTTGCATAGGATGCGATAGTTTCACTAGCATGTATTAGTAGCTACTAATATATATCATTTTTATTCATGAATAACCTGCAACAGAATGAGTGGGAGTACCCTGAAAGCACCTGAAATGAGTACTTGCATGTACTACAGTCAAGTACCCAGGCACTGCATTATAGTGTCGGGGTACTCCATATGAGCAGGCTTTTGTCCTAACAATAGTCCCTTCAGCTACTGCCATGGAGTACTATTAGGTACTCATTTTGAGTGCTTCGGCACTATTATGTAGAGCTTTCAGGTACTCAATTGAAGTACTTATCCTCCTCACAGTGCGTGGGAGGGCGTGGCGTACAAAGGAGGGGAAGAGCTAGTGCAAAGAGGTGGGCGGACAGCCGATCTCGATCATAGTCGTTAGACCACTGCCCCTTTTGTAAAGAGATCGCATCTCGAATCGATCTGAACAGCAACACTTTATGCCGAAAGGAGTATCCAGCTCTGCTTCCGAGTCGCTGTCAATACTTGCGTGACGTGGGATTCCACGTTGCACAACAAGCATGCACTTCTCGGGGAACCCCGCCATTCCAAGCACTGAACGAATCGATCGCACGACCGATTGAATCCGACCATTTTTGGCTCGGAAGGCTTTGGTAGTGGGCACGCTTTCAGGCAGTTTGAATGCCTTGGAATGGCCAATTTCCCAGATAAATTGAACCTCGGATTTGGGCTGTTGACATGCCGGCTCATTCGTAGTCGCCGGCCCGAAAAGCTCAGACTCCTTGCTTCTCGGACATTCATCGCGCGAAAGTGCGTGCTGTTAGGCGCTCAAGGTGACCACTCTTGTCTTCTACCTCCAAGTCCGCTGCGCACGAATACATCCTCCTCTTCCTTTCTGTGGGCGGCTCTTTCTGCTGTGTAATCTTTGCTTGTGGCTGACATGGTGTTCCACCTACCAAAGATTGGTGCTCTAACGGCCCATTTTGCAAGATAATGAATCCAAGACCGTCAATTACAACATTTCTGGTGTGTACAGGGATTTATTGAGACGTCAACATCCTGATATCTTGTCCCCAGGGGGCCATGGAGGCCCGGGTGGACCAGGCCACGGAAATGGTGGCAGTGGGGGTACGGGGGAAGGTCCCATTGTGATTTTTGATCACTCCACAAATAAAATGTATGTTGGTGAAGTATCCCCTGTCTCTTTCCCCAAAGTTATTTCTCAACAACAGCAGTGTGAACCAGGGTCAAGGGTTAATCAAATTTCCTGTGTTGAATATTTTTGAAGCTGGATTATGTCTAGACTCGAAGAAGTTCTGTTCAGGTGGTTGGAGTCTCCTCCCGATACGAAGGACAAACAGTACGAACTGCGGAAACTTCATCACGGAGCCACTGGGCGCTGGCTCCTAGGTGATGTCCGATTCATCAATTGGAAGGCCACACCTGGCTCTTTATTGATCAAAGGAATCTGTAAGTCAATTTCATTCTGTTTCAAGCTCAATCTAATAGTTGTCCAGCTGGTACTGGAAAGAGTGTACTAAGGTGATTTTTATCGCTAGCACATACATAATATTGATCTGCCGCTGACAATACCGACAGTTCAACCGTGATCAATGAGATCACCGGTCCCGATCACATAGTTGCATATTTCTATTTCGATTTTAGGAACAAGAGGCAGCGCATGGACATCATGCTCCGGTCGATCATCTGGCAGCTCTCTGGACGGTCACCTTCTCGCCATAGCTTTCTTGAGAAGCTGTACAAATCACTGGGAGATGGAGCTAGATACCCACAGCCTGTTGAACTTCTTCCCGGGGTCGGAAATTGGGCTAGTGATGACAAGTATGCAAAGGATGTCACAGAGCAGATTGTGCAGAAGAGCAATGGAATGTTGGTGCTCATATTGCACTGTTTTTTGTACTCAAACTAACATTCATGTCCAGGTTTCGCTTGGCCTCATGTCTCCTTATTGAACTAGGTCATTGTGATTGGGAAGGTGACTGGGATGATATTCTGACAGCCCTCCCACCTGATCTGTTTGGGATTTACAACTGTTTCTTGACCCGGGTAACAGACACTCCCAAAATAACAGTTTTTGTCCAAGCAATCTTCCGATGGCTGGTGTTTTCTGCCAGACAACTCACATTGGATGAGCTGGCAGATGCTATTGCTTTCCATCTAGATGACTCTGCATTTGACTTTTCCAACCTGGCTAAATCTATTTATTACCCAAATAGACGTCAGGGCAATTCTGGCATCTTCAAGTTGTTGGAGGGCCTGATTGTGATCAAAAATAATGACCAGGAGGAACCGGATGACTCATCAATTGATGACAGAGATAAACCGTCAATCGCTCTTGCACATTCATCTGTCAAGGATTATATCCTTTCCCAGCAATTCCATCAGCAATTCAGCTCAATCATTGACCTTACAATGGAAATCTCCCACAAGTTTATTACCCAAACTTGTGTCCGCTATCTCCTCCTCTTTGCAGACCCCAAACATTCAATGACTAAGGACACACTCCCAGACTACCCACTCTCACTGTATGCAGTAAAATATTGGTTCCATCACCTACAGCTTTGCAATGAACGGGACCAGAGGGTGCTACTTCCTTCAACAATGCATCTCCTAGAGGATGGAAGCAACCAGCATGCTGCTTTGTACCAATTGCGTCCCTTGGTTTATTATTGGGCCCGCGCTTGGGATGAACCAATATCACCAGCAGTGTGTATATGTGCTGAAATGGGCTACACAAAGGGAGTACACTCTCTGCTCATCGAACACAATGCACCTGTCAACTCAGTCGATGAATATGGCTGGACTGCGCTGCATCTTGCATCAAGCAATGGTCACCTCGACATTGCGAGGCTGCTCATCGAACACAACGCACCTGTCGACTCAGTCGACAAAGATGGCTGGACTGCGCTGCATCTTGGATTGAGCAATGGTCACCTCGACATCGCGAGGCTGCTCATCGAACACAACACACCTGTCAACTCAGTCAACAAAGATGGCCGGACTGCGCTGCATCTTGCATTGTGCAATGGTCATCTCGACATTGTGAGGCTGCTCATCAAACACAATGCACCTGTTGACTCAGTCGACAAATATGGCCAGACTGCGCTGCATCTTGCATCGTGCAATGGTCACCTCGACATCGCGAGGCTGCTCATCGAACACAACGCACCTGTTGACTCAGTCAACAAATATGGCCGGACTGCGCTGCATCTTGCATCGAGCAATGGTCACCTTGACATCGCAAGACTGCTTCATCGAACACAACGCACCTGTTGACTCAGTCGACAAATATGGCCAGACTGCGCTGCATCTTGCATCGAGCAATGGTCGCCTTGACATTGCGAGGCTGCTCATCGAACACAACGCACACGCACCTGTTGACTCAGTCGATGAATATGGCCGGACTGCGCTGCATCTTGCGTCGAGCAATGGTCACCTCGACATATCGAGGCTGCTCATCGAACACAACGCACCTGTCGACTCAGTCAACAAAGATGGCCAGACTGTGCTGCATCTTGCATCGTGCAATGGTCATATCGACATCGTGAGGGTGCTCATTGAACACAACACACCTGTTGACTCAGTCGACGAATATGGCCAGACTGCCCTGCGTCTTGCGTCGAGAAATGGTCACCTCGACATTGCGAGGCTGCTCATTGAACACAATGCACCTGTCGACTCAGTCGACAAAGATGGCCGGACTGCGCTGCATCTTGCGTTGAGTGATGGTCACCTTGACATCGCGAGGCTGCTCATCGAACACAACGCACCTGTTGACTCAGTCGACGAATATGGCCAGACTGCGCTGCATCTTGCATCGTGTAATGGTCACCTTGACATCGCGAGGCTGCTCATTGAACACAACGCACCTGTCGACTCAGTTGATGAATATGGCCAGACTGCGCTGCATCTTGCATCGCGCAATGGTCACCTTGACATCGCGAGGCTGCTCATCGAACACAACACACCTGTCGACTCAGTCAACAAAGATGGCCGGACTGCGCTGCATCTTGCATCACGCAATGGTCATCTCAACATCGCGAGGCTGCTCATCGAACACAACGCACCTGTCGACACAGTCAACAAAGATGGCCGGACTGCGCTGCATCTTGCATCGCCCAATGGTCATCTCGACATCGTGAGGCTGCTCATCGAACACAACACACCTGTTGACTCAGTTGACAAATATGGCCAGACTGCGCTGCATCTTGTGTCGAGCAATGGGAACCTTGACATCACGAGGCTGCTCATCGAACACAACGCACCTGTTGACTCAGTCGACGAATATGGCTGGACTGCGCTGCATCTTGCATCGAGCAATGGTCACCTCGACATTGCGAGGCTGCTTATTGAACACAACGCACCTGTTGACTCAGTCGACAAGGATGGCCAGACTGTGCTGCATCTTGCGTCAAGAAATGGTCGCCTAGACATCGCGAGGCTGCTCATCGAACACAATGCACCTGTTGACTCAGTCGACGAATATGGCCAGACTGCGCTGCATCTTGCATCGCCCAATGGTCACCTCGAGATCGCGAGGCTGCTCATCAAACACAATGCACCTGTTGACTCAGTCGACAAATATCGCGGGACTGCGCTGCATCTTGTGTCGAGCAATGGGTACCTCGACATTGCGAGGCTGCTCATCGAACACAACACACCTGTCGACTCAGTCGACGAATATGGCAGGACTGCGCTGCATCTTGCGTCGAGCAATGGTCACCTCAACATTGCAAGGCTGCTCATCGAACACAATGCACCTGTTGACTCAGTGGACAAAGATGGCCGGACTGCGCTGCATCTTGCAATGAGCAATGGTCACCTCGACATCGCGAGGCTGCTCATCGAACACGGTGCAAGTGCAGGACAGTGAGTGACCCCCCAGATGATACCGTGGACTCAGTCTCCTAATGAACACTTCTTTATAGAACATCAACTTGAATATTTGACTGTGTTCAAAAGCAGGCAGTACACTGCAAAGTGAATCTGTGTGTCCTGAAAGCATGAACATGAGAACCAAGAATTGTATTCGCAATAATTGCAGGTAAGATTAGTGAGGACAAGAGATTGCAATATGAGAAAAAAAAGTGGTCTAGGACAGCAGGAATGGGCCTGAGACCCAGTTGAAGTGGTGTTTGTTCCCGTTGGAGCTGCACATGTTCACACTTGAGTCATAATCCCTCACACAAGTGATATTCTTTGGCTCCTACTCGGATTTTTATGTGCAGAACTCAAACAACTTCCATCTGTGCTCGGCAAGACAATACCACCATTGATCTCATGATGGAAATCAAAATTTGAAGATGAAGTTCAGTGGAAAGGAAGATGGACTCCTGCCAGGTGGCAACATTCATTTGATTGATGGCTCATTCACTGCCATCAATTCTGCTGCTGGCTCGTTGCTGACATGGTCGGAAGTGGTGAGATGTAAGCCTGCAGCAGGTGTCACATCAGGAAAATCCACTTTCCTGAATCTGTAACAATTTGGTTGAATTTGGTGGATTTGATTGAATAATGAACAAACTTTGCACAAGTTTTACTAAGCAAGCACAAATTCCAAATTTGGCACAATTGTCAAGACTCCTTTCCAATTTGTGAAAAATTGGAGCACTTTTGAGACAGCTTCTGACTATGTTTCTGGCATCTTTTCGGTTCAAGATAATGCAAAGTACACTGCCAGCGGACATTCCACTGAAATGCAGAGAATCACATGTTGTGGAAGATCAGAATCAAGTCTGTGGGATTTCACTGGAGAAGCCACTGTGTTTCTACAGCTTTACGAGGCCGTGGAAAGCCAGTGATCTGAGCTGTGGAATTTTGAAATCAGCATCTGATATCCCATGTAAGACCTTGTGCACAAATTTCTCAAGTCCCCCGACAGGGATTACATTTATTGTCTCCCCTTCTGCCAACTAAACACCATGCATGCACTGTACGGTGAGTCAGGCAAATAAATCACTTGATTCATTGCCTTTCCTTTCTCTTTCCGGCACCTCGGACGCGGGGGTGGGGAGAGGAGGTGAAGAGAGAGACGGCGCCCAAAATATGTCTGCACGGCATATGTCGGAACAAATGGGATGCCTCTACAAGCTGTTACGGCTCAATTGGATTGAGTTGTGCATTTTGATTTGTTTGTTTTCTTGTGCCGTTGGTTCGATTCTTTTGGCGCGCGGAATTTTGGCATTATTCTGCGCCATAAGCAGTCTCTGCAATTCAGTGAATCTGTCACTGTTGATCCATGGCCTCGTAAATTTGTGGAAATCCAGTGGATTTAGTCACGTGGGTTCTGCAAAATTCGATCTCTGTATTTCAGCAGAAGCTGGCAGTGTAGAGAAAAGGACAATAATATTGACACTAACTAAGTACGGGGAGAATTATTAAAAATAAGCTACCAACAACACCACACTGTGAAGCACTCCTCAGAGCTGGGGAAGAATTATCAGTAAATGCAAGATGGAAATAATGGAAGGGCACACCTGGGACACCTTGTCACATCAACACAGGTGTGCAGGGCTGCTGGGTAGAGCATGCACTGGGCAGCATCTCTGCATCACCACTGTGTGCACAGCAACACTATTGGGGGGGCCTGCGTGTTCTGAAAGCACATATCCAATGGGAATAAGCATCGAGGGTAAGGTATTCAGGTAAGAAACACACCTAGACATATCAGGAGCATGGAGCACGGGTAAAACAGGGAGTATCTGTAGACGCACTTTGCAATTCCCTGATTGGATTCCTAGGTGTTGCAGGTGTCTTGTGGTACCCGGGGATCTAGACACTGCGTGTGAGTCACAGAGCAACGAGGAAGGCAGGTCTATGACAGACTATGACGTGGCAGATTTCTAAACAGTTGAGATAGCGTGGACAAAGTGCATTGAGCAGTATGACATTATTTATCGTCGTTTATTCTTACATCGTAGTCCGAAGTCCGAAGTAACAAGGCTTCCATTTATTCTCACAGTAGTCACAATGCCCTACCACCAACCAACACATTGATTGGATTCAGTTCTCAGTCAGAATACCGTTCAATGGAAGTGAAACTGTGGGGGACCTGTGGGCATGTTTGACCATGACTTACCCATCGCATGTTCCCGTGCTCAGCTCAATCCAGTAATTGGCCTTCCCCACAAAGAGATTCGGCATTTTTCACAGTGGACACACCGCCTGTATGCGATCAACTATGGAAGGGGCCAAAAAAAATCGCCGGGAAGGGCATTAAAGCCACTCTATTTTTTTTCAACGGTGCTCGTCCTTTACTCGCTCTTTTGCATCTGATTCTGCCCGCAATAATGGATGTATGTTTTCCTTCATTCACCGCCCTTTGCTATTCCTGATCACCACAGTATGGCAGTGTGATGCATCGCGCCCGCTGATCTCCAAAGTGACCACGATACAAAAAAACCGCTAATTAGAGATCTGTCCAATAGATCAGATTAGAGGAGCATCTCAATTCAGATGGCAGCCATCAGGCCTCTGATCTTGGCTGCTACCGCCGTGATCAACGATGAGCTGAGGTGTCCACATTGGAAACACGATGATCAAATCACTCTCAATGTCATGTCGAACGATAAGTACGAAATGTTCTTCAAAAATTATGAAATAAATCAGAGCTGGAGAGCTCATACATAGGATACATAGCACGTTGTAATTAAATGACTAGATACCGCGGAACGGCGTGAAAATGGAATTCAGCTCGAAACTGCCAAAAACTCGCGATCGCATGGGTACGGTGGTTGTAGACAGCCCACGAACTGCGTGCCATATAGCAACAAACCTTGATTAATCAAAGTAGGATTGTGTGTGCTCCAACGGGCATCGATGAGCTCGGGATTGGCGCAGCGATGAGCCTGAGCGCGCATCCCCTGCAGCGCCGAAGGGTGGGACGGAGCTGTGCCTGAGGAAGCTGCAAATTACAGACTTGTCGAAGTATGTGGATTTTAGCGAAGGGCAGGAGTCGTTGAGTCGGCGAAGCTGAAGCATTTGACGCCTGAATTGCGCGCGCAGCAGGGCCTGTGTGAGTCGTCCTTCGAGAATTGGATGCAGAGAATTAGTCTGTGTTGGGGACCTAAGGTTGGCCTGCGCATGCCGACGAGCAGCAGCACCACGGTTGCGATTCTCCGAAGAAATCACGCTTCTGGCGGCCGGGGTATCGCGAGACGTCCATGCTACCTGCAGCAGCCTATCGGCCAGCTGCAGTGCGGAGGAAGAAAAATGGCATCGGCAAAGCACTAGCAGGGCTCTCCAGACTCATCAAGCAGAAGAACGTAGAGGGGTGGGACCGAGAAAGCGGCGGAAGACTAGAGAATACACCGGTGCAGGCGGGGCAGAGGCGACCTATACCTTGAATGAATGGTGCTTTCTGAGCATGAGCTATCGTTGTAGCAGATCAAAATGTATGCCAGTATAAATTTGGTGCTAGACAGGGCACTGTAGCGCACCTACAAACGGTGTGGCAACCTCGCTTTCGTGAGACACACACTGGCAGGCCAGGTGAGAAAAAAATGAAAACCGCCACTAGGAGCAGATACTAAATCCAAGGAAGAAAGGCAGTAAGAGCATTCGGGGCTTTATTCACTTGACTCCACGCAGAAGAGCCCTATCGATGGCGTCTGAGCCTTGTCGCGGACATCGCGGAGATGGGAAGAGAGTGTGTCACGCCATGGTCCGGTCACACCCGCCCACTTTGACAGGTCAGGAAAATAACAATCATGTTCGTATGGGAGACCAAGCCACTTTAAAGAAATTCTGAGTCGACGGAAAATCGTTAATATACGAGCCGAATGTATTTGGCTAGGTATTTCAGCAAAATGCGGGTACCGAAAAATCAGGAAATCTGAAAACGTGGGTGATGGTGACCAACAAGTCTTGTTATTAAGGTTCTAACATTATAAAAAGTGTCAGGGAGTCCAACCAAATGCATGAATACGGAAGTTTTAGTACTGGAGGGTTGTAAAAGAAAAGGTGTGCAGAAGGTACATCTTTACAAGCAGAATCCAAGTATCGCAACTGAGTGGTGCTCGACTCAACCCCTTCTCCACGGTTCAATTTTATTTATTTATTGCTGACGCTCGAAGAACCGCTCAGAAAGTGTACCAATACATACCTTATTCACCCAGATGCTCCCGTAGGACCAGAACGGCGCAACAAGCCATATGTACGTCATACTGCATATAGCACTGTATCGGAAAATTTGCGATGTGTCCGTTCAATGACTTTGGGAGCTGTAAGAAGCGTATAATTCACTCGTTGGGATGCTGTATGAGATAGGAAAAATACAGCGAGGGTCTGGAAATGGAGTGCCCGATGGATACACGTAGTTTTACTGGGGTATGTGGCAGGGGTATAAATAATACTTTCCCAGTCTAATTTCCAGTATGCGACGGCGTAGTTGGGAGGACTAAAGGAAGTTATATAGTAGATTGTTAAACAAGATTCTATGTGGCAATTGTCGCTCACCGAAGGGGTGGGACAAGCGCATGAGCAAGATTTCTGTAAAATGAGATTGAAGTGCACAGCAGGGAGCCAGCAGAGGCTTGACAGTGCAAACAAATAGCATTGGGGTGTCCAGAATTATCATAAATGCGTAAATGAAGATGCAACCATACACAGAAGAGCCGGGCCGGGGAAGAAGCCGAACTAAGGTTTCATGTCACATGTGTATTTTAAAGCCAGGGAGCCAACAGGAGCCAAGCACGAGGCACAACGCTGTGTGAGGGAGATAGTCAAGTGTTAGCTACAGGGATAGTAAGCTGAAATCGGCGGAGGCGCAGGGAATTGAGTGGGGATCATGTTTTGTGCCAAATGAGGAAATCAACGGCTGGGCGTGAGCAGAAAGCAGGGAGAGAAAATGTTGCCGGGGTTAACACATATTAAAATGTCCATGCATGTAGAAATTATGTCCAGGCTTGCGGGCGGGCAGGAGCCGTGGAAAGCGAGCGAACGCCGAAAACGGACCCGGCCGAATAACAGAACGGGGATAGGCGGCGATCGCTATTTTGAGGTGATAAACAGTTCTCCTTCGTAGTAGTAACAGTTCTGTAGATTTTGGGAGAATTCCGCAGCGCGGTCATCGCGGCGGAAACAAATTAACGCGAATGGGAGGGAAGCTCGGCAGTATCAGAGGACGGGGAGAGCCCAAGACACATGGGGAAGGCGGGAGATTGATTTGGTAGATGGGAGCATAGAAATTTACAAAACAAAACTGCGGTTTGGCAGCAAAAAGCGAGGCAGAGAGCCATTTCGCGGTGGTGGGAGGCGTGAAGAGAGACCTGATGGGATCATCTCACGTGTTCTTATCATCCGCATTTGGAGGGGCGGGACGGGCGCAGGCGTATATGACGATCTGATACATCACGTATGGGTAAGTCTCCACCGTGCGACGATACAAAAAAACCGCTAACCTTCGATGTGTCTTGATGTATCAGCTCAGGACACCAAGGTGATTCCCGACCGCGTGCACCTGCGCCCCATGGCGGCGTCGTTGCCCGCAATTTGATGGTGCTGCTGTTAAATATGTTCGGGGGTAGCTACCCCCTGAACAGATTCGAATAGTTGCGGAACAAATTTTGTCTGTTTTCGTGTGATAGCAATTCCGGGGTCCTGATAGCTGCTTTGGAATGGTGGCGGAAACTGCTCAGATATTCTCCAGAATAAATCTATCGCTATTGGAAGTCACCCACCATTTAAAGCATTTTCTCGCTGATTCCAACACAAATTCATATTTTTTTGAGCCAAAATTATTTATCCATGAGATCCTCGTGCTCCAGCCGCTTGCAACCTCATTCCCAATAACATCAATATCATCTTTGTAAATTCCTGATGTCTCTCCATGACCAAGGCACACCAGTTCTTCGAAATCAACAAGTATTGGAGTCTGGACTGCCCTGAGTGGTTGAACCAATTATTAAACTTGGGGTGTAGGGCCGTGGCGTTGCCCGGCAGGACTCGTACTTATAACTTTTTTTTTTTTTTCCCAGTTACTTCGGTGATTTCCGATTTTTAGACGCCGATCACCGGCCGGCATCGAAGGCTTGCCTAATCCATGTGGAAGAGGACCAAGTTCTTGAGTGACAGTAAGCATCACGATGATGTACAATCCTGCTGCTGATGCTTTTACAGTACCTTGCTTCATTTAGAGGTGTGGAGTTGTACGCCAGCAGTGATTCTAGACAAGATTAGGCTCCAATACAAGCAGAGGTGTTGCTCAAAGAAACCGCAGTCTACAGCCTTATCAGAATTCACGGACTTGAACCCTCCCGATGATGTTGCCCCACCCATTTTCTTCCACAAGATAGACGATCACCCTCAAATGCAGGGATACGCACCTGGCCAATGGCTTATGCAACCCAGGTTAAAAGGAAAAGCTCTTGACCTCGTCGTCAGGAATGCAGCTTGTTACCATAACAGTCAATACAATGATCGGGTGGCCAGAGTGGCTCACATGCCTTTATTCAAGGGTGGAATCCAACACAAGAGGCCATTCACAATGGAAATAATCTTCCAGGATACGGCGACCATACGAACCTTTCAGATTCAGTACCTGAAGCCTCTTACAACAATTGAATTCCTGTCGATCGTGTCTGCTGGATTCTTGCATAGGATGCAAGATCCACAGTGAATTTAAATACTGAATCATCTGGATTATTTGTATTGATGCCAATAGCAATGTTCTGTGCAGGAACTGTCCAGGACCAAGTAGATTTGGGGCAGCAGAACAAATTTTGGTGGCAATTTCATTGTTGGCTTTATAAGCCCAGAAAATGTCTTTTCTCAATTTTGGCTTCATAGAACACCTTGAAATGTCTTCTGCAACAGATCCTTGCATTCAAAATAACACCATAGTTGGTGGTAGGGCCTGTAAAAAGGTGTGGTGCGCACTTTACCATCAAATTGTGATGGTAAAGTGCGCACCGGACATCACAGCCACAGATGACTAAAATTCAAGTGGAGGATATGGCTCTAGTTGAATGGTACATGCCCAGAGACTTTCGTCAAGGTAAGTATAACTACACCAACCTTATGCTCATAAATTCAACCATGAGTTAGTTCATACCACACATCCACGTTATACCAGGCAAATGGCTATTCAGGACCTTCGCAGGTGGATGCTACACGTTACACAGATGGACGAGGACGAAAACAAGAAGAGGAGATGCCAAAGATGGCGGAAGAAGGTATTGGACACAATTACATTGTGCTATGAGTGAGTGTGAACGGGAAAGTGAAGACGCTGACTGACAAAATGTAGGATATGTGTGGTAATACTCGTGGTGATAACAGCGTACCTAATCAGGTAAGAAATCGTTACATTGGATTGTTAAGGCACCTGAAGTGAAAATGGTATCGACAGTGTCAAGACGGTTTCGAGAGAACTAGTTAGAGAGGCTAAAAGACTCAAAGAGTGCTGACATTTGACCAGCCAGCACTAATACATAAACACTGCTTTGGGATCATACAGTTGAAGTGTTCAATACAGGAATTAACTATATTATAGAATGAACCAGTGGCCCCAACATTAAGGTTACAATCTACAGAGAAAAACAGGAGATGGGCATAAATAGCAAAAAGTGCCGATGACGCAAATCAGAAAAAGGAGAAGATAAGCCGAGAGATGCCGACAGGGGTTCATAACAGACATCAATAACTTCGGGACCGATGCCTCGCATGAAAAGGGAATGAAAAAGTTTGTTGTTCCTGGCTGACTCGGGGTTTGATCCACAATCAATAAGAATAAACATTACAGCCACTAGAAACATTTCAAAAAAATGAAGGGTTTCTGGGCACAGCCACTAGATTTATTAGCACAGCCCCAAAGAAGTCCCTCAACATTTCGAGCGTTTGAAATGAAAAGTCCGGAAATCGGGCTCCCCTCGGATTTTAAAGAAACGATCACTTATTACATAAGTACTCGTAATTAAGTGAGACATCATCCAACAGACAATGAGAAATCATAAATAGAGTCTAGCCCTGTTGCCATCACGGGGATCCGATCGGGCTAGAAAGGAAAGACCTTAATCGTCCTTATCATTTGGCTTTGTTTGGCTACAACATGAACAGGTGACTCCGTCGTGTCGTGTCCCATTGTTCTGATTGAGTTATTTCATAAACAAGATTTTTTCCCACTCCCACCAAAAAAAAAAATCTTATTTGTTCTGTGGTCTGACTACGGGAGACTAATTTTACGCGTTTTTGGAGTGTTTTTGAGTCGAAATAAAACAGTTTTATACAAGCAATTAAATAATTTTCAATTAAGTTGAGTAGAATGCATAAGACGGCCATCAACGGCAGCTGAAAGGTCTTTGCGAAGGCGCGTTGCCTGCACGTCAACGGCTACCAACGTGACACGATCAGAATCCCCGAGATTCATGGTGGAAAGCGTCTGAGAGAGCCGAGAGATGGTGGAAATCTCGTCCTGAATGCTCCGAACAGTGGCCTGTTTTTCCACCGCCACCACATCCGACGGAACACTGTTGGCAGGCGGGGATTGGACTGCCACTTGAGTGGCGACGTTCGGGATCAGATGCTGGACAGGATAACCGGTTATCCGAGAGGCGAGAAACATGTGCTTGCACTTGAGTTCATGTTTCATGAATTCCGGGCATTCACAAGAGATTATTCCCGTTAAGGTGTCGAAATCATTGTCAGCAGAAGGGAAGTCATAGAGAAAAACATGTGCTTGCACTTGAGTTCGAATTCCAGGCATTCACAGGAGATTATTCCCGTTAAGGTGTCGGAATCATTGTCAACAGAAGGGAAGTCATGGACCTTGATCAGGTACCAGATATCTTCCCCACTGAAGGTGTGGATGTATATATTGGGATTCTGCAAGACGGTCAGTGGCAGGCTTTGGAGTGAAAGGATGGAAGCAACCTTCGATGTCTCGTTGTCCTCGGGGCCGGCGTAGTCGATCATATCGTCAAGGTCTTCAGTAGGTATGGATATCGCCTTTTGTTGACTCGCTAGCTCAGATTTAGATAGCCAGGGCCGCTCGAAATCCAGTGTGATGTGAATATCTGAGCGGCGGAAATCCGGCTCGACTTGTTCCGTGAGTATATGCAGCAGAACGTCGACACGCTGCTTCTGCATGAGTTTCAGGCAAAAGCTTTTGAGGTGGTGGTGCCACGACTCGACGTAATTATTGGTGTCAATTTCATGATGGGGAGTATCCTGAAATAAATTAATAAATGGGGCGACAGAGAGGTAACTCAACTAACCTGTCTATAGGCCATTTCCCAGCGATGTTTTTTGGGCAACCATTGCGTGTTAAGGTATTTGAGCCAGTCGGGATGCTCCGAATACGTTACGTGGGTTTCATTAAGTATTTCATCGAAATCCACTGTGGTGATGGCGTTGAGTAGTCTTCGAAAGTCGGCAACGGCCTCGGCACGCAATTGGCTGTTTGCCGCGACTTTTGAAACACCTGGAGGAGGTTCCTTGACCTGTAAAGTCGTGAGTATGAATAAATTGGCTGCTTAATCTGACCCACCCAGAGCTTTTTTTAGCTTGTTCGGCGACTGCCTTCATTACGTGCCAAAAGCAAAGGAATAATAGGATGGCAAAGCCACATCCAAAGGTAATGCCCGCTGCTTCCACTTCGGAGCAGTCGATCATCCGGACAGAACAAATGAATTTGCACTCGACACGTAACCAACGAATAAAATCTGTGATCACGTATCTATGAAGCTGCTCAGCTAACAGAATTTAAGTATGAGGAACTGTGGTGCTTACTGAGCTTCACTGGGGGTAATCATGAACGCCGCAGGGCAGCCTTTTCCCGTGGCAAGGTTCTTCAGTACGACAGTGTAAAGGAAAGCCTTCTCTTCCTTCCCGTGTTATGCATCGAATCGAAGCATGCTACCTTGTTATATGTGAGCAAAAGCTTCTTTTGCCACGGAGACACCATGGCAAAGACGTAAGAATGCTCGTCGTGTGCTCGAATGCTGACAGGTTGGTATAGCACGGAATATCCAAGCATCTCGAACTTTTCATTCCATAATTCAAGGCTGCGACGGCCATCAGGGTCAAGGTGAGCTAGCTTGCTGAGCCGACGACGTAGTGCGTTGTATACATCGGCTTGGGTTATCCGGAGGGATTCAGGAAAGTCAAGCTGAAAGAACGACGTGAGCATAAATTCCCATACTAAATCAAGCCACATATCTTGTCTAAAATCATCGCATCTACTCGAAGTAAAGGCTTAATAGCCTTCCAATTGAGCCCGTCAGCGACGGGGTTTTCGATCCACTCCTTCACACGGAGAGGGAGCATAGACCCCGCCATGTCTTTAATAGTTCCTGGCTCATGGCCATCGTGTTCCCAGCAGTATTCTATTTTAACACGGTCCTCCCCGCAGACTTTACAGAGGAAGAAGTAAGCGCCACATTGAACTTTAACAGAAGGATGATGGCGATTCGGACGACGTTTACGCAGGGAGAGATTGTGGTCTCGTTCATCACGGTATTTGCCTGAATGGCCGCAAAGCCACTTCTCTGTCCAGTCGTATAGACGCTTTGGGCCCCGCCTTTCGCCGTCGTGAGGCTCTACGTATTCAACGAAATTGAACTTGGAAATGTGCGTGCCACCGGATAACTTACGTGTGGCTGCCTTCTTTTTCCTATTCTTATTCATTTCTTCATCCCGGGAGCACTTTGTGATCCATTTATCGGAAGACTGGCGAACCTCGAACCAGTTTTCAGCAGTGAACTCGGTCATTTCTAAGGTGATTATTGGCGAACTGTATTTCTCCCTCTCGGGCGGTGGGCCCAGCATATGCATAATATGTAATTTGAGTTGGTTTTCTGAAAGTGCACGCCGGGGGTACACATTTTTAAGTGCACAGTTGGGTGGAAGGAGAGAATAAAGCATGCGGTGGCACTCAGATGGCCACATTACTGTACTATTTCAACCAAGTGTTCACAGGGTGTTACACGTTATGCACTAGTGTTCACTCAAACTGGTGTTCATTCGTGAACCCGGGCCGCGGATTTTTGAATTTTCACCCCAAATTTAATCCAAATCGGGACAATTTCGGATCTATTACGCGTTACGGGGGCTTAAAGTGTTCAATTCATAAGTCCCCGTTACGCGTTATTTGAACAGTTGGTTGAAATAGTACAGTATGCCCAAAGTCGCGTCGAACAATGGCTAGTGGTGGAATCAAACGCGTGCACTTGGCGATCACATGTGGGTGTTGTGGCCAAACAAAGCCAAATTATGAGGAATTAAGGCCTTTCCCAGTGCACCCAAGGGGCGACCTGCGATGCGAGATCAAAAATCAGGCCCTTGCAGTATGTTCGTGTTTGTCACCGGCATTGATCTCGCTTACGGGGTCACGTGTGAGTGTGTGCACGATTTCTGTGCGCGTTTCTTCGCGCGCTGCACAAGCGCAGATGCTTCTTGTTCGCACATTTTGTAAACTAATGTATTTAAACATGTAATCTACTTTGTTTAGGTGTATGGGAGTCCGAGCCGGCGGTAGACTGGGTCCCGGATCGTTCTCTTCCCCGTTTTTTCGGGACTTCCTTGTGGAGTCACATCATTGTCCGACTGCTGTGCCCAACGGTCGATATCATCACTTCCTGGAATTGTGTTTTCCTCCCGGAATCTGTCAACCTCAACGGATCTTATTGGACTCATTTTCATTCCGATACCATCCCGCGTTCATCGATAATGCTCCAATACCTCCTCAGAACATCGGAATACTTTAATTGACTCTCCCGTAATACTCGTGTTGATCCCGCGCTGTGCGTCGATTGACAATGATTCTGTTGCAAGCGCGCGCTCACACGTGACCCCGTAAGCGAGATCAATGCCGGTGACAAACACGAACATACTGCAAGGGCCTGATTTTTGATCTCGCATCGCAGGTTGCCCCTTGAGTGCACCTTAGTGTGACGAACAATCAGGTGCCGCTGCACCATCACGAAATTCGGGAGATCATTCCCAGGCCAGATAAGGGCTTGGAAAGGTCACATTCGTCACAATCCACTGTAAACCACTACCTGCCTGGTCATGCCACAGCCGGGCTTATAGATGAATAATTGTTCTTGTAAATCTCAGCATTCTGTTCGCCTTTGGCAGACATACCAGCTTGGTAGTGCTTTAGAAGCCCTGGTTGTCCTGCGGCAGGAACACCACGGCTTATATTCTAATTATTTTTTTTGGAACTGCTACCAGACTGGTGGTAATTGTTTTGCTTTGCAGCCCGCATATCATCGGATGAATTCCTCAATTTTCTAATAAATGGGCACGCCAAAAAAGGAGAATAAAAAAGCGCAAAATGAATTAGGAGACTAGGGTACAAGAAGCTATGTAGGAGCGACCACGGCTGTGGCCGTGGCGTCGGTTTCAGCGGTCGCGGTGGTGGCAGCTGCAGCGGCAATAGCGGCGGCAGCGGTGGCGGCGGCGGCAGCAGCAACAGCGTCGGCTTCCTTGCGTGCCCGCTTGGCAGTGCGCTGGGCGGCGAGGCGATCGAAGTCGTTATCTCCGGCGGGGTCGGCTGGTGCGGGACGTTTAGACGCTTCACGAGTGCCGAACACGTTACTGTCAAGGCATGATGAGAATGGTGTGCAAATGACAAAAAAGACTCACAAATTGAGGCGCTGGATGATCTCCGCGCCCTCCTCCCCGGTTAAACTGTCCACAACGTTCCAGTAGAAGTCAGTATAACTGAAGTCGCCATCCGTCATGCTCCAAGCCTGGACCGAGGAGAGAGCAAAGCGGACCTGGTAAAGATATTAGCAACGGCGTCGATGAAGGCGAGAGAATGTACCTGGATCGCAACGTAGGCGACGTCGCGCGGTGTGAGAGCCGATACCCCCGTTGAGAGCCGCATTCCCAGCCTTACCGCGATTGTACCCATCTGCCTGTAATGCCGCCGACGGTCCTTGATAGATCTGTTTCATCGCCTGCACAGAAGATCAATGATTGCCAGTTAAAAGGGACGTGGCTTACCGCGCGGAAGGTGTGTCCCTCCAAAAGCCCCGCATCCAAGTCGTTCGCATCGTAAACCTGGCCGTCTTGGTACATGAAACGCGGCATCATCAGCCCCGTTACACTGAGCTCGTTGTTGCGGATTTTCATGTATGTCCTATCGTCTTGTTAGATATTGTTTCCATCTACAACTGCACGTACTCAGGGTTTGCCGGATACTTGAGGGGGCACATCAACTCGGCGGTGCGGGGATGCATCCAACCGCGGCCAGCCTTCGAGCCTGTCGGGGAGAGGTGTGGAGTAAGCTGCGGCGGCTCCGTAGGAGGCTCGGACCCCGAGGCAGGTGGCGGCGCCGGAGGTATGAGGTATTCGATGACCGTCCCTTTCAGGGTGCTCGTGTCGTCGCTGCGGGCACCTCCGAGACCTTCCTGGATCTGACGAACATTAGTAGATGCCGTGGTCGCACTGTCAAGACTTACCTCCGCGCACACCAGATTGCGAAGCTTCTTGTGACCTCCAAGGTCTATCATGTCCTCACCGAACTTGGGTATTGTAGCTGACAGTATCTTGAAGCTCTCGAGCATCCGGACCTGACTGGAAGGGGACGGTGAGCCAACATCTGGACGTCACATCCTGCAAAAGACTGACTCGCGGGTGGGTGTTGGCGGTGCGTCAGCAGGATCGGGTTCCGAAAGCTCCGTTACGACGGCATACTCGACGATGGGCTGGATGCGAACGACGGGCCCACAGGTGCGCGCCAAATTGCGCCCGTACGACCTGTAAGTCAAGCCAGTGTACTTGTTGTCCGCGGCCTTGCCTGAATCGTTCTCGTCTGAGCGGGCCCTGCCAAACAAGTACAACAAATGACTCATCGTCTCACACCACGTCTTCAAGAGAACTCACTTGCGACTGCGACGCGCCCCATTGGACCGCGAGGCTTCTAGGCAACCCTCAATCCTCTTGATTACCGCAGCTATAATCTTCTCCTCCTCGGTCTGACTCGGAGGGTCGGAGGAGCTGGGCGTCGCGGAGCTAGGGGTGAGCGGGGTGAGCGGATTGACAGTGGAGCTGGGGGTGAGGGCATTTCCAGTGGTCGACATGATGGGTGCTGAGAGAAAGGTGCGAGGATATCTTCTGCTTTATAAACATATCAACCAACATCTGTTTCAAATAGGCCGTCACATGTGCGCGAAAGCGGTCCATATCCGCACCCGCTGCGCATCAAACGCGCGCCGCCTCATCGATCGGTTCCATTCACATCGCACTGAAGTCGTCTATGTGCGTCGAACTAGCTGGACACTCCTCCGATAGTAATTCCCTCCTTCAGCAGACTTCTCCCGAGCGAAACGGTCTATTATTGATCAAGTCCCGTTTTTTACTGGTTCTTTCGACTCCGACTCTGCCAGGGCCTCCTCCGGTTTTTCTGCCTCTGCCATCCACCCGTTCAGTGCAATTCGGGTGTGAGCTGCCATCTGTGCAATCTCTCCTGCTGACAGCTCACTAATTATTTCACGCTCAGCAAATCCAGCCCGTAAAAATTGTTTTATACATACTTTAGTTTTTTGATTCGTCGGCGGGGCGCCTTTTTGGGTCCTGTTTGACTCTTATTCTGCTGCGACATTATTTTACGAGTGGTGGATGATGGGCGAAAGATCGGGCAGTCCAGATTTTGGTTTTCAGAGTATATATATATACTCCGGCGCGTGTTTTCAGGTACACGGTCTTTGTTGGTCCTCTCTATCATGCCCACTGATGGTCGGGTCCCCAAGGTTGCTCGCACCCTTTTTGCGCAGGACATATTCAATGAAGATAGCCCTGTTCGACCGATATATGTAGGCATTCTCAAAGTGGTGCGCCGCGACGGACTCATTCCACGCCCACAGGAAAAGGATCTAGAAACCTATAGGGAAATCACGCCTCCCCCCAGCCCACTGGCTCGTTTCAATCGCGGCAGACCTCTCGAAACGGCATGTATCCCCCCTCCAACTTTCTTTACGCGCTCCTGACTTGTGTCCAGCTTTTATTCAGAGGGAATCCTAGCACCCCCGAAAGTTCTCCCTCCACGCTCGTTGGATCACAGGACGAGGCTCCCAGTACCTATGGAACGATCCCCTCGCCTCGAGGCCTGGTGAAAGCCTACAACTTGACGCTCTCGTTGGGCCCGGAAATGGCTATGCAAGAAATCTGGTGCGAATACTGCAAGGCGAGTAAATACATTTATAGCATATTTTGACTGTTCTTATTATTGGTGTTTAGGCTCGCGACCTTTATTTGCAGTGGATCCAGTTTTCGCTGGGTGGTATTGACGATCCCGAACAAGAGGGAACGATCAGTCCCAAAGCCGTCTTTCGCACCTGGGCAGCGAACACCGGCATTGAAGAGCCCTTTTGGGTCAAGTATCATATCCGTAACGGATACGCCTTGCGTGATGTGTCTCTCGATTTTGCCGTGGGGCGTGTTGCATTGTTTGCGTGCTGCACCGAAAATACAGTGATTGTGAGTCTCTCCTTCGTGTCGCTCAGTCCTTTGCTCAAGAACCTAGTCCAATGATCTTATTACCTGGGCAGAAAAGGCAAGTTGGCTTGCCTCGTTGCACCGCGCGTATTAATTTAACTACAGTTCAATCCCCTCGCGCGCGACTTGCCAGAGGCCCAGCTCCACATTCTCCACAGTCCCGCGCCGGAGGATGTCTTCGATCGTGCACCGCGCGTATTGATTTAACTCCAATTCAATACCCTCGTGTGCGACTTGCCGGAGGCCCAGCCCTACATTCTCCGCAGTCCCGCGCCGGAAGAGATCTTCGATCGTAACTAGGAAATAACTTTAGCCCGCCCCTGTTTCCGTCTCAGCCTCTATATAAATTCGTTCGCCCCCCCTTTATTTCCCGTGCAACCTTGTCTCGTCTCTATCATGAGGCACCTGCGCTTCTTGCCTTTTTGTATCGCTGTTCTGCTTCTCATGAGCTTCCTCTGTGGCCCACCCTGCGACCGCTTTTTCGATAATTCGAAAGCACTCTCCATCCACCAGGCTCGATGCCCCCATAGCACCGCCGAAGTCCCTACCTTGGACGCTGCTGCCGCCGCTCGCCGCTCGAGGAAGCGAGCAAAGGTAAATGCCGCCGCTGCGCCACACCTTCCGGAAGCAGGTCCCTCCCAGGTATGTCGCTCACCTTCATTGCCCGGCTCAAATGGTGATGGCTTCCCATATTATAGATCGAACATCAGCAGTCCGAGCCCGAGTTCTCTCATTCTGAAGTACGAGTCTTGCGTTTTTTTATTTACCTGCAGGAGTTAACTCGTCCGCATCAAACAGCCCGCCGATTTTGAGCCCGCACCTGCTCCCGCGCCTGCGCCGACCGCAGCTCCGGAAGCTCCCTCTGGACGTGGTCAGCGTGCGAAGCGCCAGACTTGGAAAATACTGGAACAGCTACCTCCTGCGCCAGCGGAATTCGAAGATGTCTCTCTCCCTGATCCACCTCCGGACAAGACGCCTCCCCCGACTTTGACCGAATATGTTTGGAAGTCAGTCAAGACGGTCAAGAATGCCTTTGGGGTTTACCGCGAATATCCAACGATGCCCACCCACGATCCTGACCGCACCACGTCCCTCACTGATCAATCCAACATTCCTGGTCCCCGTCCTAAACCTATCGACGCACGTCTCACTCCCGTCTTTGGAGCAGACTCCCCCTTCGGGCCATTCAAAAACTCGACTGTATTCGGTATCATGAACTGGATGTGGTCCGGGTCTGCGATGAAGTCGATGTCTGAGGTTTCGAAACTGATAGACTTCCTCAAGTCTCCGCAGTTTCGAAAGGAGGACCTCCAGGGCTTTGACATCAAGGCTGCGACTAAACAGTTTGATGAATCCCTCGCCGGTAGCTCTGTCAGCACGGCCCTCGGCGATGCAAGCGGCGTCAAGGATGGATGGAAAGAGGTTGACGTCGACATCGAGGTCCCCGATGGCCAGAATCGCGCCAAACCTAACCACGGGCTTGGGCCGACTCCCGTGTTCAGCGTCCCCGGGCTGCATTATCGCAACCTCACGCAGGTTATCAAGTCGGTTCTGGAAGACCGCAGCTCGCGTTTCTTTCATTATATGCCCTTCAAGCAATTCTGGCAGCCTTCTCCCGACAAACCGGCTCAACAGATCTACGACGAGATCTATTCCTCTGCCGCTTTCATCGAGGCTCACGCAAAGATCCAGAAGCTGGCAGCGGAGCCTGGCTGCACTCTTGAACGGGTAGTTGCCGCCCTCATGTTTTGGTCCGACTCCACCCACCTCGCCAATTTTGGGACCGCCTCGCTATGGCCGCTTTATCTCTTTTTCGGGAACCAGTCGAAATGGGTACGCGGAAAGCCTCGTGCCGGTGCCTGCCACCACGTCGCCTACATGCCAAAGGTACGTTCAAAATCTCCTATTGTTTAAGACGAACCTCATCAGTTGTGACCAGTTGCCGGATAGCTTCTTCACCTGGTTTCGGGCGGAGACGGGTCATTCACCATCTGCGGAGGTCCTGACTCACTGTCGCCGCGAGCTCATGCATGCCATCTGGCGTCTTCTCTTGAACGGCGAGTTCCTGGAGGCTTGCAAACACGGAATTGTCATCACCTGCCCGGACGGGATTAAACGCCGCTTCTATTTTCGAGTTTTACTTACTCGGCGGACTACCCAGAAAAGTGCGTTGTCCCATTACTTTGAAATGGTCGTTATTGATGGGCGTGCAGGGTCTTACTTGCTTCGATACGCAACCTCGGAGCGTGCCCCTGTCCCCGTTGCCTCATTTCCAAAGCCAAGCTCGACGAGCTAGGCACGGGGAATGATGATCGGCGTCGGGAACGTTTGCAGCGAGAGGAGACGCCCCGGCGCCAGGCCTTGATCACTCGCGCTCGGGAGTTTATTTACCGTATGGGGAAGAAGGTTCGCAGCAAGGCGGTGGAAAGGCTATTGGATGCCCAGTCTTGGGTTCCTACCGTCGTAGGTCTTATTTCTTACATTCATCCGCTGTGCGCTGAAGGTACTCATTATAGAACGCATTCACGCCGCTTGCTGCATTCGGGCTTAGTATTTTTGTTATGCTCGTAGTGGATTTCATGCACGAGTTCGAGCTGGGTGTGTGGAAGGCTATCTTTACCCACCTGCTCCGAATGCTGGTCGCTCACGGCGGGGATGTCGTTCAAGTCCTCAATGATAGGTGCGTTTCGTGGCTTTCATGAACCGCGCGTATGCTGACAAGATTTTCGAGGTACAATATGGTCCCTACGTTCGGAAATGCGGTGATTCGCCCCTTCACAAACAACGTCTCGGGCATGAAGAAACTGGCAGCCCGCAACTTTGAGGACATACTGCAGGTTGGTCAATCGTTTCCTTCCGAGGTACCACTCAATTGACTCGACTACAGTGCGCACTTCCTGTTTTTGAGGGGCTGTTCGACGAACCACACAACAAGACCGTGCAAGACCTCCTGTTCACGCTCGCTTACTGGCACGGGCTTGCAAAGCTTCGGATGCACACAGACTCGACTCTCGATACTCTGAAGGACCTTACTTCTCAGCTGGGGAAGCAATTGCGATACTTCACCAAGGTCACCTGCGAGGCTTTTGTCATGCATGAGCTTCCTAGTGAGGAAGCTGCCCGTGGACGCCGTAACGCAAAGAAGGCGGCTGCCGCCAGCGCTGCGGGCGCAAATCCTGCGCCACCAGCTGTGGGCAGGATACGCAAAATCTTCAACATGTTCACGTACAAAGGCCACTCTCTCGGCGATTACTTCCGCACCATCCGCTTTTTTGGAACTGTCGACTCGTACTCTACGCAACCGGTTCGTGGACATGGATCTTTTGTCGACCCATTGACCAATTATCTTCGTGCAGGGCGAGCTGGAGCACCGCCGCGTCAAACGTTACTACGCGCGGACCAATCGGAATGACGCCGTTGGCCAGATCGCACAGCTAGAGCGTCGGGACGCTGCGTTGCTCAAAATGTCTCGCGACCAGCAGCACGCACAGAACATCCCACCCATCGAGACCATCGAGACCGCGTCCACTAACTTGAAGCGCAAGCTTCCAGGGACCACCAAGCCTGCCAAGCCGGTGCTGCCCACCGTGGATTTCGCCGAGTCCGAGGCCCTGCCGTACACACCCCCCGAGACGCACTATCATATATCTCAGTCACGCAACTATCACTTCAACATTCAGCAGTTCCTGACTGCGAACTACGGGGATCCTGCCATCAAGGTATTATTCCGTACATCTAATCACTCCACCTGCTGAACGTCTCGCCAGGATTTTACCCCAAAGCTCAAGCAGCATCTTCTTGGGCGACTGGTTCATCCCACCTGGTCTAGCGACGGTGAAGAATTCACGCCTGAAGAACGTGAACAGGTCGTTATCGTGAACAACCGCATCTATCGCCACAAGGTCTGCCGTATAAATTACACCTCGTATGATGTTCGCCGCTCTCAGGACACCATGAATCCTCGTACCCATGCCGATTTCATGATGCTCGCACCAGAGGACAGCGCTGAGGGCGCCCATCCCTTCGACTACGCCCGCATCCTCGGAGTTTTCCATTGCGACGTGCACCGAATCGTTGCTGGGGTGCGCATTGGTGCTGCCGTGCCGCTGAGCTTCCTCTGGGTGCGCCGCTTCCGCCTCGACACCGATTTCCAGGGCGGTTTCAAGCGCAAACGGTTGCACCGCATCCAGTTTTATCCAGACTCCGACCCCCGCGCGTTTGGCTTTGTCGATCCCGACGAGGTCATTCGCGCATCTCATTTGATTCCTGCCTTTGCCCATCGGGGAACCACACCTGTTCGGTACACCTCGTTGGCGCGAAAGCCTGACGAGTTCGACGACTGGAATTTTCACTACGTCAATTTGTACGTCCTCTAAGCCCTCGTTTTGATTTATCTAATTTACGCAATCAGCTTTGTCGACCGGGACATGCTCATGCGCTATCTTGGTGGTGGCGTCGGGCATAGTCACCAGGTACGGGTCCCAGAGGCTGACGCTGATCCCGCCGACCAGGCTGCGGATGATGCGGAGTCTGTGGACGGTGATGATGAGCCCGTAGAGGACATCAATGACTCGGATGACGATGAAGACGACTCGGATGGTAGTGCAGATGAGGGCCCAGGTGGGAAGCGACGGGAGCTGGATGAGGATGAGGATGAGGATGACGACGACGCGGATGGGGATGAGGGCCCTGAGGAGGACGAAGATCTGGGTCCGGAGGATGGAGAAGATGAGCGCGACGACTTGGCTACACGCCTAGGTTACGACGAACTTTAATTCAATTTCTTTTATGACCGTAAAATATGAGTACATGTTTAATGCTCGAGTCGCCGTGTAGTACAAGAACAGAATCCGAATACTTGCGTGCGCCTAGTATTCTCGCTAGTTGGAATGTGTACTACATGATGGACGCCGCTAAGGCCCGACGCAAGCATTTAGAGCCGCCAGAATCTATATATGGTATGTGTGGTACCAGGGCTTGCAGTGCGTAACCTGCCTGCTAGAGGTCCCGGCGGCCTGCTAGAGGCCCTACCAGCCTGGTGAAAGCACTACAAGCCCTGGTGACAGCTTTGCAAACCCATGTAAACATCAGCTCGGCTGGTGCGGATCACCAGATCTTGGCAGGATTTCCCGAATTTCGTGATGACCTCAAGGCGCACCACAAGCTCAAGAAGAGCATAAAGGCGAAGCGCAGGCACTGCACCTAGGACCTGCACGCTACAGGCCTGGCCACGACGCACGTGCCTCCCTAGGGCCTATGTTCGACACGTCCCTCGAGCAGCCCCTTCCGTCCCTCGTGTGAATCCATAAAACCACTCATGACAACAAACCCGCCCGCTCCTCTTCCAAGGATAACCTCCCCATGCAGGCAGACCAGGAACACGAGCGGGAATGGGAAGAATATCTCGCCAGCGTCTACGCCTCCCACCCTCTCTACACCTTCATCACCGTCACCCCGCCCCTCCCTCCGTCCTTCCCCGTAGCGCCACCGCAATCGCAAACGCAGCGCAATATCCCAAGTCTCAGAGATCACAGGCGCACCTCAAGGTCAAGCGCACGTCCATCCGCGGCTGCGCCACTCGGCGTGCTCCCCCCTTCGCCACGCATAAGCACGCCCATATCCAACGCCTCGCGCCTGATGTCCATGTCCCCACGTCCCTGCCTACTTCGCGCCCCCACCCACGTCCACTTCATGCCCTACTTCTCGTGCGGCACTTCTATCTCGATACTTCTCTTGTCCCCGCGAGCCGCTGTCCCGTCCGACGTCACGAGTCTCGCTACCTGAGCGGTCGGAGACTACGACTACGTAGCGCAACGCGCCCCTGCTGCTCTCGTCGGCGCTCCCCTCGGCCTGTGCGTATCCTGCGGGGTTATCGTCTTCTTCGCACTACGCCTCCCTTGCCGTGCCAGTAAGCTTCGGAGGTCGCGGGGTCTGCCGGGCGCAGTACTCGACACGCGTCGACGTCCTCGTCCTTCTACCGCACCCCCTCCTTTCCCCTGCGCGCACCTCCTGGCGGCCTGTGTGGGTGTGGGGTGAGATAGCTGGCCCCAGCCTGCCACTCCCCCTCCTCCCCCGTGAGGCACAGGCGTGCCCGCGGATGTGGCTTCGCCAATGTGGGCGATCGCGATGATAACGAGAACGAGGAGTCGGTGGTGTGGATCTGGATCTGGATCTGGATATGGATATGGATGCGAGCGTCGCATATGCCGATGCAGATATGGGTGATGCTGCACACATCGACCTCCCCTCGCCCCTGGTCGTCTTGCTGCCTTTGCCCTCTTCTGAGTCCACGCACGTCCAGGCCGGAGTCCGGCCGGACGCCCGCGTCCGCTGTTTCCGACGACCTGGCCCACGCACCCCCCAGATGCGTTGGACGAGCTGGAGTACGCGTCTGGGTCCGGTCCGGGGCCGAGTACGACGACCGCGCAGAGAGCGACTGGGAGCCGAGCCCGAGCTACGGGTACACCGACTGGCATCGGTGCCCACCTCCAGCCGCCTTCACCCCCGCAGCAACAGGTCAAATCACGCTGGCCCTCAACGCGGTCCTCCGTGCATTCGATGTACACGGTGCACTCGCCGAAGCTCGGCGGGTTCGCGATCGCGAGACAGTACTTCCCGCTCAGTACATCCCCCAAGTCGTCGTCCAAGGCCAAGTCCTCCCCTTCCACTGCGACAACCACAAGCACGACCACCTGCGGCTCGGCGGCGGGGAGAAGATCACAGCCGCAGACGTGCTCGTCGTGGGGCGCCCGCCTGCGACGCCATCACTGCTAGGCGGCGTGGTGGACGTGTTCTCGCCGCCATCGCTGTTTCCCTCCATCAAATCCTGCTCCACCTCCAAGTCGAAGGACAAGAAGCCCAAGTCGCGACTGCCGCCTCCTCGCCCGTCTACCCTGCCCGCGTCCGCCGGCCAGATTCGACCGCATCGTCCGCGAGCTGGAACTACTCGCCGTAAATCCTCAACGACAGCGCGTCCGACTGCGGGAGCATGTGCAGCAGCGAGAGCGGGGGGATGAGGCGCAAGCCGATCCCGGTGGAAATGTTTTTGCGGTGATCCTCCCACTGTCTCTTTTTCTACCTACCTTTTTTCTGGTCCTACTTACAGCGTTGACACTCGCTCTTCTTCTTGCGTTGATACTCGCCCATATTCCTTTCTCTTCTTGCGTTGATGCGCCTCTCTTTCTCTCCCTCTCTGCTACGTCACCCAAGTCAGTCCAATTGACCCAGCAAGTTTTCACGGGTCATGTGATGGGAACTGTCAATCAAATCATATAACACCCGAGCGGCGGTATAGAGTAAATCGTCACAGTGTCTTAATACTGAAACGTGGTGTAGTGGTTACGATCCTGCCAGTGACATTATTGTGATTAAGGAGTATACATGTTCGAATCTCAGCACTGGCTTTTTTTTATCTTATTTTACTTTTATTCCACCAAACTTTGCACCAGCGGAGGCCTTCCCCCCGGAGAGGCCTAAAACGTTAAGAAAGCGCGAACGAGTCTTTAGCGTGCCGACCTGAGATGCCCCGGCTCGGGGGACCCCCCGAGCTTGCAAGGGAGGGGAGGGGCATCGAATGGTCGGTACTCTTCGCGCACACTACGAAGTGCCGATGTAAAGAAATCATTTCATCGAATTTCTTTAATCTCTGCACCGAGAAAGCGCGCGAAAATCGTGTGTACAGTGAGAAAGGAGTTGACTCAGTCCTTTCACTCAGTGTGAAAATGATTACTAATATTTGATTGACAGTTCCCATCATGATCTGTGAAAACTTGCTGGGTCAATTACGTTTAGTACGTCACCCACTCTCATTTCGCATTCATCACGATATTGTATTCCTCCTTTTACAACACTCCTTTCACACACCCGACCACATACTTGTACACACACATACCATCTAATTATCTCCGCATCCATCCACACATATGCACATATTGTAGCACCCTCATTGTAGCTTTATTTCGATATCACGAGCATGAACTTCGATTTTGATTCGATTCGATTGACTTGATCTGAGTTTTCATGCTCTGAAGTCATCAAGGGCAAACGCCAGGCTCTCGATGGTAATAGTAACAAAGCGGGGAGGCAGATCAGGCGCGTGGCTATGTGATGGCGGCAACATTGATTGGTTGATTGATTGATTTTGATGGGCGCTTGCAGGCGCTTGTGGGTACCCGGGTGAAGGTATCAAGGACATGCCTACTAGATTTTCATTGAGACGAGATTTGTCAATGAGCCTTTTTTCACCACGGTGCTTTTGCTGTTACCATAATTTTCTGCTCTGTTGGTGCGGCTCTGGTGAAACTTAATGATGGAATTATCATCGCCTCTCTCTCATACTACTTCACTGAACAACTGCGTTATTGAAAAATCAAGCGGTAAATAAAACACCTTGCCCGGTCAGCGAAAAGGTCTCGTTCTTCATGCGCTTTCCTATGTCATTGTGAATTCCGCCGCCTCCGCAACCTGGCCACTCTACTGCTCCTTCAGCGACTCCTCTCAGGCCGTTATCTCTTCCTTGAACTTTCCTTTCAGAGTGTTCCAGTGCCGTTTTTCCTCCTGTTCTCCGCGGTCTTCCGGCTCGGCGTTGAGTGCCTGACCCATTTCTTCCAAAATTCTCGCCGCCCTTCCAAGAATTGCTTGTGTCTTGTGTCTTCTGGAGGCGCAGTGTCTGTGGCTGATTGAATTCATGGCCCATCGAGTACTATTCTCTTCCTGGCTTTTATCGCGGCTTGGGAAAGAGCGTCTCCGAGGTGTGCACAGAAGTTAGCTCTGAAGGCCGCCGTCAAGGAATCGAAACAAACTCGGGGCCTCAAAAAACTTTTGCGCAAGCGTGTGCGATGGATTCCGCGGAGTTCCAGAAGAATTTGTCGTTCACTGGAAATATGCTTGAGTGTTCAATTTCACTCCACAGGTGCACAACATCCACTGTACTGGATGCGCATTATTATCATGCGGGAGATTTGCAGTGGTGGGTGATGGAGAGCGGGCCCCAGGATATAGAGGTGAAACAATTAATGCAAATTGATAAGGACAGCCATAAAGCATAAAGAAACTGCACGAAGTTTGTTAGAGTGGTATCGAAGCTGAAGGGAAAACGCTCACCGAATCACTCCCAGATATTGAAACCATTACCTACTTGTGCAGTAGGCCATTGCTTCGCATGGCAAATACGAGTCCGTCCGGGGAGTCCTTGAGACGCAGAAAGGCAATCACATTGGAAGCCTCCAACACAGTTCGTCCGGACTCTGAAAAATTCTCAAAACAATCATAGTGGAACTGGACGGAGGTATATATCTAACACCATCAGGAACATTTAATCGGTGTCAACGATCATACAAAGCATTCGGATGTTCCCAAACCTTTCGCCTGCAAATCCTTGACTCGTCGCGCCATGCTTCTACAAACGAATTATAACCATCAACTTCTGGATAGACAACGCGAAGCTCTGGGGCGAAATTAGATGAACGCAAGATATCGTCCACCATGTCGTCTCCCGACTTGCTGCCAAATACTATTTTCGACAGCTGGGAACAACTACCATGTTTGTTTAAAGCGATTTCATGAATGGTTTCATTGAAAAAGGCCTTGGTCCCTCTGCCATCCAGTGTAATCGTGTTGGGCATAGCAGATATCATCTGCCACAACTGTTCGGGACTCGAAACAAGTATAGAGAGCCGAACCATCGTAACCGATCGGAGTGCGTCTCGCAAATGAGACTGTACATCGGTCAGCGACGCGTCAACCATAATTTGATCGTTGATTGTCAAACTCCGCAAGGCGGGCATGTTCAAGAGGGACACCAGCCTCAAATCTGAGTATCCAACAGGATAAAATGTTAAATGCGTCAAATGAGGCATACACGGAGAGGGCAACTTGCACAAGCTAAACTTCCTACAGGTGACGGAACGAAGAATCAAGTGCTCCAACCGATCCAACCCTTTCAAAAAGGTATGAGGATGTCGCAGAGTCGGCATCCAAGAGAAACGGCAACCATGCAGCTCCAACATGCGGAGGTCATAGCATTTAGGTAGCGACCCCAAGTTGAACAGAAAAATGGCAGGGTCAATCCGCAGAGAGCGCAGCTGTGCAACCATCCCTTTAAACGGAAATACAGCTCGAAAGCCTGAACTGGGATCGTGCGGATGAGGTTTTGGTGCAGGGCGAATATCTAAATCGAGGCTAGTCAAAGCGGGAGCTGCCCAAGTAGCCAGTCGTGACATCATATATTCAGACGAGCGCTCGTCTCTGGAGGTGACAATGAGCCTGCAAGACTTCGCAACAACGAGCACCTCCAGGTTCTGTGCTGATGTGCAGAGTGAGGCAATTCATTTTGCTGCGCCTCAGCCAAATACAAAGAGTGGCCTCAGTTGTAGTCAAATCCACATATATTGAGGACCACAACATACTGTCCGACACCAACACAACGTCCCACAAGGTACATACACTGCGGATGTTGATACGATCGCATCCGTGCATATCAGGATAGTCAATGAATGTTCGCAGAGCCAGTCTGAAATCGAGGACAGTATTTCCAGCGGAAGATCGTTGACACGCCGGCGGGACTGTGGTATAAATCAGCTACTACACGCCCAGGACAACCCGTTACTCTTACTGGTCGGAACATGAGAAGGTCATCTGCCAAACACATATCAATCGCTGGTGCGAAGAGTCGAAGTAAAGGTCGCAATAGACACAGACACCGGACCTCGCTCGAAGTTCAACGGGTAAAGGGGGAGGGAGTCAAACATCCGAGGTGCCTTCTACCTTACTTTAAATGCGGAGGCTGCATAAGCGGAATTCAGGATGAGTCAAACTGTAACAGATGAATAAGCGTCGAATTACTCATCCGGTCCTCCCCCCAAAAAAAGCCGAACTAACCAAAAAAGGAAATAGTTGTTCGGCAGCTGGCCTGACAGAAGATGCCTCCAAACGTTCCTCAAAAAAAAAAAAAAAAAAAAAAAGATGAGTGCCGTAATCAAGGTCGTCATTATCACTAATGCAACAGGCACTACACCACCGCGTACACTGCAAGAACAGCTTCGCGGCCACGACAGCTGTACAAGGCGGACAAACTGGTCAAAGTGGACATCTCGCCCTCATAAACCGCTGAACCTCTTGTTGTTATCCCATTGTGGTACCATATTGACCCGCCAGAGGTGACTATACGGCTTGTGAAATGCAGCTCGCCAAGATATACAATCCCCCTCAACTGCAAAACAGACTCTTGGCCTTGGCAATTGAAGCGCAAGGTGGGATCCAACTCTATCCTCTTGTTTATTATGTGAAGGCACAGTAGCTGGGGTACACGAATGATCGAGGTCGAGCGTAGCATCCGAACCGGCACCTGATCAGACTGAAAACAGCGCGGACAGTTATTTACCCTCTTGGAGAAATGTTCAGCAAACCAGAGGTTCATGGAAATTACAGCATTCTGATCGCGATGCAAGGCATTCGAAAGCGATACGGTGAGCTGATGCCCGAAAGTGTTGACCGTTCCGCTCAGCTCATAATCACATCTAGTACATTTCGTTCGAGCTGTACCGCACTCGTCGTCTGGCACCAGCAGCATCGTCAACAGGTCAATGCTAGCATTCATATGGCCGTAAGGAAAATTAACCGGGTCCCTCACATGAACCATCCTCCTAACTCTATCTCTAGCCTCTTCAAGAGTCGCCGAGCCACTGGTCATCGCTTCAAACCCATCTACGAGGACACTCATCTCCCTAGATAAAGTACTCAATTGGGGTCCTCTGCGAACAGTGTTAGGGCTGCCGCCCGTTGCCGTTGCCACGGCTCGATGGCACCCGTTGAACGGGTGCTGTGCCCGTCCCGTCAGCGATTCGTGTAAGTCTTCAAATCGACGGTCGCGGTACGGGTTTGCAGTGCTACGGCCCGTTGAAAAAACGGCCGTCACGGCCGTTCAACGGCAATTCAACGGCTCAATTTTTATTGCACGCAGAAAACAGTTTTCCAGGGGCGGCGGTGGGTCAGGAAGGCCATATAGGTGCTCTAGTATGTTTCTCTCTTATTTGTTATATATTCTCTTCGTTCCAGCCCTCACAATACAAAGCTTGTACCAGCACGGCAATTGCCGGAACTGTGATGGGGATGTCCAACTTAAGTTCAACTATCTGGTCTGCGGCAATTTCCTCCCTGTCAGACAAATGGCTATTCGTTAGAAATTTCTTTGAACTCTGTGGGCAATTTGGCTGTAATGATGAGTGACTGATTCAGCTGGAAGCTTTCTCGGGACTTACCACGGTCTGTATATGGGTTCACTAGTATTCAAATGTGACAAAGAAATTCTAGGAAGTAATTGTAAGCCCACTTCTCGGCGTAAAACAGCTCAAGCACTATATTTTCTAACCATGGGCCCGTCAAATACCCGTCACGGCCGTCCCGTTGACCGTCCCGTCCCGTGAGGACCTCTCTAGCCCACACAACGGGCCGTTGTTAGACGGCCCGTTGCCGTCAAGTCGCCGTTGATTCAACGGCCGTTGCCGTCACGGCCACGGGTGGCAGCCCTAAACAGTGTCCTCTGCCCATATGTTGTATATAATGGTAAACAGAGAGTCATACGCACAACTAAAGTCTGCGCTGTCCCATCTAACACCGTGCAGAGGAGAACGACCAGGGCCAGCAACCTCAGGGTCTACAAGGCGCTTCTTTGTGACCTCCGGCTGAACAGCCAGGTCTGATATTTTCTGTTTGACTCCAGTTGCCACCGTTGCTTTGCTGACGTTCTTGGCAAGAGGCACCGTGGGATGCCAAGGCGAATAGCTGACGTCCACCGGTATCCTGGGTCCCATATGTGGCCTCCATCTGATCGCGTCGTGGAGGCTTGCGAGCTCGAAATTCTCTCCCTTCCACACCTGGTATGCTCGCAGCAGCGGCCTTCGATACAGACCAGTCACTCTCTGGGGCAATACACCCTCGAATCTCAAACATGTAATGTCATCCAATATTTCCAATTCTCTCAGCTCTTGCCTCAAATATCCCGAAATGCCGGACATTATTTTCTGGGGTCAAAATCGTTAATGATGGCTGTCTTCTCGGCGCTCGTACCTCTTGACAGGGCGACATAGTAAGACATGTGGGTTCTGCAATTTCCCAGATCAACAATATTGACCTTCTTGGATTTTCCTTGAGACTCGTAATCTGTCATGGCGAAATTCAACAACACATTGACTTGCTGGCGATTTATGGATATGAGCGAGTCATTCGGCAACATACAGGTAACATTTGTATGACTTCGTGGAACAGGAACGACGTTTAGGGGCAAACCTTCTATTTGTATTGGCCGAGGTGGATCCTGCAACCGGACAAACAAAGTATCCAGAATGCGGCGACCATGCTTGCCGACCGATGAATCCCATCCGACAACTGTCCCTTCCTGTCCTTTGGTTATACATAGCTCGGTAGCGTCGTTCGTTCGGAGCATAACTGGGATACCCACACACAGGCTCAAGCAGCCGGGAACATGGTCGCTAGTAGCTGGCGTAGAATCCCACAGAATACTCCGAATCCTATCTGTGAGATAACCCACTGAAGATATGGTGCTCTTTCCCTTTCTGTCTTTTCTCGTTGGCTTTTTGCTCAGACTATCCACGGAATAAAATCTGGTCAATTCTTGTCCTGTGTCAGCTGCAAATCGTTCGCTACCCATCTGGTTAAACACGTCCTTCTGTACGTTCCACGCGGTTATTATCGAGATGTTGCGGAAAGTAGAATTATTAATGGTCGGAGCTTCGGGACCTGGACCGACTACTCTAGATCGTGGGAATGCAATATCAGAAGGTGTACATGCACCGTATCTCATATTTTCTAATGCAGTCCGTAGCTGAGCATCTTCTCTCGTTTGAAAGGCCTGTCGCATATTCTGTCGCAGAACGACCACGGTTGTTACTTGATGCCAAAGTATTTTGCCTAAAATAGAATTTTGCTCGTGCTGCGACACGATGGCTTCAGCGCCGTCCAGCCCGACTTCTCCGCTGTAGAGCGAAGCCCCTGTAGTAGGCGGCAACTGAGCAAAGTCCCCTGCAAATATTGTACTGAGTCCACCAAATGGAAGGTCGTGGACATCCCGAGCCTTACCTGCTGGAGTAGCCAGCATTTGTAAATCGCTGCAAGAGACCATGGACACTTCATCCAATAAAACATATTCAACACCTTGAATCCGCTGATTTATGGCAGCGATCATCGTTTCTTCACTTCGAAATCCGCCGATGTCATCGCCATTCTTGCTCTTTGTATTTCTTGGTATCTGGAACACAGAGTGATAAGTAGAACCGTTCAGCAAAGCAGCGGTGGAGCCGGTCGGGGCAACAATCAAATACCTGAATTCTTCCTTCCTCTTCGCAAAGAACATCACTATCGCTTTGAATATCTGCGACTTGCCCGAGCCGCCCATACCACCGATATAAATGCGAAGTAGTTCTGGCTGGGGAGAAGATGCATGGTTTGCAATTAGTCGGAAAGCCCGATCTTGCTCTAGATTGAGGCTCCAGTAAGAGGAAGTGGAATCAATTATACTCTGGGCCTCCGCAGAATCTGCCTTGAACTTCGAACTGAAATAGTCGTGAGGTAAGACGGCGACTCGATTTGGATCCCCGGAGCTATTCGGGTGATCCCTCGGAACGGCAGGCATACCAAGAAGCTTGTTCGCCGTCATTCGCTCCTTCAACTCCTTGACTACATTTGCCCACGACACGCTAGTCCTGAACGGAGGTGTTATTCTGGTAAGATCTACATGAGGGAGAGCACTAATGTTGCCGCGACTCCAAAAGTCGAGTCACGACTCGGTAAGTCGACTCCGGGAGCCGTTCGACTCGACTCGACTCGACTCCGGCCCGGTGAGTCACTCCAAGTCGACTCGAGTCGACTCGAGTCGATGAAGTCGGACTTTTCTGAGCATTTTTTGAGATCGATGGTAAAACAAGGAGTGCATGATAGCCAAGTTGTGTACAGTTACAAATACAATCAAAAAAATCGAGCTACGCATTCGCCTCCTCTGGCATGTGGGCTACGATATGCTCCATCTCGAAGCTTTCCGTGAGTGCATCCATCGCCTCCTGTCGTTCAACCTCATCGCTTGCAGCAGCCAGGTTACGAAGCCAGTCTTCTTCGTCATCGGCAACCGGGGCTGACTGCCACTCCGACATGAAATTCAACCGTGATTTCTTGAAATGGAACTTGAGCATTTGAAGTGCCTCCATTAAATGCGGACTTATCCGATTTCGCCGCTTTGTATCAGTCTCTGCAGAGGATGAAAATACTCGTTCTGAGGGCACAGATGTTGCCTGAATGGGGGCGTAATCGAGGAAGAGGCGATATATCGTAGGCCATGTACCCATTCCGTGATTCTAATTGCGTACTCAGTGACTAAAATCACCAAAATAAAACCTGAACCGTACCGTCCAATAGCCAATCATGTCGGTGGTTTTTGGTGGAGGAATCGGACTTTGAACATAGCTGTTCATCTCCTCCTGTACCGACCAAAAACCGTCCGGCTCCGTTGGCAATCCAGCAGAAAGTCCAGCGCCTGTTGCACGTTGCGGTACTTGTGTGCCGCCTGCAAAATCATTGTAGGTGCTGCTGCTGGAGTCCGAGACCGAGATGGGGGTCGGGATCCTTGAGTGCGAGACCTGGATGAGTGGCGGGAGCCCTGAGATCCACCTGGACTACTGGATCCGGACACCGGGCTTTCCGTATCCAAATCCCGATAGGATTGGAGCTGGACAATTGTATCAGCCAAGCAGCGAAAATGAAGTGCTCCGATCCTAACCTTACGCAAGATGACTTCCTTGGCCGCCTCCTGGTCTTCAGCAGACCAGTTTTTCTTAATCCATTCCAATCGAATTGATGGATTAATAACTGTGGTTGAAGTTAGCGAGGAATCAGAGACTAATTGAATCGTGTGGACTCACACATTGCGATGATATAGGCATCTGTGTTATCGAACTTGTTGTAATATTTCCTAGCGATCTCCAAACCAGGGGAAATTATATTTGCAATGTTCTGATCCTCAAGATCGGAGTCGGCGATCATGGCCTCCCAAGAAGATATGAACAACTCAAATGCGGGAATTGTTGCCGCAAGGATAGGTGTGTTCTCGGAGGACATGATTGTCTGCACGGTATGTGGTTGCTAGTTGAAGTGGGCCGATAAGTACACAGAGATAAAATAAGCAGTGACTTGACGCACCTGTAAAATCAACTCAAGAATTTCCAGCCGGTTCCAGTGCCTATTTTCTAGCGGATGCTTGAACGCTTGTGCATCACGGTTCATCGCAAAAAATCGAGTCACCGGCTAGATGCATGAGATGAGTGATGAAATTGAGAAAGGTATGACACAACTCACCTCCTGTAGGTATCGAAGGCGACGTAGCATGTAGAATACCGAGTCCCAACGGGTTTTGACATCGGGCAAGACAGTGACTTCCGAAAGGGAAGTAATGACCCTTTCGGCGGTACCGGTCCTGCTGTTGACACGAACCTCCGTCCATAGCTGGCTCTCGTTCCCTGTTTTAATAAGTGTCAAGAGCTCATCACGCCTCTGCCCCGACTTCCGAACAAAGGCAACTGTTTTCCGGGCACGGCGAATAGGGCCGGCACGGCGACGTGCACGTACGGCATGTCCAGCCTCGTCCGACTCTGTTTCAGTCTCCGTCTCCGGGTGGTCGTCCTGGCTGTCCTGCTTCTCCATGGCTCGTATGACGGCCTGAGAGCACAGGTTGATGACGTGAGCAAAACAGTGGATATAATTTGCATCGGCATCGAAGTCGATACCCCTCTCAGCGAGAAGGATAGAGAGATGTGTGAGGAAAGTCGCGTTGTTCGAGGCATTGTCCATTGTAAAGGGTCCCATCTAAAATCTGGAGGTGAGTGCAGGAAGATTATGGCAGCGGGCTGCGTTACCTTTTCCAATATATCAGCTTGATCGCAAATATGGAATACAATGCGAGCAATTCTCTCGCCACTGTGAGATCCTCGAACACGCCGAAATGCAAGGAGGGCTTGGCGCAACACAACCTGCTCTCCTTTTCGACCGAGCCAATGGGCAGTGAGGGCCAGATACGGTTGCAGTCCTTTACTACTCCACATATCACCGGTGAATGATATCTTGCCCAGTGATTCCTGGCGTATTTAATGTGCGTTCAGAATTGTACTTTGCATCGGGCGGCACTAACCTTCAGCTCCTTCTTGAGACTGTCGTAGTACTTCAACCACGCATCCAAAATTAAAGAGCGAAGCTTGGTTCGGTGTGGGATGTCCTTGTCTTGCAAGGACTCGCGGAGCAAGAGCAATAAATCACGAAACTCGTGGTTTTCAATCAAATTAATTGACTAGCAAATGAATAAGTGATTGATCAAACGACAAAGTTTCACCGACCAAATCGTTTGAGACAATGACTTGCACCAATTTCTCCTCAAAGGCAGCGATGGAGAAGGGTGTTCGTTGCATGTCCCTGGCGCGCTGCTCTTCCCTTTCCTTCTGCAAAGCTTCGGGAAGTTTGTTCGGCAGTTTCCGATCCGCAATGAGCTGGAGGTATTGAGGTCGGTGGTCTTTACCAAGGTGCTTCCGGCGAGTGGTAAGACTACTGCCAGAAGAATAAACTTGCCTGGAAGAGTTTAATGTGGTGCTCCCTACGACTGTGGTGACACTCACGGGCATAGGCGACACTTGTAGCCGTAATGCTCAATGTGCTGGCCGTAAAAGGCCTGGCAGTCGGCCGATACATTATTTGCTTTAAGTGTAGCGTCCTCGGCCCATGCATACTTCGCTTGATCAATTTGGTATCCAGTCCAGGCATCGGACTGGTCTCCCTCTGTGTACGTAGGTCAGCTCAAAGTGAGGTAGATACTCAATATATTGTTCAACTCACCGCTTTGAGAGGAAGCCTGTGAACCAGGCGGCTGCCTGGAACGAGTAGGCCTGACCCGAGAGCGGGAGGGCCGATTGTCGGCTGCGGACTCTTCCTCTGTGTCGGTGTGCAGAGCTGTGAGAGGTTGGATTCGTGCCCGAACAACTCGTCGCGGTTGGGGCACAGGCAGCGGATCAGATTCCGAAGATGAGGGCGATGAATCATCACTGAAATTTCGGACAGGGGGGCCTGGACTCGCCATCTGAGTTTGGTGGTTCAACTGGGTTAAAAGCCGGTTTGCTGCATTGCGACCAGGGGTCTGAGGTGGGAATTGTAAGGGACTGTTTGGTGGTGGATCGGACAGGCTGTACGCAAAGTCAGAGAGTGGGGAATAAAAACAGCGATGGAAATTACCGTCCTCGGAGTCTGCTGGCGTGAAGAGGAGGCAGCTGGAGCAACAGCCCGATCTACAGTGAATGTGTGAGCATTGAGAGCTCTGGCTGAGAGAGAATATGTTACCGCGGCTTCTGGATCCGGATCCGGGTCCGACTCGAGTAGGGGGCAACACTAACTTGTGCATAAAAAGTTTGTTCAGGAGAAAGATGAACTGAGAAGTGCGTACCAGTTAATGGAGCAAAGCCACGAGCCGGTTCTAGGGCACCTGGCCCTGGCGCCAAGGGCTGGGGATCTTCTTGTGGCGGGTTGGTGTTGTGCCCGCCAGCCCGGGGGGCGCGCACACGACCTCCTGCTGCAGGAGGGGCTGGGATGTTGTCGGTAGCCAAAGCGGCAGCCTGGCGTCGAGTTGTGCGGGTCGATTCTTCAGGTGCAGGAGGTTGTGCTGGTGCAGGGACCCCACCGCGTTGAGGAGGCATTGTGAGATGACGACAATTTCAGGATGAGTCGCTGGGAGGACCTTTTTAAATGAACAAGCCGTGTTGTGAAAGTCCGAATGCTAGATAACGTGTCATCAAAAATTGTTCACGAGACGCCCCTGAAAAGATATGAAATGTCAATGCAAGAGATATTAACTTGATATTAACTTGATATTAACTGCCTGTCGAAGGGGAATATCAACCCAATGGCCAATGGCTGTCGTAGGACAGGTCAGGGATTTAATTCGGGTCATTGAAGTTCAGAAAGAAGTTGGTTGAATGTTCAACCAGGTAACTCGGTCATTTCGGGGACGGAGTATTGCTGAGTAAACACAGTTCAGCCTTTTTTGCTGCGCCTTTGCCGACATGCCGGGATCTTCTGGGAATTGGGGCCCGCTTCTAACATGTGGTTCAAGTCCCAGGTCCCAGGGTTCGATTAAAACTTGACGTATTTTATCCCACAAACATGCTTCTCAACGTCAACTATTACTCTCAAATGCTGGATCCTCACTGTCGACTGTATCGGAGGTCTTTGCTGGCCGTGGGGTGCCGTGGAACCCTCCAGTTCTAAATCGGATCAGTAACGTTCGACCGTGTATCAGGTGTCTGGTTGAAACTTTAAAAGATCAGGAACTCGACGGCAACAGACAATGTCTCAACACAACCCACCCTCAAATGCTGTCGCCCATTACGAACAGGTCCCTCGCCCTTTGTCCAATCCATCTGTGAATGTACAATTTGATTCATGGTCCTGAATGGAAAGCAACCGTTTCTTTTCGGTATGACCCGATTTCCCTTAGGTACTGGAACTAATCCCGCTCTATAGAGTGCACTGATCTTCCTCAAGAATCCACGGGTCTGTAGCTTCACCTCTACCCCGATAACATTACTTATACTTTCTTCACCTACTAGTCCTCCATCTTAGTTCACACCATTATTTCCGACAACGCTGGCAATAATGCGGCTACTCAAGGACTTTTTAACAATCACACATCATATGACACCTGCTGGACCACTCGTGTTGCCTGTGCAGCGCACTTGCTCAATCTCAGGCTCCAAAGTTCACCGCGTTCGCAAATCAAGGTGCATATTCAATTTAGTACTTTTCTTCTGATCAACTCTGATTATCGCACATTAGATGTCCACTCGAGAGCTGGGAACTCCTCTTCAGGCTAGGCAAGCATTCAGACTACTCATTAACCCACCCGACTTCCAGACTGAACTCTGTGAAGGTTGTGAATGATGCGAAGTTCAGAAGTGCCCGGAGATACATAGTTTTTTCTATCCAGTCTGTACCTTTATCGTGACCGAGGCAGTACCAAGTTACAACACTATGTGCCAAGGAGCTTGAGGTGTCGTTTACTTGATCATTACTAAATGCGCCCCCATGACCCTTGCAAAAAAGCGATGTGATATCAACATTTCACCTGTTGACTTGAAAGCCGCACTCTGTCGTGTTCAAGGTGTGGCACTTCATGTGGTCAGTTTTGGTGTGCTATATACCTCCTCCATGCTCCTCTCAAATGTGTCTGAGGTATGTTTACCAGTACCGAAGCGCCCTCATAACCCTCACAAGAAAATGATGAGACATCAAACTTGATCCCTTGACTTCAACACCGCATTTTGTTAAATTAAGGGTGTTGCACTTCACACGGTGAGTTCTTGGGTATTCTATACCTCTTCACAAGCCTGCTCAAGTATTTTGGAGGTATGTTGTATCCGCCACTGCCGTTGCATAACCCTTCGCAAGGAAAGTTGCGAAGTTGGATGGAAGATCAATGTTTGATGTGATTTTCGAGTGCTATCCGAGTCCTCTCAACTCCTCTGAGCAGTATTCGATGAAAAGTACATAATCGACTTTTGAGACCGACTCCGAGTCACTCGAAGTCGGGGCAAGTCGACTCGGTTCGACTTGCGAGTCGCACGGAGTCACATCTGTGACTCGACTCGACTCGACTTAAGTTGACTTGCGGAGTCGACTTAAAGCCTCGGAGTCGCGAGTCGCGGCAACATTAGAGAGCACCCACGCAGCGTCTCAGCCATCCATTGGAATAGACAAGCTTCCTCGCTTCCTCCTGATCGCGTGCCATTTTTCTATTCTTGTAGCCAACATGGTCGAGTTTGGCATCAATGTAATTGTCCTCATGCATTCCGTGGTCGAAGCCATCGTCACCCATATCTGTCGGTTCCTGATCTTGGTATAGACGTGCGGAGTGAAGCGCGAATCCTGAAGCAGAGGCAGCCGCGTTTTTTTTTCTTCAAGGTATTGTAGTGGTCATCTCTAGCGTCGTTGCATTCGAAACGAACATTGAAATTCGCCATCAAGTTTATCTGGCGTTCAGTGAAGATATGGGCGTTGAACGTAGTTGCCCAAGACTCCTCAACACTTTTTAATTCGGATGGATCGCGCCATGCCTTGAATAATATCAGCATCACACAGCAATAATATTCACGATCACCTTTATCGCTGCGCGGTAGCGCTCCGCCTATAAAGTTAGGAACCATGGAACGCAACAAGGAGAAGTCGCAGCGAACCCCGTGGGCGATAGAGCGGATGGTTCTTATGGAACGACAGCCACGGATCTTTCCGGTCGCTCTCAGCCTTTTTAATAATAGTCACGTCATCATCATCAGTTTCCCAGCCGTCATCAACGCTATATTGGCTACCATCCTGGAACTCGCTCTCAGTTAGATCGTCATTTATGAATCGTCCATCCCGCTCGACCCGTCCGAATCACTCGACTCTGAGGAAGAGTCCGATCCTGCAAAGAGATTGTCGTACGCTATCTTAGGGCTCCGGTCCGTCCGTCTGACGTGACGGCCCGTCGCAAAGACGGGTCTGACGGGTCACTTACGGGTCCTACCCATCCGTCGAGGTATGTTTCGAGGGTGGCTGATGGACGGGACCCGTCCGTCTGACGGGTGACGGCCGTCATGACGGGTATTTCTGCCGTATGAGGCTAGTCTTGAATTTTTTGGTGCAAGAATTTATACTAATCATTAAAAGATGTTCAATATAATGAGCTTATATCTCTTCAACCTCTCCACAATTTTTTCCGAGGTCCTCCTGATTCAAATACCCTGGAATGATAGCCTTGGGAGGTGCAGAATTATATTCACAGGCCAATTTTGGAATTTTGGGCCTCAATTTGACCAAGTTATGGTATTCGGTTGACACTGTGAATATTTTAGTGACACTGAACCATTTTTTTCCCGGGCCAGCTGAAAGTTCAACAGTCTCGGCAAATGCCGGGTACTAGCTGATACGACTTTGGGGGCATATTATGTGGTCTAGGTAAGACATAAGTTATCGCTCTTGATTTCAATGTGTAAACAACTCAACTTTGAGCTCAGTATCGCCGACACAACAACTATAAGCTTTGTGACCCGTCGACCCGTCGTCCGTTACCCGGCCGTCGTATTTCTCCTTCCTGGGCCCCGACGGACGGGTCCCGTTACGTCGCGACGGCCCGTCGACCCGTCACAAAGACGGACGGACCGGAGCCCTACGCTATCTGTTCCTTGAACATTTGGCACTCTTTTTTGGTTCGGACTTTCTTGCGGGAGCTCTGAACCCATTCGTAAAGATTAACAGTTGCGTACGCAGCCGGGCAGTAGCAATAGTCGTCGACGCCAGTGGAAGCCACGTACTTCCCGTCTTGCTTGTGGATCGCCACCGTTTTCCTCGTCTATCAATTCTTCTGGATCAGGCACCTCTTCAAGCATCTGCCAGTGTCTGCGAACATGCATCACATGAGATTTCCACCAGAACTGAACAAAACTATGACTCGGATACTTGTCAGGGTTTCCCAGCATGTACATCGACGCCATAGGGCTGCCTATTTCCATCTTCATCGACAGTGCGTTCACTATACGTCGCATAAGAACACGAGCCTTATCCACGACCTTTATATCCTCAGATATGAATTCCTCATTTTTCTGGAAGACATCGTACACGGAGGCGAAAATCTGGTACGTCTTCAAGCTCAGTTTGGATATATAATCAGACACGTAGGAGACGACCGCTTTTACTGCCGTTCCAGACAACAAGCAGGTGACGTCCGTATTGCACCGACTGACAAAGGTGAGCAAATGAGAAAATGTATTGAGGTCCGGTTCTAGCTTCTTCAGGTCTATGTGGCCGTCGACCGGATCTACGACAGTCTCTCCGAAAATTTCACGAGGGAATCGCGCGCGACAAATGCCCTCCTTAGTCAAGCACCCTCTTCGCTCGAATTTAACACGCTTGGTCGGTCTCTTGGTTTCTTTGTCCCTCCATTGCTTTTTCGCTTCATTCTCTCTATTCTGTTTTCTAGATTCGTGGCAAGTATGAACATTAGACCGCAGTAGGATGTCGTCCACCTCGGTCTCGTACGATTTCCACCAAGTGTCCATGTCAGTGCATTTAGAACAGCCTGCGCATTGAAGCTCAGTGCACTCAGGAGGAGGTGGAGAGGGCATGGTATGCATAGGAGGTTTGTAATCCGGGCTTCCCCGATCTACTGCTCGAACATCATCAATGGACCCGGTGAGAAATTCACCTTGACATACTGACTCCAGATATGCCACTAATTGCTTCCTGAACACAGAATTCTGGTCCATCACTCTTTCCCTAATTATCTGCGGCGAGGGCGCATTCAGTATCCACAACAACAGGTGCAGATGAAGTGTCAGTCGACCTTGCTGTTCCACCGTACCATAATAGCCTTTAGTGTGACCGAACCACCCAGGATACTGGTCTCCCCAGCACAGCACATGTTTCAGGAAGGCCTCAACCATGAAATGTAAAAATCTGGCCGCTGCGACGGGATTTCCCGAGACCCTTTTGTATCTGACGTCTGCACTGAGTATATCTGGACTATAAGTATACCCAGACTGGGCATAATACAGACTGATTGGATGCTTGCTGTTCACCCACGACAGTGTAATAAACCATGTAGGTGTTCCATGGAAGGCAATCATAGACCATATCTGGTTCCGCATCCACTTCTTGGAAGTGAGTGAACCTTGAACCTTGCAATTAACGTTGTCTAAGTCATTTATGACATCAAAACAAATACTCTCTGCCTCGTTTGAAGGTGTCACCCTCTCTCCGGCCACCATTCGATCCGCAATATTCGCCTCTACTTCCGGGTTCACCGCCATGAGCCTGCGAGATATTCTTAAGTTCCGACGGAACAGCACCTATCCACCGATGATTCGCTAACGCGGCCCGAGGCATTTTCTTATCTGAAATCAAGGACGTCTCGCATTCCACGCATATTTTGTCGCAAGAGTGATCCAGAACCGGTCCAATATATTCTGTAACGGGATCTGAGCTGTTGAACCGTTCAACTCTCGTAACACCGCCCGCTTCCAACAACGAACAATCAGCTGCGACTTCGGACAAAGGGGTCAATCTCGAACAGAGAGTTAGGCATCCGCAAACGATGAAATAAAACTAGGTTTACTTAAGTTTTGACGGTTAAGACCGTATTTCGGACTTAAGTTATGGCGGAACTTAAGCTCTGCATACCTCACCCCCACCCGGTTCCTCCCCCCTACCCCCCACTGCCTGAACTTAAGTTCCATGCAGGAACTTGAGATACATTGTACTTAAGTTCTGTCCCACTTAAGTCCCATACAACTTGAGATTCATTGACTAGGAGTATATTGTACTTAAGGAGATATAAATATTGTATTCAAGTTCAGTAGTCCCGCTCCACTTACAGTAAGTCAGGGCAACTTAAGATAGTCCATCACTTCGTCCCACTTAAATTTCATACAACTTGAGCGTTAACGTGCATGATCTGTGACACGAAAATAACACGTACCTGGGCGCGCCGTGGACGAAGTGCAGGCACCGAAGCTGCGGAGTAAGTTAGTTGAAACGGTTAGAAAAGGGGCAAGGAATTGTGCACCTGGTATTCTATTCTGTTGCCTCTCATTATTCCTCGTTCAATATGGGCAGTCAGAGTAGCCTTGAAAGGCGGTTCTGACGGCCGGTTCTGAGGACGGTTCTGAAACCGGTTCTTGATTTATTTAGCGTGGGAGAACCGTCGTAAATTAGAACCGGGTTCTGGATGCAGAACTAGCTCTGGAGCTAGTTCTGCAACGGTTCTGGTTCTGGTTCTGGTTCTCTGCACTCAGTTCCCCTTAATCATTTCTTTTAAATATCAGTAAATACTAAATATATACTATAAAATATTTCCCATCCGCTAGGGAGTCGTGAGGCGAGGTCAAAACCAAGGCCTATGGCTTCGGATTAGCCAGGTATTAGACGGGCCATAGGATGCTTGTGTGGTAATTAAATAGCGCGGTTTAAATTTAATTTCAGCACGCCTTTTGGTAGGGCTGAACTGTGAACAGTTTTTCAGTGCGCTGACTTCCATTTTGTGTAGGCGTAGCGATAGGATGATGGTAGGTGCATGGTGTGCAACTGGCAGAAGATATGAGCCATAAATGACTAATTTATTGAGACATGAGAACCAGCCACAGAACTGCTTTTCAAAATGGGCGGTCAAGATTGGAGGCCGGTTCTGGCCGGTTCTGATGCAAATCAATTGTCAGAACTGGTTTCAGAACCGGCCTCAGAACCGGCCTCAAAACTACTTTTCCAGCCTACTCTGACTGCCCCTAATGTCGCACTGATGACTCAGATGTTGACGGGTGGCATAAGTTTCCAATGGCCAAGAAAAGTGTCACCACCCTGCGGAGGCAGGTAGAAGCAGCACCTCGTCCCCGGCCCCGGCTTCGCAGGTAGTTGATTGGTCACGGCACATTTGGTCGGTTCGTAAGTGGTGGTCAGAAGAGAGAAGTGAATGAGTAACACGTGACGTTACTGAATCGCGATGGGCCACTGAGATCGCCAAACACGCCACGACACATCACTTCAACTTCGCTCTAACTTCCAAGACCTCTTTTCTTTTCTCCTTGACACTTTATCCCATTATTTGCTTTGTGCAAGCAGTTGTGCTGACCTTTGACAGACCTCTGACGTCAATGGCTTTCTGCCGTCTGGTGGCATTCTGGTATGCCACTCATTGTGTTTATAAAGTCAGAAACTAATGATGCGACCCAATAGGTCCACAGTATTGTTTATCCATACCAGAGATGAGTACTCTGTGGTTTTATTCACCTTTCCTCAATATTAATATCATTAGCCAATTCAGGGATTCATGCCACCTTCCGGAACTCAAGTTCGCTGCGAACTGAAGACGGACTTCAGTTCGGTCAAAAACTTAAGTGTTCCATTAATTGAAAATTAGCTTTGACTGTTTGATACACAGAACTGAAGTCCTCTTCTGCGACTTAAGTAGATTATTATATGTATATTTTAGACTCCTATGTGATCTTACAGTAAGTTTATCACCAGAACTTGACTGAGGAACTTAAGTTCGCGATGACCCCCGATGAGATAGTGTATGTAGGTAGGGTACAGTAGGTACTTTATTACATTGCAGAACTTAAGATGTAGTACAACTCAAGTTCGAAAAACGGTCTTTACCGGCTACAACTTAAGTAGAGCTAATTAAGTATTTGGCAAACGGCACATCCAACCTCTATAAACTGAACAGGGTGCGTCGCCTTGCAGAACCTACTAATGATACGATGTGCAATTTGCTTACCCCTCGGTCTAGGCGGGAACGTAGTGCCATGTCGATGCCCCAACGCCACACGGCGCCGAATCCGGAGCAAATTCGCCGCGGATCTGATTTGCAAGCTATCGCTCTTCCTGCGTGCAGGAGATTTGATGGCATCGTATCTCAGCTTCCCCATCTTGAGCCACGCACGCCTATTATTTTCGGATCGGACCTCTTTCGCTTTAGTCACATCTGCTTCAACAGGAACGACTTCAGTAAATCTCAGCACGCTAACCAAGGGCGGACAATTTATGCATGAGTGATGTTTGAAGGCGGCCTTATACTCGTTGACCGATGATTGCGTCAGCACCTTCAATCCGTGTATCCTGGTTAAACTCACGAGCTGGGCTTTAGTGAGCGACCTAACCAATGTATCCAGCGGCAAAAGGGCAGACACACAGTCCGAATGATCCTCTAGAAATTTACACACATCGATAGAATGTATCTGAGACATGTATAGCAGCTCCCAATCACCAAGCAAAACTTTGCCATTCGTATCTTGTATATAAGGCAGCGCCTCGGTCTTGGAAAACATGAACCTGACACGTCCGGGGTTGCCTCCGCCGACGCGATCGGGGATGCTCCGCCAGATCATCAACAGGAGGATATAATTCACGTGGGTCTTGTTTTGTTTTGTTTTCAACTGGCAGCAGACTCGAAGCTATAACATCTGTGAAGGCATAAATACTATCAACATATTCACAGAAACCATATAAACATTCCACGACCTCGCAGAATTCATATTCGATCGATCGACAGCTTTTAACAAACAAGCAAACTTGGAGCGGATATGAAACGGCAACAAATAATAGCAGGTGTCGTTTGCCAGTTTGTGGGCTATTTACTCGAGAGCACAGTGCTGCACGATAGTCGTGTTTATTCATGAAAGAACGGACCAGCTCGAGGGTCACTTTACGGACATCCCGTTCACAGGTAGCGTCAAACCCGCTATGTATCGCCATCGCGAGCCTCGTATAGCAGTCAAAGACGAGGTACCACCATCTAGATAGGAAGCAACACAACAACCTCGTGGTGCGCATAGCGGAAAGAGCGAAGTCAGATTCAAGCGCCCGAGCAGAGAGCGCTCTTAAAACAATTAGCTTGCACCGCGAACCTCTAAAGGTACCATACTTAATACGGGTACAACCGACTCCGTCAGAAACGGGATGATCGAGCTCGAAAATGAGCTCTTCGGGCATCCCTACACCCGGACCAGAAAAGGTAGAATGACCACCCAGTATCGCAATAGTTGCGGGCTTCATATAAAAACAATCCGACGAGGACTCTCGATTGCTCATGGCATGTATATCGCGGAAATCCACAAGGAGGTGTGCGACAGAACTAGCTCTCGATATATGGCTCTGGGGCCGAATGTATCTGGAGGGCAGTGGTGTAGCTGCATTGAATGGAGCTGCAAGATCACCGTTAGAAACCCGATGCTGTCAAAAGCAACTCGTATACTCACCATCATCCCCCAGCGAGGCAAGTGACACGACATACCCACCCCAATGGGCTGAGCGGTAGCTAGGTAGGGTGGAATCATGCTCGAGAAGACTAAGGGGCCTGTTTAGGGTGCAGAGTTGGAGCGTAGGTAGCACTGCCAAAAGTCGGTGAAGGTGGCAACTAGCAGAGCGAATCTGGCCCACCAAGTTCGCAAGAAGGTTCAAGTGCTAGGTACGGGCCACATACGGCGGTTGGCGTCAAGTAGACGCATAGGGCTTTCAGTAGACGCATTGTGGAACAGCGGTGATGCGGTTATAAAATAAGAGAGAAAATAGAAACCTCAGAATATAAAGCCTGGCTAAAAATAGTAGTCATCACAAATACTGTTCCTAATCGGTCAAATCAGGCATACTTACCAACCACAACCTGCATGAATAATAACCAGCGCCTGTTTAAGAGGTTTGTAAGTGCGCTTACTAAGTCTCTCGACGCTGGCATTTTATTTCCGACACATGCGATTCGTCATAAATAAACCTGCATGAAACGAGCAATGCACTGAATTCACATGGCTCGAACTGCACCCAGAAACTATTATCTACGACCCCTGATTACGCAATCATCGTGTAGAGGTAGAACTCGTCTAATGTCCCCTGAGCCACCACAGCACGCACAAAGCGAGACACGCGCACCTAGCGGACTCGTTGATTAAAACAAGTTCGGTCATATTCGAAGCAACTCGGTCGAACCTGGCCAACACTTGTTTATAAGGCAACGCTACGACGAACGGTCACAAAGCAATTCGCTATCCGATTACGAATGCATTGAAATTATTCCTTAATCATCCAATAATCATCGCTTTTATCATCGAAGGACAAAGAGTAACAACCCCTTCTGGAACTTGAAGTGATTAATCATCGGATCCACAAACGGCAACGGAGACTACACGCTGTCCAACCTCCAACTAAACGAAGGCTGGAGAAATATCGTACAGCCCAATAATGTTCCTTACCCAAAACCAACAAGCAATAGAGAAAGAGGACTAGAAGTTTTAAAGAACTACCGAGTGATAATCCGAGCATATTGAAATAAAAGGAAAAGAGATTTTGGTAAATTGATACAACAAACATGGCACCTTTACTTGGCATCAACCCAATCACATTCCCATCCCACGAAAAGGCAAAGTCATCAAGTACTGAGTTTTCCAAAAATTTTGGCCCTGGAAGATTACTAAAAACGATTACTTAAACAAGTTTAGGACTCGTAACCCTCCTCTTCACAAGCAAGACGGGCGAAGGTAGCAGCCCAGCGACGTCGTGGGTTCCACTCTGACTATAGACCGTGGTTGGCTCAGAATCACAAAGGCAAGGCGCACGATTCCTCGAAGTGTTCTTCAGCTAAGCTGCGCATATCCTAGCATTTGACTTATAGAAGCTCGTCGAGATTTATGGCCTCTTGCACCATACTTGGTTCGCGTCGTATATTTACAAATCACAATGTGTCCTCGAGGTCGGCGTCACAATTCATCTAAAATTCGAATCGGCGCCAGTCATTCCGTTACTTATCATCTGGTTGCCGGCAGTTCAAAAATAACTTCAAGTATGTCGTGCTCGTGAGAACACGCCCACGCCTCGAGGCTGCAGCGAATCGCGCTCACCATTCGCAATGTCCAGATCTGACCTATTTGACGACTGTGAGGAGCACAGTGTAACCCTGTCTCCCAGCACTGGACCCCGCCGCGTCGAGAAACTCTGGTTTCGTGATGGGACCCTCGTGCTCGCGACAGACACCTTGCTGTTCCGTGTCTATAGCGGCTTGCTAGCTCAGGAGTCACCAATATTCGACGATATGCTTCGACTTCCTCAACCGGCCGATGAAGAAACTATCGAAGGGTGCCCGGTGGTCCGTCTTTCGGATAACGGTCGCGATGTCGAGTATTTCTTGAAAGCCCTGTTCGACTACAAGTGCGTTTAGCAACTTTCATTGGGCTTTGGGGCTTGTTGACACAACTTCAGATTCTTCCTTGCCTTCCCGAGTCAGACAACTTTCGATATCATCACCGGCATAATTCGACTCAGTAAGAAATACGAGGTCGACTCACTCCATAAACGTGCCCTCGTCCACTTCGCGTCAGGATTCCCACTGACGAAAGCCGAGTATCCACCATCGCCGTCATGGGCCATAGCTGGGCAGTCTATTCGGGCTGTATTATTTGCACGAGAAATGGCGCTAGACTGGGTCTTGCCCGTCGCGTTCTATCGTGTATGTGACCATGTTTCCATCAATCAGATCCTCAACGGGGTCCATTTCGATAACGAACGGTTGGAGCTTGGCCCTGCAGATAAACTCTTATGCCTGGAACAATACGTTCACCTCCGCGGCCCTGCATCTGCACAGATTGTCAATTTTCTCTGGGATCCAGAGAAAATAGACGGATGTCAGAGCAATAAATGCAGAAGCGAGCGACTGGGCCAAAGGAAAGTTGCAGAGGGCTGGAGGGAGAAGAATATCTTGCCCCTTGATCTGTGGGTTGATTCGGACTGGGTTCGCTGCCAAGTGTGCTCTACGTGTCTGACTGCGATGAAAACGGCCCACAAGACTTCATTGGAGAAGTTTTGGGACGGTTTGTCCCAGAGGTTCGGACTTGCTTCATGGGATGAGCTAAAGAAGTTGAAAAGTAGAGACCTGGGTATTCTGCACGACGCAAGTAGCTGATGGGGAATGAACTACTGTATAATTCAAATTGGAGGACAAAGAAATCACTCGATATGCTATCGATTTGTGGAACGATTCTATTCTACTCTAGTCCGCTTTCCACTGCTCGGGGCTTACCACCTTGGTCACCTGTACCGAAGGCATATCCCATCAAAGAAACCTACATCGTACATTTTCGCAGTAAGCCCACGTTTATTGGGCATGGTTAGGCAGAGGTGGGCCTTAATCCATTCAAGGTTGTGAAGGTCAGCGAGGGCCTTCACGTCGGCCTGTTCGGTTCTATATGTGGTTGCAAAGATAAAAATACTATACGAGGGCTGATCCACGCACCGACGAGCTCGAGTGAAGTTCCAGTGCATAATCCCGGGGCGCTTTTTTCCGATGGCGAGAGTTGTGTCGTGATCCTAGCGATGGACATAGATTTTGTGGTTATCATTATGCGGGTAATAGTGTAGTGGTTGATTGACTAGCGCCAAACGGCAGCGGTTCCAAGTTGGAAGCTTCGTGAATGCCGCGACGACTTTGCGGCCGCTCTCAGACGGTTCGGGCCCATCGTCAAGCACTACGAAGAGGGCCGCCGTGAGGTCCTGAATCGGTCACTTCCCATCGCAAACCTTGAAGAAATCACTCGCACGATCGGTGAAGGTTCGGAGGGGGGCAGCGCATCATCGCGTAATGGCTTCTTTCCAAGATGCACGGCAACATTGTGGAGAGTTGGATGGCTTCGAGAAATGGGTTGAAGTCGTGGTCTGACACCTGGTCTATAGTAAATAATCTGGATATTCAGGCAGATGCTGATACAGGGAGATGATGCGAAGGTGCATGTGGGTGTGTGGATATGTGTGTGTGTGGGGGGGGCTTGGCCGTGGCCGCCCGACTCGGAAAAAAGTGGGCATAGCAAAAGCTGATGCGGGATTTTCCGAGGCGAAAAAAACGGCTGGCGGACAAGGCCAAACCCGTATGCAGAGGGCAACCCGGAAATGGGAAGCGAAACTCGTAGCTACCCTAGCGTCAGCTACAAGGGATGGAGGGTGGGTCAAAAGAACTGGGATGAAGAGTGCGTAGACGCGAGGAGGAAAGGTCTTTGGTTCAGCGCGTAGATGAGCAAGCGCAAAGAGCTATGACAGGTGGCTGTGATCTTCCCACCAAATTTCAAGAGAGGCGTGGTATTAGGCGCTAAAGCTGTACAAGGCGGATCGAAGGCGGATTGTTGATAGTCAAGACTAAGTGTGAACCCAATGAAACGCAAGTGAATTTAGTCGACGCAAAGAAAGCGGTACAATGAGTGAAAACTATTAAGGTAAATCGACCAAGACAGCCATAAAGCATAAAAAAACTGCGCGAAGTTTGTCAGAGTGGTATCGAAGCTGAAGGGAAAACGCTCACCGAATCACTCCCAGATATTGAAACCAGGCTTCAGCAGTAGCTCATCATCTTCGTACTCCTCCATCACCGCCTCTCTCGCCTTCTCCTTACCCACCCTCTTCTTCACAAGCAAGATGGGCGAAGGCAACAGTCCAGCGCCCTTCGAGAGCGCATCGAGTTCGTCTGAACGGTCAGGAGACCTCACTTGCATATTGACCGCCAGTCTACGTTTGCGCATAACCACGGGCGACGGCGGCGCAGCGACAGCCCAGCCATCCGCGCACCACCCATTCAGCTCTTCATCTTCTTCGATTACTTCGCCAAATGCGCATTTGTCGGGAACTTCCAGGCTACTGGCGCGTTGGGCAGGTGCCGCGGGCCATACGACCGTTCCACTACGCGTTCTTCTCGGGGCTACGGGGGCGGGCTTGGTGAAATCGGACGCGCGAATGGTGCCTCGGCGATCTCGGCCTTTCGGCTTGGGGTCCGTAACGATATCGAGGCCAGAAGGAGAGTCGAGTGAGCGGGTGCAAGTATTGAGCAAGCGGGATTTCGGAGCTGGAAGGTGGGTTAACCCGAGAAAATATAATCAAGGGGAGATCGGCACCCAAATCCAATCCATCGAACATGTGCTTCAGGTGGTCGCCGTCGGTGGCGTTCTGGCCGCGACGCAAGACAGGATCCTCGACTTGTTCTCCGCCGGGAACGAAAGCAGCCAGGCCAGGCCCGAGACCAAGCGAAAAATCATCATACATGTCGACGTCGTGGGGCGGAGACTGGGTATATGCGCGTTCTTGCAGAGGGCAGTTCCATTCCTGCGGAACTGGAGGCGAGATGAGACTATCACTGAGCCAGGGACTGCGTTCGCGCATCCGCGGGGGCTTCATGCCGGGGGAAGAGGGAGCGTCGACGTCCATGGCATCCGAGGTAATCGTGAGGTCGGGCTGTCCGCGTTCATCATCACCATCCTCGTGGTCCACGAGGGCAGAACCCAGACTATATGCGAGGCGGGGGTCGATATTCCCAGAGCTTCGTCAAAGAATTTGGACTCAGAGTCGCCGTAGATGGAAAGGGAGGACGGTGGACGGTTGAGGTCGATCTCGTTCATCGAAGAGCGAAGCAGGAAAGGGTCCATGGGTGCAGAATAAAAGTTGAAGTCGAAACCGCCGACATTCGTTTCTGTGGGAATCCATGTTCCCGGACGAGGAGGGCTGGGGGCAGAGGGACGACAGATCCGTGTGGGGGAATGGGAGTGCGTAGGGGAGGTGTTCGTGCTGGCACTTTGGGGAATGTTGGGATTGTAGTTGGTGTCAGAGAGCGTGCGTTTAAACAGATTAAGGGTAGATTCAGCAGCGTTCGTAAGAGAGCGAGGTGGGATAGCAAAGGTTCGTTTGCGAGGAGACGAAGCCACAGAGTTGGGACGACTATTGAAGGGACTACCGAGGAATTTATCTTTATTACGGGAAGGGCGGGCGACGTTTTCTTTCAGATTTCTGGAAGCAGTGCGAGAAATGACACGACGTCCGACAGGAAGAGGAGAGAACTGGTCTGGATGCATGGGGAGCCCTTTCGACGAGTTGAGTTTGAACTTCTGTTCTTCTGTCAGCGCAGACGGGTGAGGGGTTTCGTACTGCGATGGTGATCCCATGGGAGTGATTCCGGAGGATTTCAGCTTCTTTGCGGAGAGTACTTCGGGATTGGATGAGCGGCGGGCGCGTTTCAGCAGTCTGTGCGATAACTCCTCGTGAGTCGTGTAGTGGTCTGGGTCGTCAATTTCCTTCAGAGGAGAGGACGCAGAAATGTTCTTAGAAGGCTTAGATCGATTGCGTTTCTGAGCGTAGGTGATTTGTTTCCGAGAGAGTGGGGGCCATGGCAAGAGAGAAATACAGTGAAAACGACCTTTACACGAGGAATAGCGCGTCAAATATGTAACCAAAGGCTGCCAGCGCCCTACCTTGTATTCAAGAAGCAAAGGCCAGTGGAAGTCGAGAGCAAAGAGCAAGCGGAAATTACCGTGATTGATGACATGATCATATCTAAACATGGCCAAACGCAATCCGCGTCATGACTGCCACGGCCATTCCGGTTGATTCGTTGAAGTGCAGGAACGGATTCTAGATCATCTGAAGGACGACCTATCTGGATCCCATATTGACGACCTTTCTTTCTGTATTTCACGACACGGACGACCATGAGCTGTGCGTATGTACCCTATTCGTCTCTGAACATCTATTAAATAAAATAAAATACAGTGTCTTCCTACTAGTATGTAAAGCGCCAGTCGCGTATCCGCACCCGCAGGGGAACCCTCACGAGCGTCGTGCAGGAACCACTGCACATCATCGTCGAGGAGGACCTCGGGCCTGCCCACGTCGCCTTCGCCCTCCCCCACGTTCGACGCGCCGCCTGTGCCCCTCGTGCGGTGTATATCCATTAAACCCCTCACAATAACCAAACGCTCTGTCTCCCCCGTCCATCCCGCTCCCCTTCCCACGGAGGATGAGGTTCCCCTCCCCACTGAGGATGACCTGCCCACGCCACCCGACCACCTCCCCGCTCAGGCAGAGGCAGAGTGCGAATCGGAATACGAAGACGACGACGACGACGACGACGACGCCTTCTATGCTGCCCACCTCCGCACCTTCATCACCCTCACCCCGCCCCTCCCCCCGTCCTTTCCTGTTGCGCCAGCACAAGCACCACCGCAAGTGCAAGCAGAAACACAGACGCAAGGGCAAGTCCCCGCGCTGACTATAACCATCCCCCCGCAGGCGCACCCTCACCTCGAGGTGGAGCGGACACCCGGCAGCCGCGGACCACGCGACTCTGTCGTGCTCCCCCCTTCGCCCACCGGCGTGCCAATAAACTTCTCGCGTCCCATGTCCATGTCCCTGTCCTCTTCGCGTCGTATATGCGCCTCGCGCCGCACCTCCATCTCGACGCCCCCCGCCCGTCCCCCGCCCTCCCGTCCCCCTCCGCGCACGCCAATCCCTTGCGACGTCACCGCCTCGCGCTACCTCAGCGGCGAGTTTGCCTTCGCCGCGGACTACGCCGCGTACGCGCCGCTGCTACTCTCGCCGCCGCTCCCGTCTGCGGGGTTGAATCCCGCGGAGCAGTACGCTCCGCCATGCGAGCCGGAGGAGTACACTTCGTCCCACCCGCCACCCCTCCTCTCCCCCGCGCGCCCCCACCTCCCAGCGCGTACCCGCAGCGCCAGCTCCACCCCGCCGCCCCCGCTCTCTGCCCTCTTCTCCCCCCCCCGCCGCGCGCTGCGCAGGGCGTGCCGGCTGATGTGTGTGCCGACGACGACGCGGAGTGGGCCTCAGATGTGTATGATGACGACGCTGCGTACGGCGATGTGCCCCTCTCACCCCTCGTCGTCGCGCTGCCCTCGCCCTCCTCCGAGTCCGCGTCCGCGTCCGGTTCGGAGTCCGCGCCGAGCACGCCCGCGTCCGCTGTTTTCGACGACCGGGTGCACTCCACAGACGCACTGGACGAGCTGGAGTACGCGTCTGGGTCCGAGTACGGGTACGGGTACGGGTACAACGAGGGCGGCGACGATGCAGAGAGCGACTGGGAGCCGAGCCCGAGTTACGGGTACACCGGGTGGCATACGCGCCCAGCGCCCTCCTCCAGCACCGCATTCACACCCCCCGCAGCAACAGCTCAAATCCCGCTGGTCCTCCTCCACACTCTCTTCCGTGCGCTCGGCACAGGCGGTGCACTCGCCGAAGCTCGGCGGGTTCGCGATCGCGAGACGGTACTTCCCACTCAGTACGTCGCCCAAGTCGTTGTCCAAGGCCAAGGCTTCTGCCTCCAGCACCAACGCGAGCCCCACTAGCGGCAGGAAGAGCCTGAACCTGCGGCTCGGCGGGGGAAAGAAGATCACGACCGCGGACGTGCTCGTCGTGGGACGCCCGCCTGCAACGCCGTCGCTGCTGGGCGGCGTGGTGGACGCGTTCTCAGCGCCGTCGCCATCCCCCTCCATCAAATCCCGCTCCACTTCCAAGTCGAAAGACAAGAAGCCTAAGTCGCGACTGCCGCCCCCGATGCCCATCGGCGCCACCTCCTCGCCCATCTACCCTGCCCGCGTCCGCCGGCCAGACTCGGCTGCGTCGTCCGCGAGCTGGAACTACTCGCCGTCAGTCCTTAACGACAGCGCGTCCGAGTGCGGGAGCGCGTGCAGCAGCGAGAGCGGGGGGATGAGGCGCAAGCCGATCCCGGTGGAGATGTTTTTGCGGTGATCCTCCCACCTCCTCCCCTCCGTCCCTTTTTCTATCTACCTTTTTTTTGGTCCTACTTACGGCGTTGACACTCGCTCTTCTTCTTGCGTTGATACTCGCCCATGTTCCTCTTCTCTTCTTGCGCTGATGCGCCTATCTCTCTTTCTCTGTGCGACGTACAGCCACTCACTCACTCTCATTTCGCATTCATCACGATATTGTATTCCCTTTTTACGAAGCTCCTTTTACGCACTCGACCACGTACTTATACACGCACACACAGTCTAATCTTTCCACATCCATCTACGCATACGCACATATTGTAGCACCCTTATTGTAGCTTTATTTCGATATCACGAGCATCAATTTCGATTTCGATTCGATTCGATGACTTGATCTGAGCTCTGAAGTCATCAAAGGTCAACGCCAGGTTCTCGGCGGAAAGCGGGAGGCGGATCAGGCACGTGGCTGTGTGATAGCGGAATTGATTGATTGATTGATCAATTCTGATGGGTGCTTGTAGGCGCTTGTGGACCAAGGACATGCCTACTGTAAAACAAAGGATTTCATCGAGACGAGATTTGTCAATGAGCCTTATTTCACCAGGGTACTTTCGCTATCGCTATAATTTTCTGCTCTGTGGGTGCGGCTCTGGTGAACAATCAAGCGCAAAACTTTGATCGCCAACTTATTGATGGAAATCTCTCCCTCCTACTTACACTGAACAACTGCGTTATTGAAAAATCAAGCAGTAAGTAGGACCCCCTGCCCGGTTATCGAAAAGATCCCTATCTGCCTCCGAGTCGTTCTTCGTGCGAGATTCCCGTTTCTCGCTTTCTTATGTCATTTCAACTTCCGCCGCCACCGCAACCTGGCCACTCTGCTGCTCCTTCATTGACTCCTCTAAGACCCTTATTTCTTTCTCGAACTTCGTTCGGAGAGTGTCCCAGTACCATTTTTCCGCTTGTTCTCCGTGCACATCTGGTTCGGATGTGAGTGCCTGACCCATCTCTTCCAAAATCCTCCCTGCCCCTTCCAAGAGCTGTCTGTGTCTGGTACCTTGGGTACCCGTGCTTGAATGGGGTTCATTTTGTACTTGCTCATCGGATCTTGCATTTTTGGCATTTATTGCAGCTTGGGAAAGCGCGTCACCGAGGCGTGTGCAGAAGATGGCTCTGAAATTAGCAGAGATCATTATGGACACATGCTCACCATGAAAGTCTGGGAGATGCACATAATGCGCTTCCAGTGCAGTGGATATTGTGCACTTGGCCAGCCGATAGAGATTGGGCAAGACTTGGTAGTCGGAGAAATTGAAACTTTCCCAAACATTCGACAGCGAAATCAAGGTCACCGCCCAAGTCCTCTCCGAATTATTCATAAAGTCATATTCCCCGGAGTAGTTTCCTCCCCACATGAGGCTGAGGACGAAGACATAATTTGAACGGAGGCGTTCGTAGCCCTGGTGCCCCCCTGTTATAAAGTATACCGTGATCCACTGAGGGAGGTCACGGCGCATATACAGATTCCAGTCTGGAAAAATGGACAGACGTGCACCCCCGTCAATGTAAGACCATCCCATCTGATTAGATATTTTAGTGCGGCATCTCCCATTCTGCGCTACACAGAGTATTCCTGCATCACCACTTTTGTATCTGCTTCGGTGAACCAGTTGTGCGCCTGATCAAGAAGCTTGAATGCTTGGGCTGAAATAGGTGGTGCCGCGGTAAGGGCGTCGATTACGACCCTGAGCACCCTCTTAGACGGCTTTGGAAATTTGCTCGCGTCGTTAAGAGCACGCAGAAGTTGAAGTACGGTCTGGTTTAGTGTGTCATCCCATTGTGACTCAATCCCATTTCTGGAGGAGTCAATTTCTTCCAAAGCCGTGTATATCCAAGTCACATCGTGGGGTACCGCGGATTTTTGTTCCCCAAGGGAAAGTGCAGTTGCGGCCACATCGATCCATCCATCGTGTTGAACAAGTGAAGAGCAAAACATATATGTGGTCGCCCTAACATTGTGATCGTAGTTGCTGTGGCCGCAGGTGGCCGCAATTTGGGACGTTAATTGAAGGATTTTGTTTACGGCGATGATATCCATTGAGTGATGGGCCAACAATCGCATGAGAGTCTTGAGAAGATGTTCTGTCAGGAGTTCTACATGTTTGCTGCTCGATAATCAGCAAACATGAAGGTTCAATGTTCATGTTGAAATGCGGTGACCGTCACGCGCCATCCTTTCGCACCTCGCTACTTATATATAGCTCGCCGCGCTTCGCTACTTACAGCTGTACTTATATCTGACCTCGCCGTATCGATTGAGTAGTTACTCTTGTACCCAGACACTCATCTACCCGTCGAATATACTTTTGTTTGTCTTCGCTCGTACCTTCCAACAGTTCAACAAACGGCTCAATCACCTTGCCAGTGCAGCCCCCAAAAGAGCATTTGTCGCAAAAATCCGATTTTCCATATAGCCAAAGATAGCCCCATTCTGAACCTTATAGGCCAAGCCGGCAAGATTACAGGGGTTATAAGTACCTATGCGGGGGTATAAGTACCTTATAAGTACCTATTTTTATTTATAAGCCCTGTAATCTTACCGGCTTGGCCTATAAGGTTCAGAATGGGGCTATCTTGGGCTATATGGCAAATTGGATTTTTGCGACATTCATGCAGATCAAGTAATTGGCATAATGCCTTGGACTTCCCATTTTTTCCGGAAGATCTTCGAGCCAGGTCTGCAAATAGTTGTCCTTTTCCGACATATCCCATATGGTGTGTAGAAGGACACGGAGAACCCAGTCCATGCTAGACTGTGTATGGGCACTGCAGAATCATTCACGAGATCCTTTCCACGTTTCGAATACATTGCGCAGCTCAACAAGTTGGAGTGATTCCGGTGTGCCGGCGGGTAAATAGAGTTCCTGATCCTTTATCAAGAAATAATCTCTATCGGGCAGGTCACCTTGGCCTGAGCCAAATTTGATCGTTGCATACGCCCGCCCACGATCGCGACCTGCACAAAGCCATCCCGAACTTGCACATCCCACGTGCCAGTGAAAGACGCCCAGAAGGTGTCCTCCAAGCGATCTAATGCGACACCAAACCCACCTTGTGGCCGTTGCAACTCTGTAGCCATTGCCGCCGCAGCGGAAATTAAGTCCGGATTTGTCGATGTCTCCAGAACCCACAAGACTGCTGGAACGGCAGGTGACGGTGGGGGCGGGGATCCGGAGAACAGAGGGGTGTTACCGTCCTTAGTATCACTCTTCAGTTTTAGGAAGAGTGGAAGTGATTGCGTCATGAATTGGTGTATAGAGGTGAAAACAGCCGAAATCTTTTTATTAATGTGCCTCTTGTATAAGAAGGCCAGAGCAACACCCAGTGGGGCCTGGTAAGGAGAATCGGAATCCAGGATCGCAGATCCCACGCAGGCTATGTATGAAATGATTCCCCCTGCCGAGAACATCGTCACAATGATGGCGGAAGAAGACTGGTGAATTGTCCACAAGTAAATGGAGAGGGTTAACCCAAAAATTCCCAACCCCATCCGCAGAAGGTATGGAGCCGCCTGCAGGGCTGCAACAAATCTCCATTTGTTGCGACCGTCGACTTTGCGCTGGCGTTGAAGGCCCCACTGTTTGAGGACTCCCGGGTCCCTGTTCCCTCCATTATGCATCAGCCATTGCTTCCCGAGAACGGCGAATGGCGCCGTCAATAGCGTGCAGCATAGACTGATGTAGAGGCAGCCTTGGGCGAAGACGAGGTCGGAGGGGGTCCCTTATCAAGAGTGGAAGTGTTGGCATCTGGAAACAACGAACTGTTGGAATTGTGAATTAAGAGGCGGAGCAGGTCCTGGGTGATATCGTTGGGGTCTTGCCGAAGTTCGGGTTGGATCTGGATGATAAATACAGACCTGACTGCCGAGAAAAGACCAGCCTGAAATATGGTTAGGCTTGTAGGAAAATGTTGTAGGAAAATGTAACAATCAAATGTTACTTGCAAAAATGAGGGATGCGTCGGGATCGGTGCTATATTTTTCGATAAATTCTCTATCATGTTCGCCCGCTAGAGTTTTGTACGCATTCCAGAAAGCTGTTTCAGTATCCACAACGATAGCCTTCGGCTTAAGCGCTTCAATGACTCTACATCTGTGAATTAATGAAAGTTAATTGTTATTGAACACCATCTGGGGGTTTTGTGTCCGTATGGGCGATATACTGTCCAAAAATTACGTGCATTTTACAGGGTTTTTACATACAACTTACAACTCTTTTGTGACTTTTGAATACAACTTCGTGCAGTTGCCTGCAACTTCCCTGGACTACATCTCTGAAATGCTTACAACCTCTCCAATGTGGTTACATCTCCCCCAGACCGCTTGGCATCATCATGAATAAGATTCCATCAACATGGCAAGTCCATCAATCACCGTGTTCTGCCTTGGACAATTCATTCTGGTCCTGCAGATGCTTCAAAAAATAGGTGAATGGTGCTATAAATTGTAACTCATGCTATTAAACAATTCTCCTCACTTTTTAGTTTTTTTGGTGGCAGCCACCATCATAGGCACTGTTTAAAGCTGAATTTTACCATAGCTTCTGTTTGAAGTCGTTCTACCCAAAGGATAATTTCCTAGGAGTATATGCACCCCTAAATTGCATTAAAAAGGGTACTGTATTTCCCTGAGCCCTTAATAGCTTAACAATGGTCAAAAATGTTATGACCGCCGAATACGGACATCGGCAGAATGCACCATCAGTGTTATGATCAATTTCATTGAAACTCCTCAATTTTTTAAACCGCGGTGAAGTCCCAAGGAGATGAAAACATCCTCGTGGAGTTGTAAAACATCCCCGAGGAGTTGTAGGCAGCAGGTAAACTCAGTTGTAAACTTCAACCAGCAGATGTAATTCAAAATCAAAGTTGTGTGCAGGTCACCCAGTTGTAGTTTAAAATCCTGGGGTTGTGTGCCAAATAATTATTGGACAGTATATGTGCCATATGTCGCCATCCAAATGGGCCCCACAGTGAGTACATTTCCCACCATCCTATCTCTCTTATTTCTGTCCATCCATCCATCATCTCCCACTTCTCTACCACTCTCCCCAATCCTAGCTAGCGCTGCACTCGCCTTGGGAGCGTGCTTCTTAAGTCTGTGGAGCTTTCAACCACCATTCCCTTCCATTCTTCCCAATTCATTCTACTTCTGTCCATCCATTGTCCTCCCCCCTTCGCTATTTCTCTCCTTAATCATGGCTGGCTCTGCACTCGCCTGTATCATTCTGCGGAGTCCTTAACCGCTTCTCCCTTTCATTCTTTGACTGGTTCTTGATTTATTCCCCCATCCTTCCACTTCCTGACTCAGTCATTGAGGTGAGCAATTTCAGTATCTTTTATCCTCTTTTCTTTCCCATTTATTCCTCCGGCCATGTTACTTGTCCCACTATCCGCACCCAGCTTTTCGCTTCCTGCTATTAATGGAGGTGCATACATCCAGGTTGTTCATTTTGTTATATCCGTTTCCTGCTTCATTTTTCACTCCTGTTTCGTTTATAAGTACCTTTCACCTGGCTGGATCCGGAGTCTCGGTGCCACTGTCGGTGGTCCAGTTCATTTTGAATTACATTATTCCTCCCACTTCAGCCCCTCACTCACGCTCCGATAACCCCATTCTTTTCAACACCGTCTCTGATGTTTTTCTGCTCAACCCAGTTCATACTTTCTGTTCTTCTCTTCTCCACATATCAGGTGCATTTAAACCAGTCCTGTCGGTTCCTTTTTTACTTTATCCGAACGCTGCCTTCAAGGAGCACACTCGGTATGCAGCTGACTCCGACTTGCAGATGGAAGACATTACGAAGGTATATATTTGTCCTCTTCATTTCCTCATTCCACTGGCCTCGATTGAGACAAAGAAGAAGTGGAAAGTAGAATCTAATCCATTTGCATTGCGTTCGTTTGCTCACCCACATCACAGGCGACGTGAGTCCAATTTGTTCACGCTCCACAGGACTCACAGCTCTCGCGGTAGGCTGCGCAAAAGCAGACTGTATGTTCATTTTTTGGCTACCGACATTGTGCACGCCGTTACGTTTCGTAATAAAGGTACACCTGCGTGCACAATAAATTAACTGACCTGAACGACATTTTTCTTTATCACAGATCGAATGCACGAGTTCCAGTGGGCCCTGCTACCGCTGTGCATCAAACCGAGTTGCATCCGAGGCTACAGAAAAGTACGTCCCAATCGATTCAGTGCCTAACATGTAGTTGAATATCCCTTCAAGGCCAAAGATATTGCGAACTATCTTTTTCCACTACATTCCGCTGACCGTCGAGTGCAAAACAAGGAAATCCGAAGGTATAATCTCATCCAGTCGCTTTTCCTTCGCGCTGATGCTTTATTACGCACGGGTGTACGGATGGCACGTTCCAGAACATTCATTCGGCCTTCTGCGCATGCCCACATCACAGTCAGGGAAGTGGATCCAATTTCTTCACGCTCCGCAACACCCTTAGCTTTTGTGGTAGCTAACGGAGAAGGTGAAGTTTCCTTTTTATTGCTTCATGTTTTATGCTCACCACTTGCCCAATCACAACATATATTCGCTTTGTCACGTTCACGAAGCGTCGCAGGTAGATGGAAATGGGTATGTTCTCTTCTGTTCAACCTCCTCTACATCATTCTCGCTCCCTCATAGGCTGCAGCTGTAAGTTCTCCCTTTTTCAAGCCGTCCACCCTCCTCTACATCACCCTCTTGCCAAATCAAGGGCACATTCTGTCCTTCCCTCTGTGTTCATATTTCCCTGACACTGATTATTGATTCATTCGCTTGAATTCGTTGCCAGGTCAATTTGTGCTTCCGCCAAAATACGAGGATCCACAAGATTTTTGGCAAGTGTTCGCTTGTTCTCATTGGCTTGGCTGTAACAGACCTATTGCAGTGCGCGCGTTATTTGCTTGATGTTTTCCCAGTCCAAAGTCTCGTACATCTCGTCAGTTTCCTTCACCTGTTAATTTCTATGTCTGGCTGACTTTGTGCCTTTTGTCCTTAAAATAATCACAAACTCCGTACCTATTGAACCCAGGCTTGGCTAGTACTGCTTCCTGAAGACCGAAAGATATGTCTTATTTTATTCTTCAACATTGACTATTCGATTATATTATTCCTAGTGAATGTGATTCTCCATGGCATTCCACGTTGGCGCCGCTCAGTAGTCATCTTTGCGAATCCTGTGGGGTGTTGGTTGCATAGGATGCGATAGTTTCGCTAGCATGTATTAGTAGCTACTAATATATATTATTTTTATTCATGAATAACCTGCAACAGAATGAGTGGGAGTACCCTGAAAGCACCTGAAATAAGTACTTGCATGCACTACAGTCAAGTACCTAGGCACTGCATTATAGTGTCGGGGTACTCCATATGAGCAGGTTTTTGTCCTAATAATAGTCCCTTCAGCTACTGCCATGGAGTACTATTAGGTACTCATTTTGAGCGCTTCGGCACTATTATGTAGAGCTTTCAGGTACTCAATTGAAGTACTTATCCTCCCCACAGTGCGTGGGAGGGCGTGGCGTACAAAGGAGGGGAAGAGCTAGTGCAAAGAGGTGGGCGGACAGCCGATCTCGATCATGGTCGTTAGACCATTGCCCCTTTTGTAAAGAGATCGCATCTCGAATCGATCTGAACAGCAACACTTTATGCCGAAAGGAGTATCCAGCTCTGCTTCCGAGTCGCTGTCAATACCTGCGTGACGTGGGATTCCACGTTGCACAACAAGCATGCACTTCTCGGGGAACCCCGCCATTCCAAGCACTGAACGAATCGATCGCACGACCGATTGAATCCGACCATTTTTGGCTCGGAAGGCTTTGGTAGTGGGCGATTTCAGGCAGTTTGAACGCCTTGGAATGGCCAATTTCCCAAATAAATTGAACCTCGGATTTAGGCTGTTGACATGCCGGCTCATTCATAGTCGCCGGCCCGAAAAGCTCGGACTCCTTGCTTCTCGGACATTCATCGCGCGAAAGTGCATGCTGTTCTCCAAGAGGCGCTCAAGGTAACCACCCTTGTCTTCCACCTCCACGTCCACTGCACAGGAATACACCCTCCTCACCTTTCCTGTAGGCCGCTCTCTCTGCCGTGTAATCTTTGCTGGTGGCTGACATAGTGTTCCACTTACAGAAGATCGGTGCTGTAACGATCCGTTGTGACCATGTCTAGCGAGGGCAATGAATCCACGCCCATCATTAACAAGATTTATGGTGCGTAGAGAACTTGATTGGGACATCAGCATCGTGATTCTTTGTCCTCAGGAGGCACAGGAGGCCAGGGTGGTGGCGGCGGCGTATACGGTGGTGGCGGAGGTCAGGGGCAGGGTCCCACAGTGAATTTCGGCGGAGTTCAGAATTTGACAAATAACATGTATGTTGGTGAAGGTCCCCCGTTCCTTTCCCCAAAGTTATTTCTCAACAACAGCAGTGTGAACCAGGGTCAAGGGTTAATCAAATTTCCTGTGTTGAATATTTTTGAAGCTGAATTATGTCTAGACTCGAAGAAGTTCTGTTCAGGTGGTTGGAGTCTCCTCCCGATACGAAGGACAAACAGTACGAACTGCGGAAACTTCATCACGGAGCCACTGGGCGCTGGCTCCTAGGTGATGTCCGATTCATCAATTGGAAGGCCACACCTGGCTCTTTATGGATCAAAGGAATCTGTAAGTCAATTTCATTCTGTTTCAAGCTCAATCTAATAGTTGTCCAGCTGGTACTGGAAAGAGTGTATTAAGGTGATTTGTATTGCTACCACATACATAATATTGATCTGCCGCTGACAATACCGACAGTTCAACCGTGATCAATGAGATCACCGGTCCCGATCACATAGTTGCATATTTCTATTTCGATTTTAGGAACGAGAGGCAGCACATGGACATCATGCTCCGGTCAATCATCTGGCAGCTCTCTGGACGGTCGCCTTCTCGCCATAGCTTTCTTGAGAAGCTGTACAAATCACTGGGAGATGGAGCTAGATACCCGCAACCTGTTGAACTTCAAAGAGTCCTCGAGGATTTACTTTCAGAGTTGGACCGGACATATATCATCATTGACGGGCTCGATGAATGTAACAAGACTGACTGGAAGCCTCTTGTTCAGTTCATTCAAAGCCTATGCCATCCCACCAAAAATGCACCACATCTCCTGCTTACCAGTCAACCTCTTGATGAATTCAAAACAGGATTCAAGGATGTAACCTGCATAGAGCTTGGTTCTGCAGTTTCAACTGGCGACATAAGAGCTTACATTGGCAGCGAAGTTCCCAGGGTCGGAAATTGGGCTAGTGATGACAAGTATGCAAAGGATGTCACAGAGCAGATTGTACAGAAAAGCAATGGAATGTTGGTGCTCATATTGCACTGTGATTTGTCCTCAAACTAATGTTCATGTCCAGGTTTCGCTTGGCCTCATGTCTCCTTATTGAACTAGGTCATTGTGATTGGGAAGGTGACTGGGACGATATTCTGACAGCCCTCCCACCTGATCTGTTTGGGATTTACAACCGTTTCTTGACCCGGGTAACAGACACTCCCAAAAGAACAGTTTTTGTCCAAGCAATCTTCCGATGGCTGGTGTTTTCTGCCAGACAACTCACATTGGATGAGCTGGCAGATGCTATTGCTTTCCGTCTAGATGACTCTGCGTTTGACTTTTCCAACCTGGCTAAATCTATTTATTACCCAAATAGACGTCAGGGCAATTCTGGCATCTTCAAGTTGTTGGAGGGCCTGATTGTGATCAAAAATAATGACCAGGAGGAACCGGATGACTCATCAATTGATGACAGAGATAAACCGTCAATTGCTCTTGCACATTCATCTGTCAAGGATTATATCCTTTCCCAGCAATTCCATCAGCAATTCAGCTCAATCATTGACCTTACAATGGAAATCTCCCACAAGTTTATTACCCAAACTTGTGTCCGCTATCTCCTCCTCTTTGCAGACCCCAAACATTCAATGACTGAGGACACACTCCCAGACTACCCACTCTCACTGTATGCAGCAAAATATTGGTTCCATCACCTACAGCTTTGCAATGAACAGGACCAGAGGGTGCTACTTCCTTCAACAATGCATCTCCTAGAGGATGGAAGCAACCAGCATGCTGCTTTGTGCCAATTGCGTCCCTTGGATTATTATTGGGCCCGTGCTTGGGATGAACCAATATCACCAGCAGTGTGTATATGTGCTGAAATGGGTTACACAAAGGGAGTACACTCTCTGCTCATCGAACACAATGCACCTGTCGACTCAGTCGACAAAGATGGCTGGACTGCGCTGCATCTTGCATTGAGCCATGGTCACCTCGACATCGCGAGGCTGCTCATCGAACACAACGCACCTGTCGACTCAGTCATCAAAGATGGCCGGACTGCGCTGCATCTTGCATCGAGCAATGGTCACATCGACATCGCGAGGCTGCTCATCGAACACAATGCACCTGTCGACTCAGTGGACGAATATGGCTGGACTGTGCTGCATCAAGCATCGAGCTATGGTCACCTCGACATCGCGAGGCTGCTCATCGAACACAACGCACCTGTCGACTCAGTCAACAGATATGGCTGGACTGCGCTGCATCTTGCATTGAGCAATGGTCACCTCGACATCGCGAGGCTGCTCATCGAACACAACGCACCTGTCGACTCACTCAACAAAGATGGCTGGACTGCGCTGCATCTTGCATTGAGCAATGGTCACATCGACATCGCGAGGCTGCTCATCGAACACAACGCACCTGTCGACTCAGTGGACGAATATGGCTGGACTGTGCTGCATCAAGCATCGAGATATGGTCACCTCGACATCGCGAGGCTGCTCATTGAACACAACGCACCTGTCGACTCAGTCAACAGATATGGCTGGACTGCGCTGCATCTTGCATTGAGCAATGGTCACCTCGACATCGCGAGGCTGCTCATCAAACACAACGCACCTGTCGACTCAGTCGACAGAGATGGCCGGACTGCGCTGCATCTTGCATTGAGCAATGGTCACCTCGACATCGCGAGGCTGCTCATCGAACACAACGCACCTGTCGACTCAGTCGACAGAGATGGCCGGACTGCGCTGCATCTTGCATCGAGCAATGGTCACCTCGACATCGCGAGGCTGCTCATCGAACACAACGCACCTGTCGACTCAGTCGACGAATATGGCTGGACTGCGCTGCATCTTGCATCGAGCAATGGTCACCTTGACATCGCGATGCTGCTCATCGAACACAACGCACCTGTTGACTCAGTCGACAGAGATGGCCGGACTGCGCTGCATTTTGCATTGAGCAATGGTCACCTCGACATCGCCAGGCTGCTCATCGAACACAATGCACCTGTCGACTCAGTCGACAGAGATGGCCGGACTGCGCTGCATCTTACATCGAGCAATGGTCACCTCGACATCACGAGGCTGCTCATCGAACACAACGCACCTGTCGACTCAGTCGACAGAGATGGCTGGACTGCGCTGCATCTTGCATCGAGCAATGGTCACCTCGACATCGCCAGGCTGCTCATCGAACACAACGCACCTGTCGACTCAGTCGACAGAGATGGCTGGACTGCGCTGCATCTTGCATCGAGCAATGGTCACCTCGACATCGCCAGGCTGCTCATCGAACACAACGCACCTGTCGACTCAGTCGACAGAGATGGCCGGACTGTGCTGCATCTTGCATCGGGCAATGGTCACCTCGACATCGCGATGCTGCTCATCGAACACAATGCACCTGTCGACTCAGTCGACGAATATGGCTGGACTGCGCTGCATCTTGCATCGAGCAATGGTCACCTCGACATCGCGATGCTGCTCATCGAACACAACGCACCTGTTGACTCAGTCGACAGAGATGGCCGGACTGCGCTGCATTTTGCATTGAGCAATGGTCACCTCGACATCGCCAGGCTGCTCATCGAACACAATGCACCTGTCGACTCAGTCGACAGAGATGGCAGGACTGTGCTGCATTTTGCATCGAGCAATGGTCACCTCGACATCACAAGGCTGCTCATCGAACACAACGCACCTGTCGACTCAGTTAACGAAGATGGCCGGACTGCACTGCATCTAGCATTGAGCAATGGTCACCTCGACACTGCGAGGCCGCTCATCGAACATGGTGCAAGTGCAGGACAGTGAGTGACCCCCCAGATGATACCGTGGACTCAGTGTCCTAATGAACACTTCTTTATAGAACTTCAACTTGAATATTTGACTGTGTTAAAAAGCAGGCAGTACACTGCAAAGTGAATCTGTGTGTCCTGACAGCATGAACATGAGAACCAAGAATTGTATTCACAATAATTGCAGGTAAGATTAGTGAGGACAAGAGATTGCAATATGAGAAAAAAAGTGGTCTAGGACAGCAGGAATGGGCCTGAGACCCAATTGAAGTGGGGTTTGTTCCCGTTGGAGCTGCACATGTTCACACTTGAGTCATAATCCCTCACGCAAGTGATATTCTTTGGCTCCTACTCGGATTTTTATGTGCAGAACTCAAACTTCCATCTGTGCTCGGCAAGACAATACCACCATTGATCTCATGATGGAAATCAAAATTTGAAGATGAAGTCCAGTGGAAAGGAAGATGGACTCCTGCCAGGTGGCAACATTCATTTGATTGATGGCTCATTCGCTGCCATCAATTCTGCTGCTGGCTCATTGCTGACATGGTCGGAAGTGGTGAGATGTAAGCCTGCAGCAGGTGTCACATCAGGAAAATCCACTTTCCTGAATCTGTAACAATTTGGTTGAATTTGGTGGATTTGATTGAATAATGAACAAACTTTGAACAAGTTTTGCTAAGCAAGCACAAATTCCAAATTTGGCACAATTGTCAAGACTCCTTTCCAATTTGTGAAAAATTGGAGCACATTTGAGACAGCTTCTGACTATGTTTCTGGCATCTTTACGGCTCAAGATAATACAAAGTACACTGCCAGCGGACATTCCACTGAAATGCAGAGAATCACATGTTTGTGGAAGGTCAGAATCAAGTCTGTGGGATTTCACTGGAGAAGCCACTGTGTTTCTACAGCTTTACGAGGCTGTGGAAAGCCAGTGATCTGAGCTGTGGAATTTTGAAATCAGCATCTGATATCCCATGTAAGACCTTATGCACGAATTCCTTAAGTCCCCCGACAGGGATTACATTTATTGTCTCCCCTTCTGCCAACTAAATACCATGCATGCACTGTACAGTGAGTCAGGCAAATAAATCACTTGATTCATTGCCTTTCCTTTCTCTTTCCGGCACCTCGGACACGGGGGTGGGGAGAGGAGGTGAAGAGAGAGACGGCACCCAAAATATGTCTGCACGGCATATATCAGAACAAATGGGATGCCTCTACAAGCTGTTATGGCTCAATTGGATTGAGTTGTGCATTTTGATTTGTTTGTTTTCTTGCGCCGTTGGTTCGATTCTTTTGGCGCACGGAATTTTGGCATTATTCTGCGCCATCAGCAGTCTCTGCAATTCGGTGAGTCTGTCACTGTTGATCCATGGCCTCGTAAACTTGTGGAAATCCAGTGGATTTAGTCACGTGGGTTCTGCAAAATTCTGGAATCATTTGATCTCTGTATTTCAGCGGAAAGTCCGCTGGCAGTGTAGAGAAAAGGACAATAATATTGACACTAACTAAGTACGGGGAGAACTATTAAAAATAAGCTACCAACAACACCACACTGTGAACCACTCCTCAGAACTGGGGAAGAATTATCAGTAAATGCAAGATGGAAATAATGGAAGGACACACCTGGGACACCTTGTCACATCAACACAGGTGTGCAGGGCTGCTGGGTAGAGCATGCACTGGGCAGCATCTCTGCATCACCACTGTGGGCACAGCAACACTATTGGGGGGGCCTGCGTGTTCTGAAAGCACATATCTAATGGGAATAAGCATTGAGGGTAAGGTATTCATGTAAGAAACACACCTAGGCATATCAGGAGCATGGAGCACGGGTAAAACAGGGAGTATCTGTAAACGCACTTTGCAATTCCCTGATTGGATTCCTGGGTGTTGCAGGTGTGGTGTGGTACCCGGGGATCTAGACACTGCGTGTGAGTCACAGAGCAACGAGGAAGGCAGTCTATGACAGACTATGATGTGGCAGATGTCTAAACAGTTGAGATAGCGTGGACAAAGTGCATTGAGCAGTATGTCATTATTTATCGTCATTTATTCTTACATTGTAGTCCGAAGTCCGAAGTAACAAGGCTTCCATTTATTCTCACAGTAGTCACAATGCCCTACCACCAACCAACACATTGATTGGATTCAGTTCTCAGTCAGAATACCGTCAACGGAAGTGAAACTGTGGGGGACCTGTGGGCATGTTTGACCATGACTTACCCATTGCATATTCCCGTGCTCAGCTCAATCCAGTAATTGGGGAGTATCTGTAAATGCACTTTGCAATTCCCTGATTGGATTCCTGGGTGTTGCAGGTGTGGTGTGGTACCCGGGGATCTAGACACTGCGTGTGAGTCACAGAGCAACGAGGAAGGCAGGTCTATGACAGACTATGACGTGGCAGATGTCTAAACAGTTGAGATAGCGTGGACAAAGTGCATTGAGCAGTATGACATTATTTATCGTCGTTTATTCCTGGTACCAATGTAGGTTACCAGGTCTGAAATCCGTAATTCCAGTTTCCAAAAACATGTCCCGATCATACCATTATTGATGGCAACCATGTCTGGCAACCGTATCAATTCGGGTCTTGCTTCCTTCCTTTCCCGGTACGGCAAACTCCTTGATGGAAGTGATTTTACTCAATCTGCAACCCTTAGTTGGTCCACCCCTGTTGCCTTAGTCCATCATCTTGCCCACTTACAACCCATAAACTCTTCGCCCTACCATGTGGTCGCCGTCTCTCGCTTTCTATTTTAATGCTCATACGGCAGATTTATACGGAAATACATAAAAAAGCTTGCCCTTATACTGATGCAAATGGTGCCAAATGTACCGGCCTTCCTGTTTACAGAAAGCCCAAAACTGTAGCGCCCATGAAATGGGTTTTGTTGTCAACGGACTGATTTATTTATTTCAGATGAATTTAGACGGTAACACGGCTTCATTGGATGCCAGAATTAATGTCCCAATGAACAATCACACCGATTCTTGACAATCAACCGCAACATCAAAGAAGAGCGGCTCCGTGAACTCCTCGCAAATGAGGGGAAGTTCACGTCTGACGTAGCCGTCGAGAGCGAGTCTGCCGTTTATGCTCGGGTACTCCATCCACGCAATGGTGGTAAAGAGGCTCGTCTATGCAGGTTGTCCGGACCAAACTGATTGAGCGCAAATGCAGAGCGACAATCTGGATATTTTCACCTCTGGACCGCACAGATATTGTGTATTTGAGCAGTCCCCATAACCACCCTAAAGTTCCGTCGACCAAGGTATCGCGGAAAGGCAAGGAAGTCTACCGTGAGGCAATAGCTGCGGTGGTCTAGCCATTTACAAATGCGACTCAGGTAGCTATGATTTTTAACAATGTTAGAAGTATAATGAAAATAATGCTCTCTTAAATTGTCCAGCTGCAAGTACGTCAAAGATCTTTGGTGGAAAAATCCCAGCGGCATTCGACCCTGCTATTGCGAATCCTTGAATCAAGCACAGCTTGATCCAAGAAATGAAAAATGTTAAGAGTCCTTATGGTCTGGGAATTGAAGGTATGTTTTCTTGCCCTCAGAGCACGCAGAAATTGAAATTGACGAATATTCACTTGATTCGCAGGAATTCTGTTTCAACAGAAGGAAATGCGATCCCTTCCGCACGAAAAACAATATATCTGAAAGGTTAGGCGGAAAATGGGCTGGCACATATCACCAAGTCGGAAGTGAAGTTTAAGTTTGTCGATGGTGAGGGCCTGCATGCGATTCTCGTAGACGGAAATAAGCAGCAGGAAAACACGCTGGGTGCTTGCCTGCTGACCCGAAATCACCTGGACACTAATGGAATTCGCAAAACAGATCCCAAACTCATACTTCTCAACATTCTTTGAACATGCATATTTCATCTTGGGAGGTTCGTCTTCCTCGCTCTTAGTTGCAGCTGGGGCTAAAACCATTGCAGAAAATTTGCCGACGTGGCAAAGACCATCCCTGATGAGCCTATGGGCCGAATTAGAAGATCTTCATATATTGAAACCCAGAAAGAAATAGAACCAAACACTAAAAATGCTGTCGGTAAAGGAAGTTAAGAGGCCTTTGAGGAAGAAATAGGTGTTGAGATACGCATAGTTTAAATGTCAATCTACCCTGTGAGCTATGTATCGACGACAATACCCAGCACAGCATTTAACAAACCAAAACATGTGCCGATTTAACGTAGGCTGAATCCTCTGGGTCTGAGGTGGCCACCAATATGCTCGCTTCGTTGTCCTGTATGTCGGCGAATGGATTCCGTTACGAGATTGAGATTTGTTAGGATTAGGGCTGTATTAATTATTTAACTATAGAATTGTGTTGCACACCCTCTGAACTGAAGTCGTGGTATTAAGTCTCACTCCAGGTACCAGGGATGCCCGGAGGGCCTTAGGAATTCTTACATCGTAGTCCGAAGTCCAAAGTAACAAGGCTTCCATTTATTCTCACAGTAGTCACAATGCCCTACCACCAACCAACACATTGATTGGATTCAGTTCTCAGTCAGAATACCGTTCAATGAAAGTGAAACTGTGGGAGACCTGTGGGCATGTTTGACCATGACTTACCCATCGCATGTTCCCGTGCTCAGCTCAATCCAGTAATTGGCCTTCCCCACGAAGAGATTCAGCATTTTGCACAGTGGACACACCGCCTGTATGCGATCAACTATGGAAGGGGCCAAAAAAAATCGCCGGGAAGGGCATTAAAGCCACTCTATTTTTTTTCAACGGTGCTCATCCTTTACTCGCTCTTTTGCATCTGATTCTGCCCGCAATAATGGGTGTATGTTTTCCTTCATTCGCCGCCCTTTGCTATTCCTGATCACCACAGTATGGCAGTGTGATGCATCGCGCCCGCTGATCTCCAAAGTGACCACGATACAAAAAAACCGCTAATTAGAGATCTGTCCAATAGATCAGATTAGAGGAGCATCTCAATTCAGATGGCAGCCATCAGGCCTCTGATCTTGGCTGCTACCGCCGTGATCAACGATGAGCTGAGGTGTCCACATTGGGAACACGATGATCAAGTCACTCTCAATGTCATATCGAACGATAGTACGAAATGTTCTTCAAAAATTATGAAATAAATCAGAGCTGGAGAGCTCATACATAGGATACATGGCACGTTGTGATTAAATGACTAGATACCGCGGAACGGCGTGAAAATGGAATTCAGCTCGAGACTGCCAAAAACTCGTGATCGCATGGGTACGGTGGTTGTAGACAGCCCACGAACTGCGTGCCATATAGCAACAAACCTTGATTAATCAAAGTAGGATTGTGTGTGCTCCAACGGGCATCGACGAGCTCTGGATTGGCTCAGCGATGAGCCTGAGCGCGCATCGCCTGCAGCGCCGAAGGGTGGGATGGAGCTGTGCCTGAGGAAGATGCAAATTACGCACTTGTCGAAGTATGTGGATTTTAGCGAAGGGCAGAGTCGTTGAGTCGGCGAAGCTGAAGCATTTGACGCCTGAATTGCGCGCGCAGCAGGGCCTGTGTGAGTCGTCCTTCGAGAATTGGCTGCAGAGAATTAGTCTGTGTTGGGGACCTGAGGTTGGCCTGCGCATGCCGACGAGCAGCAGCACCACGGTTGCGATTCTCCGAAGAAATCACGCTTCTGGCGGCTGGGGTATCACGAGACGTCCATGCTACCTGCAGCAGCCTATCGGCCAGCTGCAGTGCGGAGGAAGAAAAATGGCATCGGTAAAGCACTAGCAGGGCTCTCCAGACTCATCAAGCAGAAGAACGTAGAGGGGTGGGACCGAGAAAGCGGCGGAAGACTAGAGAATACACCGGTGCAGGCAGGGCAGAGGCGACCTATACCTTGGATGAATGGTGCTTTCTGACACCGGGGGCAAGCACCAAGGCACTTGAAAGTCAAGTGCCTTACATGCATGTGGTTCGCATGTGGTGAAATGGATGACAATGAGCAGACAAAGTGTCTTTTGTAGACAAAGAAGGGACAAAGGGCAGACAAAGGGCAGGTGGAAATCCTGGGGTGCCTGGGGATTTCCACCTGCCCTTTGTCTGCCCTTTGTCTACCCTTTGTCCCTTCTTTGTCTACAAAAGACACTTTGTCTGCTCATTGTCATCCATTTCACCATATGCGAACCACATGCATGTAAGGCACTTGACTTTCAAGTGCCTTGGTGCTTGCCCCCGGTGTGAGCATGAGGTATCGTTGTAGCAGATGAAAATGTATGCCAGTATAAATTTGGTGCCAGACAGGGCACTGTAGCGCACCTACAAACGGTGTGGCAACCTCGCTTTCGTGAGACACACACTGGCAGGCCAGGTGAGAAAGAAAATGAAAACCGCCACTAGGAGCAGATACTAAATCCAAGAAAGAAAGGCAGTAAGAGCATTCGGGGCTTTATTCACTTGACTCCATGCAGAAGAGCCCTATTGATGGCGTCTGAGCCTTGTCGCGGACATCGCGGAGATGGGAAGAGAGTGTGTCACACCATGGTCCGGTCACACCCGCCCACTTTGACAGGTCAGGAACAACAATCATGTTCGTATGGGAGACCAAGCCACTTTAAAGAAATTCTGAGTCGACAGAAAATCGTTAATATACGAGCCGAATGTATTTGGCTAGGTATTTCAGCAAAATGCGGGTACCGAAAAATCAGGAAATCTGAAAACGTGGGTGATGGTGACCAACAAGTCTTGCTATTAAGGTTCTAACATTATAAAAAGTGTCAGGGAGTCCAACCAAATGCATAAATACGGAAGTTTTAGTACTGGAGGGTTGTAAAAGAAAAGGTGTGCAGAAGGTACATCTTTACAGGCAGAATCCAAGTATCGCAACTGAGTGGTGCTCGACTCAACCCCTTCTCCACGGTTCAATTTTATTTATTTATTGCTGACGCTCGAAGAACCGCTCAGAAAGCGTACCAATACATACCTTATTCACCCAGATGCTCCCGTAGGACCAGAACAGCGCAACAAGCCATATATACGTCATACTGCATATAGCACCGTATCGGAAAATTTGCGATGTGTCCGTTCAATGACTTTGGGAGCTGTAAGAAGCGTATAATTCACTCGTTGGGATGCTGTATGAGATAGGAAAAATACAGTGAGGGTCTGGAAATGGGGTGCCCGATGGATACACGTAGTTTTACTGGGGTATGTGGCAGGGGTATAAATAATACTTTCCCAGTCTAATTTCCAGTATGCGACGGCGTAGTTGGGAGGACTAAAGGAAGTTATATAGTAGATTGTTAAACAAGTTTCTATGTGGCAATTGTCGCACACCGAAGGGGTGGGACAAGTGCAGGAGCAAGATTTCTGTAAAATGAGATTGAAGTGCACAGCAGGGAGCCAGCAGAGGCTTGACAGTGTAAACAAATAGCATTGGGGTGTCCAGAATTACCATAAATGCGTAAATGAAGATGCAACCATACACAGAAGAGCCGGGAAGCCGAACCAAGGTTTCATGTCACATGTGTATTTTAAAGCCAGGGAGCCAACAGGAGCCAAGCACGAGGCACAACGCTGTGTGAGGGAGATAGTCAAGTGTTAGCTACAGGGATAGTAAGCTGAAATCAGTGGAGGCGCAGGGAATTGAGTAGGGATCATGTTTTGTGCCAAATGAGGAAATCAACGGCTGGGCGTGAGCAGAAAGCAGGGAGAGAAAATGTTGCCGGGGTTAACACATATTAAAACGTCCATGCATGTAGAAATTATGTCCAGGCTTGTGGGCGGGCAGGAGCCGTGGAAAGCGAGCGAACACCGAAAACGGACCCGGCCGAATAACAGAACGGGGATAGGCGGCGATCGCTATTTTGAGGTGGTAAACAGTTGTCTTTCGTAGTAGTAACAGTTCTGTAGATTTTGGGAGCATTCCGCAGCGCAGTCATCGCGGCGGAAACAAATTAACGCGAATGGGAGGGAAGCTCGGCAGTATCAGAGGACGGGGAGAGCCCAAGACAGTGGACACATGGGGAAGGCGGGAGATTGATTTGGTAGATGGGAGCATAGAAATTTACAAAACGAAACTGCGGTTTGGCAGCAAAAAGCGAGGCAGAGAGCCATTTCGCGGTGGTGGGAGGCGCGAAGAGAGACCTGATGGGATCATCTCACGTGTTCTTATCATCCGCATTTGGACGGGCGGGACGGGCGCAGGCGTATATGGCGATCTGATACATCACGTATGGGTAAGTCTCCACCGTGCGACGATACAAAAAAACCGCTAACCTTCGATGTGTCTTGATGTATCATCTCAGGACACCAAGGTGATTCCCGACTGCGCGCACCTGCGCCCCATGGCGGCGTCGTTGTCCGCAATTTGATGGCGCTGCTGTTAAATATGTTCGGGGGGGTAGCTACCCCCTGAACAGATTCGAATAGTTGCGGAATAAAATTTGTCCGTTTTCGTGTGATAGCAATTCCGGGATCCTGATAGCTGCTTTGGCATGGTGGTGGAAACTGCTCAGATATTCTCCACAATAAATCTATCGCTATTGGAAGTCACCCACCATTTAAAGCATTTTCTCGCCGATTCCAACACAAATTCATATTTTTTTGAGCCAAAATTATTTATCCATGAGATCCTCGTGCTCCAGCCGCTTGCAACCTCATTCCCAATAACATCAATATCATCTTTGTAAATTCCTGATGTCTCTCCATGACCAAGGCACACCAGTTCTTCGAAATCAACAAGTATTGGACTGCCCTGAGTGGTTGAACCAATTATTAAATTAAGTGAGACATCATCCAACAGACAATGAGAAATCATAAATAGAGTCTAGCCCTGTTGCCATCACGGGGATCCGATCGGGCTAGAAAGGAAAGGCCTTAATCGTCCTTATCATTTGGCTTTGTTTGGCTACAACATGAACAGGTGACTCCGTCGTGTCGTGTCCCATTGTTCTGATTGAGTTATTTTACGCGTTTTTGGAGTGTTTTTGAGTCGAAATAAAATGGTTTTATACAAGCAATTAAATAATTTTCAATTAAGTTGAGTAGAATGCATAAGACGGCCATCAACAGCAGCTGAAAGGTCTCTGCGAAGGCGCGTTGCCTGCGCTTCAACGGCTACCAACGTGGCGCGATCAGAATCCCCGAGATTCATGGTGGAAAGTGTCTGAGAGAGCCGAGAGATGGTGGAAATCTCGTCCTGAATGCACCGAACAGTGGCCTGTTTTTCCACCGCCACCGCGTCCGACGGAACACTGTTGGCAGGGATTGGACTGCCACTTGAGTGGCGACGTTCGAGATCAGATGCTGGACAGGATAACCGGTTATCCGAGAGGCGAGAAACATGTGCTTGCACTTGAGTTCATGTTTCATGAATTCCGGGCATTCACAAGAGATTATTCCCGTTAAGGTGTCGAAATCATTGTCAACAGAAGGGAAGTCATGGAGAAAAACATGTGCTTGCACTTGAGTTCGAATTCCGGGCATTCACAGGAGATTATTCCCGTTAAGGTGTCGGAATCATTGTCAACAGAAGGGAAGTCATGGGCCTTGATCAGGTACCAGATATCTTCCCCAGTACAGGTGTGGATGTATATATTGGGATTCTGAAAGACGGTCAGTGGCAGGCTTTGGAGTGAAAGGATGGAAGCAACCTTCGATGTCTCGTTGTCCTCGGGGTCGGTGTAGTCGATCATATCGTCAAGATCTTCAGTAGGTATGGATCTCTCCTTTTGCTGACTCGCTTGCTCAGATTAGATAGCCAGGGCCGCCCGAAATCCAGCGTGATACGAATATCTGAGCGGCGGAAATCCGGCTCGGCTTGTTCCGTGAGTATATGCAGCAGAACGTCGACGTGCTGCTTCCGCATGAGTTTCAGGCAAAAGCTTTTGAGGTGGTGGTGCCACGACTCGACGCAATTATTGGTGTCAATCTTATGATGGGGAGTATCCCGAAATAAATTAATAAATGGGGCGACAGAGAGGTAACTCAACTAACCTGTCTATAGGCCATTGCCCAGCGATGTTTTTTGGGCAACCATTGCGTGTTAAGGTATTTGAGCCAGTCGGGATGCACCGGATACATTACGTGGGTTTCATTAAGTATTTTATCGAAATCCACTGTGGTGATGGCGTTGAGTAGTCTTCGAAAGTGGCAACGGCCTCGGCGCGCAATTGGCTGTTTGCCGCGACTTTTGAAACACCTGGAGGAGGTTCCTTGACCTCTAAAGTCGTGAGTGTGAATAAATTGGCTGCTTAATCTGACCCACCGAGAGCTTTTTTTAGCTTGTTCGGCGACTGCCTTCATTACGTGCCAAAAGCAAAGGAATAATAGGATGGCAAAGCCACATCCAGAGGTAATGCCCGCTGCTTCCACTTCGGAGCAGTCGATCATCCAGACAGAACAAATGAATTTGCACTCGACACGTAACCAACGAATAAAATCTGTGATTGCATATCTATGAAGCTGCTAAGTTAACAGAATTTAAGTATGAGGAACTGTGGCGCTTACTGAGCTTCACTGGGGGTAATCATGAACGCCGCAGGGCAGCCTTTTCCCGTGGCAAGGTTCTTCAGTACGACAGTGTAAAGGAAAGCCTTCTCTTCCTTCCCAGCAGCAGAGAAACAGGTGTTATGTATCGAATCGAAGCATGCCACTTTGTTATATGTGAGCAAAAGCTTCTTTAAGACGTAAGAATGCTCGTCGTGTGCTCGAATGCTGACAGGTTGGTATAGCACGGAATATCCAAGCATCTCGAGCTTTTCTTTCCATAATTCAAGGCTGCGACGGCCATCAGGGTCAAGGTGAGCTAGCTTGCTGAGCCGACGACGTAGCGCGTTGTATACATCGGCTTGGGTTATCCGGAGGGATTCAGGAAAGTCAAGCTGAAACGATGTGAGCATAAATTCCCATACTAAATCAAGCCACATACCTTGTCTAAAATCATCGCATCTACTCGAAGTAGAGACTTAATAGCCTTCCAATCGAGCCCGTCAGCGACGCGGTTTTCGATCCACTCTTTCACACGGAGAGGGAGCATAGACCCCGCCATGTCTTTAACAGTTCCTGGTTCATGGCCATCGTGTTCCCAGCAGTGTTCTATTTTAACACGGTCCTCCCCGCAGACTTTGCAGAGGAAGAAGTAAGCGCCACATTGAACTTTAACAGAAGGATGATGGCGATTCGGACGACGTTTACGCGGGGAGAGATTGTGGTCTCGTTCATCACGGTATTTGCCTGAATGGCCGCAAAGCCACTTCTCAGTCCAGTCGTATAGACACATTGGGCACCGCCTTTCGCCGTCGTGAGGCTCTACATATTCAACGAAATTGAGCTTTCAAATGTGCGTGCCACCGGATAACTTACGTGCGGCTGCCTTCTTTTTCCTATTCTTATTCATTTCTTCATCCCGGGATCGCTTCGTGATCCATTTATCGGAAGACTGGCGAGCCTCTGAGGAACCAGTTTTCAGCAGTGAACTCAATCATTTCTAAGGTGATTATTGGCGAACTGTATTTCTCCCTCTCGGGCGGTGGGCCCAGCATATGCAGAATATGTAATTTGAGTTGGTTTTCTGAAAGTGCGCGCCGGGGGTATGCATTCGAGACATTTTTAAGGGCACAGTTGGGTGGAAAGAGAGAAAAGTGTGTGGTGGCACTCAGATGGCTGTACTATTTTGACCAAGTGTTCACAGGGTGCTACACGTTATGCACTAGTGTTCACTCAAACTGGTGTTCATTCCGTGAACCCGGGCCGCCGTTTTTTGAATTTTCACCCCAAATTTAATCCAAATCGGGACAATTTCGGATCTGCTACGCGTTACGGGAGCTTAAAGTGTTCAATTCATAAGTTCCCGTTACGCGTTATTTGAACCGTTGGTTGAAATAGTACAATATGCCCAAAGTCACGTCGGACAATGGCTATTGATGGGATCAAACGCGTGCACTTGGCGATCACATGTGGGTGTTGTGGCCAAACAAAGCCAAGTGATAAGGAGACGATCGAGGCCTTTCCCAGTGCACCTCAGGACGACGAACAATCAGGTGCCGCGGCACCTCAATGCGCGCCACAAGCTCAAGAAGTACGTAAAGGCGAAGCGCAGGCACTACACCTAGGACCTGCACATCCCCGAGGAGGGCTGCTGGAAGCGCACACTCCAGGAGCCCACGCCACCCGACCACCTCCCCGCTCAGGCAGAGGCAGAGTGCGAATCGGAATACGAAGACGACGACGACGACGACGCCTTCTATGCCGCCCACCTCCGCACCTTCATCACCCTCACCCCGCCCATTTCCTGTTGCGCCAGCACCGCAAGTGCAAGCAGAAACACAGACGCAAGGGCAAGTCCCCGCGCTGACTATCACCATCCCCCCGCAGGCGCACCCTCACCTCGAGGTGGAGCGGACACCCGGCAGCCGCGGACCGCGTGACTCTATCGTGCTCCCCCCTTCGCCCACCGGCGTGCCAATAAACTTCTCGCGTCCCATGTCCATGTCCCTGTCCTCTTCGCGCCGCATATCCGCCTCGCGCCGCACCTCCATCTCGACGCCCCCCGCCCGTCCCCCGCCCTCCCGTCCCCCGCCGCGCACGCCAATCCCGTGCGACGTCACCGCCTCGCGCTACCTCAGCGGCGAGTTCGCCTTCGCCGCATACGCACCGCTGCTGCTCTCGCCGCCGCTCCCGTCCGCGTGTGCGTCGTCTACGGGGTTGAATCCCGCGGAGCAGTATGCTCCGCCATGCGAGCTGGAGGGGTAGACTTCGTCCCACCCGCCACCCCTCCTCTCCCCAGCGCGTACCCGCAGCGCTAGCTCCGCCCCGCTCTCCGCCCTCCTCTCCCTCCTACCGCGCGCCTTCCCCGCAGAGGCGCAAGGCGTGCCGGCTGATGTGTGTGCCGACGACGACGCGGAGTGGGCCTCAGATGTGTACGATGACGACGCTGCGTACGGCGACGTGCCCCTCTCGCCCCTCGTCGTCCGGGTCGGAGTCCGCGCCGAGCACGCCCGCGTCCGCTGTTTTCGACGACCGGCGTACTACACAGACGCACTGGACCAGCTGGACTATGCATCTGGGTCCGAGTACGGGTACGGGTACGAGGTAGTACGACGAAGGCGGCGACGGCGCAGAGAGCGACTGGGCGCCGAGCCCGAGTTACGGGTACACCGGGTGGCATGCATTCACACCCCCGCAGCAACAGCTCAAATCCCGCTGGTCCTCCTCCACGCTCTCTTCCGTGCGCTCGGCACAGGCGGTGCACTCGCCGAAGCTCGGCGGGTTCGCGATCGCGAGACGGTACTTCCCGCTCAGTACGTCGCCCAAGTCGTCGTCCAAGGCCAAGGCTTCCGCCTCCAGCACGAACGCGAGCCCCACCAGCGGCCGGAAGAGCCTGAACTTGCGGCTCGGCGGGGGAAAGAAGATCACGACCGCGGACGTGCTCGTCGTGGGGCGCCCGCCCGCGACGCCGTCGCTGTTGGGCGGCGTGGTGGACGTGTTCTCAGCGCCGTCGCTATCCCCGTCCATCAAATCCCGCTCCACCTCCAAGTCGAAAGACAAGAAGCCCAAGTCGCGACTGCCGCCCCCGATGCCCATCGGCGCCACCTCCTCGCCCATCTACCCTGCCCGCGTCCGCCGGCCAGACTCGGCCGCGTCGTCCGCGAGCTGGAACTACTCACCGTCAGTCTTTAACGACAGCGCGTCCGAGTGCGGGAGCGCGTGCAGCAGCGAGAGCGGGGGGATGAGGCGCAAGCCGATCCCAGTGGAGATGTTTTTGCGGTGATCCTCTAACCTCCTTCCCTCCATCTCTTTTTCTATCCACCTTTTTTTTTGGTCCTACTTACAGTGTTGACACTCGCTCTTCTTCTTGCGTTGATACTCGCCCATATTCCTTTCTCTTCTTGCGTTGATGCGCCTCTCTCTCTCCCTCTCTGTGCTACGTCACTCACTCTCATTTCGTATTCATCACAATATTGTATTCCCCTTTTTACGACGCTCCTTTCACGCACTCGACCACGTACTTGTACACGCACACACAGTCTAATCTTTCCACATCTATCTACGCATACGCACATATTGTAGCGCCCTCATTGTAGCTTTATTTCGGTATCACGAGCATTGAACTTCGATTTTGATTTGATTCGATTGACTTGATCTGAGTTTTCATGTGCTCTGAAGTCATTAAGGGCAGACACCAGGCTCGAGAGGCGGATCAGGCGCGTGGCTGTATGATGGCGGCAACATTGATTGATTGATTTGATCAATTTTGATGGGCGCTTGTAGGCGCTTATGGGTACCCGGGTGAGGGTACCAAGGACATGCCTACTGTAAAACAAAGAATTTCATTGAGACGAGATTCGTCAATGAGCCCATTTTTCACCAGGGTACTTTCGCTATTGCTATAATTTTCTGCTCTGTGGGGGCAGCTCTGGTGAACAATCAAGTACAAAACTTTGATCGCCAACTTATTGATGGAAATTATTATCGTCTCTCCCTCATACTTACACTGAACAACTGCGTTATTGAAAAATCAAGCAGTAAGTAGGACCCCCTGCCCGGTTATCGAAAAGATCTCTATCTGCCTCCGAGTCGTTCTTCGTGCGAAATTCCCGTTTCTCGCTTTCCTATGTCATTTCAACTTCCGCCGCCACCGCAACCTGGCCACTCTGCTGCTCCTTCATCGACTCCTCTAAGACCGTTATTTCTTTCTCAAACTTCGTTCGGAGAGTGTCCCAGTACCATTTTTCCGCCTGTTCTCCGCGCACATCTGGCTCGGATTTGAGCACCTGACCCATCTCTTCCAAAATCCTCCCTGTCCCTTCCAAGAGCTGTATGTGTCTGGTACCTTGGGTACCCAGGTTGGAATGGGGTTTATTCTGTGCTTGCTCATCGGATATTGCATTTTGGCATTTATTGCAGCTTGGGAAAGCGCGTCACCGAGGCGTGTGCAGAAGATGGCTCTGAAATTAGGATGTCGGAAAAACCAAATTTGAATGGTAAGGTCTGATCAGGCATTATGGTGGATTTTTGAATCCTATCAGCCTGATAACCAAAAATAAAAAACTCGCATTGCCTATGCAAGTAGGCCATAAGGCTGACAGGATTCAAAAAATCACTATAATACCTGATCAGGCCTTATCATTCAAATTTGGTTTTTCCGACAGAGAGATCATTATGGACACATGCTCACCATGAAAGTCTGGGAGATGCACATAATGCGCTTTCAGTGCAGTGGATACTGTGCACTTGGCCAGCTGATAGAGGTCGGGCACTGGCAAGACTTGGTAGTCGGAGAAATTGAAACTTTCCCAAACATTCGCCAGCGAAATCAAGGTCACAGCCCAAGTCCTCTCCGAATTATTCATAAAGTCATATGCCCCGGAGTAGCTTCCTCCCCATATGAGGCTGAGGACGAAGTCATAATTTGAACGGAGGCGTTCGGAGCCCTGGTGCCCCCCATGTTATAAAGTATACCGTGATCCACTGAGGGAGGTCGCGGCACATATACGGATTCCAGTCTGGAAAAATGGACAGACGTGCACCCCTGTCAATGTAGGACCATCCCATCTGGATTGGATCTTTTAGTGCGGCATCTCCCATTCTGCGCCACACAGAGTATTCCTGCATCACCACTTTCGTATCTGCTTCGGTGAACCAGTTGTGCACCTGATCAAGAAGGTTGAATGCTTGGGCTGAAATAGGTGGTGCTGCGGTAAGGGCGTCAATTACGACCCTGAGCACCCTCTTAGACGGCTTTGGAAATTTGCTCACGTCGTTAAGAGCACGCAGAAGTTGAAGTACGGTCTGGTTGAGTGTGTCATCCCATTGTGACTCAATACCATTTCTGGAGGCGTCAATTTCTTCCAAAGCCGTGTATACCCAAGTCACATCGTGGGGTACCGCGGATTTTTGTTCCCCAAGGGAAAGTGCAGTTGCGGCCACATCGATCCATCCATCGTGTTGAACAAATGAAGAGCAAAACATATATGTGGTTGCCCTAACGTTGTGATCGTAGTTGCTGTGGCCGCAGTTGGCCGCAATTTGGGACGTTAATTGAAGGATTTTGTTTACGGCGATGATATCCATTGAGTAATGGGCCAACAATCGCACGAGAGTCTTGAGAAGATGTTCTGTCAGGAGTTCTACATGTTTGCTGCTCGATAATCAGCAAACATGAAGGTTCAATGTTCATGTTGAAATGCGGTGACCGTCACGTGCCATCCTTTCGCACCTCGCTACTTATATATAGCTCGCCGCGCTTCGCTACTTACAGCTGTACTTATATCTGACCTCGCCGTATCGATTGAGTAGTTACTCTTGTACCCAGACGCTCATCTACCCGTCGAATATACTTTTGTTTGTCTTCGCTCATACCTTCCAACAGTTCAACAAACGGCTCAATCACCTTGCCAGTGCAGCCCCCAAAAGAGCATTCATGCAGATCAAGTAATTGGCATAATGCGTTGGACTTCCCATTTTTTCCGGAAGATCTTCGAGCCAGGTCTGCAAATAGTTGTCCTTTTCCGACATATCCCATATTGTGCGTAGAAGGACATGGAGAACCCAGTCCATGCTAGACTGTGTATGGGCACTGCAGAATCATTCACGAGATCCTTTCCACGTTTCGAATACATTGCGCAGCTCAACAAGTTGGAGTGATTTCGGTGCGCCGGCGGGTAAATAGAGTTCCTGATACCTCGTATATTAAGCAGATACCTCGTATCACATTGTACCTGTTTGTGCCGCCGAAATTACCCCATTCATTGTCTCACCTGACCCTCTCTATCAGTAACTAGCTCAGACGCCCGGGCGCTTGGTTAAATTCAAGATCGCCGATCAAGCCCTCAAGCTCCGCTCAAAAGGCAAGCGATGTGTTGCCCCGCTTCTTCTGCTCCGCCCCCATCATCTCTGCCTTCTGAATTCTACATCGCCGGTGTCTGCTCCTCGATTTTCTCGTGTGCTATGCGATACAGATTCAAGGTCAAACAATACACCAAGCCTCGCTGCAGTTACGCCCTGGATATCCAAAATTCTGCAAGACCTCAAACACGCCACCGTGCCCACGTCCTGGGTCACGAAACTCCGCAACACCTGAAAGCATCGCCCTTGAACCCCACTCAATCCTCTACCATCAAATACATCCGAACCGCGGAAACGTTCATGTGCCGGAGGCTTCGTCGAACCCACACCAACTTGAGCATCGCCTGTGAACCCCATTCAAGACGGTTTGAAGTCTATTATCGGCTTTCTCAAGACCTCAAACTCAATATCTGTTCTGCTATTCAACTTCAACGTCATTTCCCACGTCCTTCCCTGCCGCCCCAGTCAACTCGAGCTTTGAATATGTTCAATCAGGTCCAGCAGGTAGGACGCATTGTGTCGCGACATGGCGAGTAACACCGACTCTCAGCCGTCATACCGGTCGCAAACATCACTATTTTTGTGGTTAGGTACCGGCCTACCTCTTCTATGATCGCTGGAAGCCCTCGGAAGACGGAAAAAGGTGAGCTTTTCATTGGATTTTCAGTAACCAATTTCGTTTTTCTGCACATCATCCAGTGACTCCGGTCATGGTTCGTGTATTCAACCTCAACGCTCGACGTCGAATTCACGCAGAGGCGGGTGCCGGACTCTCGGTTTTCATCTTGCACTGCTTCGCATGGACCGGCTTCTCAGCGATACTTCCGCGTTGACTCCCGCATTCTGGCTCTCCCTGTGAGTCTGCTCGAATTGGGATGTTCTAGGCTTACATCCATGTCCTTAAGCTGTTCAGATGTCTGCGAGTCCAGCATACTTTTATCTCCAGGTGCGAATGGTTCTGCCCCACACCATCCATATATCTGATGTTTCCACTTCCGCTACATTCAATTTAAGTTTCTTATTGACGCAAGCACAACCCATGCCATCATGTTCCCACTCACATCCCGACAACATACAACCATCTACTCGCACCTTTGTGGTACACTAGGTTGTAAATAAATTCGCATCCGACTTTTCGTGCTCCTGGAAGGAACCCTACGCGTTTCCGGTATGTTTTTGCTCATCCTGACCTTTTTTGATTCCGCGTTCGCTTTTCCTTTGACCCAGCACTTTATGATCCTTCAAATTCAATTTCTGGCTCGTGTGAGCGGCCCACATCCGCGGCATCGACCTTTTTTCACTCGCTCGACGAGAGAGATGCTACGCCCGGGTGAGTCTTTTATCAAAAATATTTTCTTTCAACACTGCCCCCTAGCTTGCGAGGTGTGCCACGTTGATATCGCCTCGACGTCAAATTCAACTCCCCACAGTCCAACAAGCACCGTATCGCCTCCAGAGGCGTCTCCGAGACGCTTCTGATGTATCCTGGATTGGATTTTCGCGCGGTATATATCATGTTACTGACATACTTCTATAAAGTTTCGGTCTTGCCGTGCTCACGCCCTCAATTCTCTGCTCTCTCGCAATGCCATTTGAGTAGGTCTTCGAGGCGTCCAATCACCGCCAATGTTTCGCATGACATTTTCGACTTCCGGCCCGCCGCCTGGGAGGAACGAGATGCATCGTTTGTGCTTCGCCCCACATCCGTTACTCTGCTACATGAATACTAACCTGTTCTTTACAGTCTCGATTTGTCCATGTACCATGGAATGCCTGCATTCATGCCTACACCCCTGCTGCACCTTTCATTTCATTTCATTTTTGGAACCCCCTGCGAGTGCGTAAGTTTTCAAAAAATTGCACCGGTGCTCGCGCTCGATGCGAGGGAACTAATGGCATTGATGTCCTCTGATCGAGCCGCTGTCCAGTAAGATGCGTGTTTTCCAGCGTTACTTTTCATTTTTTTCTCACCGTTATTTGTTTATGGATCAGTGCTCAGCTCTCTTTCAATAAGCTGCGGCTGACGAATGGGGCGGGCTCTTGCATTGGACTGACCTTCTTGACACCAAAGTATGTGTATGGAGACACATTGTATCAATAAATTGATTTAATGAATACGCCTTCGCTGTACTTCGGTTCTGCCCAAATCTATACAGATCTCACGGGTTAATTTTCTGTCCACCTCAAACAGCCGAAATTGTTGTTATCGTCTATTCAGGAGGTGGCAAGTATGGGACGGGTCTGTATTCAGTGTTCAGTAATTTCTCAAGAATGAATGATTGGTTATTTTGGACCTGCTGCAGGATCCGCACTTATGCCGAAGCGTAGCGAAGGCATGTCTTGTCCTTTATCAAGAAATAATCTCTATCGGGCAGGTCACCTTGGCCTGAGGCAAATTTGATCGTTGGATACGCCCGCCCACGATCGCGACCTGCACAAAGCCATCCCGAACTTGCACATCCCACGTGACAGTGAAAGACGCCCAGAAGGTGTCCTCCAAGCGATCTAATGCGACACCAAACCCACCTTGTGGCCATTGCAACTCTGTAGCCATTGCCGCCGCAGCGGAAATTAAGTCTGGATTTGTCGATGTCTCCAGAACCCACAAGACCGCTGGAACGGCAGGTGATGGTGGGGGCGGGGATCCGGAGAACAGAGGGGTGTTACCGTCCTTAGTATCACTCTTCAGTTTTAGGAAGAGTGGAAGTGATTGCGTCACGAATTGGTGAAAACAGCCGAGATCTTTTTAATGTGCCAAGGCCAGAGCAACACCCAGTGGGGCTTGGTAAGGAGAATCGGAATCTAGGATCGCAGATCCCACGCAGGCTATGTATGAAATGATTCCCCCTGCCGAGAACATCGTCACAATGATGGCGGAAGAAGACTGGCGAATTGTCCACAAGTAAATGGAGAGGGCTAACCCAAAAATTCCCAACCCCATCCGCAGAAGGTATGGAGCCGCCTGCAGGGCTGCAACGAATCTCCATTTGTTGCGACCGTCGACTTTGCGCTGGCATTGGAGGCCCCACTGTTTGAGGACTCCCGGGTCCCTGTTCCCTCCATAATGCATCAGCCATTGCTTCCCGAGAACGGCGAATGGCGCCGCCAATAGCGTGCAGCATAGACTGATGTAGAGGAGGCTTTGGGCGAAGACGATGTCGGAGGGGGGTCCTTTATCAAGAGTGGAAGTGTTGGCATTTGGAAACAGCGAGCTGTTGGAACTGTGAATTGAGAGGCGGAGGAGGTCCTGGGTGGCATCGTTGGGGTCTTGCCGAAGTTCGGGTTGGATCTGGATGATAAATGCAGACCTGACTGCCGAGAAAAGACCAGCCTGAAATATGGTTAGGCTTGTAGGAAAAGGTAACAACCAAATGTTACTTGCAAAAATGAGGGATGCGTCGAGATCGGTGCTATATTTTTCGAGAAATCCTCTATCATGTTCGCCCACTAGAGTTTTGTACGCATTCCAGAAAGCTGTTTCAGTATCCACAACGATAGCCTTCGGCTTAAGCGCTTCAATGACTCTACATCTGTGAATCAATGAAAGTTAACTGTTATTGAACACCATCAGTACTTCACCGCTTGCTCCTCGTTGCGTTGAGTTAGATCAGCAAAACAGGCTTGAAGTGCGCTGATCAATTCCAGAAATATGTTGTTAGCTAGATAATAAATGACCTACGGCATAGAACCTGTCGTTATCTGACAGTACTGAATCTGCGGGTGGGCTTATAGCGACTACAGGCAGTGGCGATGGGGGTTTTGTGTCCGTATGGGCGATATACTGTCCAAAAATTACGTGCATTTTACAAGGTTTTTACATACAACTTACAACTCTTTTGTGACTTTTGAATGCAACTTCGTGCAGTTGCCTGCAACTGCTCTAGACTACATCTCTGAAATGCTTACAACCTCTCCAATGTGGTTACATCTCCCCCAGACCGCTTGGCATCATCATGAATATGATTCCATCAACATGGCAAGTCCATCAATCACCGTGTTCTGCCTTGGAAGTTGGAAAATTCATTCTGGTCCTGCAGATGCTTCAAAAAATAGGTGAATGGTGCTATAAGTTGTAATTCATACTATTAAACAATTTTCCTCACTTTTTAGATTTTTTTGGTGGCAGCCACCATCATAGGAACTGTTTAAAGCTGAATTTTACCATAGCTTCTGTTTGAAGTCGTTCTACCCAAAGGATAATTTCCTAGGAGTATAGGCACCCCTAAATTACATTTAAAAGGGGTACTGTATCTCCCTGAGCCCTTAATGGCTTAACAATGGTCAAAAATGTTATGACCGCCGAATACGGCAGAATGCACCATCAGTGTTATGATCAATTTCATTAAAACTCCGCAATTTTTTAAACCGCGGTGAAGTCCCAAGAAGATGAAAACATCCTCATGGAGTTGTAAAACATCCCCGGGGAGTTGTAGGCAGCAGGTAAACTCAGTTGTAAACTTCAACCAGAAGATGTAATTCACAATCAAAGTTGTGTGCATGTCACCCAGTTGTAGTTCAAAATCCTGTAAACAGCTCGGGTTGTGTGCCAAATAATTATTGGACAGTATATGTGCCATATGTTCGCCATCCAAATGGGCCCCACAGTGAGTACTATCAACGACTGGGTACTGGGCCAGTCGGGGTAGTGGGCCACTTGGATAATACAGGGATTGACGTTGCAGAAGTTCGTGGTTTGGTGCTTGTGGGATGAAGTACAATGTATAACGATGTTGTACATCAAATTTTGAGGCGGAGTGATGCGTTGATCAAAAGCTGTGCCCCGTTTGGTTCCGATGGGTAGGTGGGAATTGATCATTTCTTATCTCCGAACGGATGCTGCGCTCTTCCTTTGCCCATTCCTCAGCCAATTCTCGGCCGATTCACAAGTTTGAGGGCTCGTTTTGTTACCTCTGCCTCAAATAATGTCCTCAACGGACATTTGACGCCAGAATGAACCGAAATCCCCCGTTATCCCATTCAAGAATGGCGAAATCTTCTCTCAGTTGGCGCAAGACAGACCACTCTATGGCGGCCCACCTGACATTGCTGTGACCATAGCATGTGGTATGTGCACTCGGTACATGCACATCAATGACCTCCCAGCTCCATTTCCTCCTCTACCCTTCAGCTTCACGTTCGCTGTGGGTCATTTCACCAGACCACCCGATTTCAGGGTCGGAAATAAATGGATTTTGTTCGGAGAGTTATTGGTATGGAGGAACCATCCATGTGCCTAAGTATGTACCAATGCTTCCTATTTAGCCTTCTGAAACTCGGTTTCGACCAATATTGCTCTCTGTGCTTGGTAATGTGCGCGATTTTGTCAATGTCCCGATTTCACCCATTTTTCGTGCGGACATTGAAAATTATTATTACCCTTGTACGCCTTTAATCCATGTTTTCAGTGTATATAATCATGTACTTGGACCCTCTGAACAATTTCGAACACGCGGGCCGCACAGTATGAGTGCGACCAACCGATTTAGCCTGGTGGCCCACTACCCCGTTTATTGCCATTTTGGGGTACCGCCGAAAATATATTCGCCGCAGGCTCAAAACACCACCTAAAATTGGCCCAAAGTATCTCATCTCACTCTTAGTATGTTGGTCCTCACACAAGGGTCGAAATCTGGATATCTATTGCATTCTACAAGCTGGCAAGAGGTCAAAAGCGCTAAGGTGGCCCAGTAGCCGCCGAGCCGGTCACTGATAGTACATCTCCCACCATCCTATCCCGCTTATTTCTGTCCATCCATCCATCATCCCCCACTTCTCTACCACTCTCCCCAATCCTAGCTAGCGCTGCACTCGCCTTGGGAGCGTGCTTCTTAAGTCTGTGGAGCTTTCAACCACCATTCCCTTCCGTTCTTCCCGATTCATTCTACTTCTGTCCATCCATTGTCCTCCCCCCTTCGCTATTTCTCTCCCTAATCATGGCTGGCTCTGCACTCGTCTGTATCATTCTGCGGAGTCCTTAACCGCTTCTCCCTTTCATTCTTCTGACTGGTTATTGATTTATTCCCCCATCCTTCCACTTCCTGACTCAGTCATTGAGGTGAGCGATTTTGGTATCTTTTATCCTCTTTTCTTTCCCATTTGTTCTTCCGGCCATGTTACTTGTCCCACTATCCGCACCCAGCTTTTCGCTTCCTGCTATTAATGGAGGTGCATACATCCAGGTTGTTCATTTTATTATATCCGTTTCCTGCTTCATTTTTCGATCCTGTTTCGTTTATAAGTACCTTTTGTCGGTTCCTTGTTTACTTTATCCGAACGCTGCCTTCAAGGAGCACACTCGGTATGTAGCTGACTCCGACTTGCAGATGGAAGACATTACGAAGGTATATATTTGTCCTCTTCATTTCCTCATTCCACTAACCTCGATTGAGACAAAGAAGAAGTGGAAAGTAGAATCTAATCCATTTGCATTGCGTTCGTTTGCTCACCCACATCACAGGCGACGTGAGTCCAATTTGTTCACGCTCCACAGGACTCACAGCTCTCGCGGTAGGCTGCGCAGAAGCAGACCGCATGTTCATTTTTTGGCTACCGACATTGTGCACCCCGTTACGTTTCGTAATAAAGGTACACCTGCGTGCACAATAAATTAACTGACCTGAACGACATTTTTCTTTATCACAGATCGAATGCACGAGTTCCAGTGGACCCTGCTACCGCTCTGCATCAAATCGAGTTGCATCCGAGGCTACAGAAAAGTACGTTCCAATCGATTCAGTGCCTAACATGTAGTTGAATATCCCTTCAAGGCCAAAGATATTGCGAACTATCTTTTTCCACTACATTCCGCTGACCGTCGAGTCCAAGACAAGGAAATCCAAAGGTATAATCTCATCCAGTCGCTTTTCCTTCGCGCTGATGCTTTATTACGCACGGGTGTACGGATGGCACGTTCCAGAACATTCATTCGGCCTTCCGCGCATGCCCACATCACAGTCAGGGAAGTGGATCCAATTTCTTCACGCTCCGCAACACCCTTAGCTTTTGTGGTAGTTAACGGAGAAGGCGAAGTTTCCTTTTTATTGCTTCATGTTTTATGCTCACCACTTGCCCAATAACAACATATATTCGCTTCGTCACGTTCACGAAGCGTCGCAGGTAGATGAAAACGGGTATGTTCTCTTCTGTTCAACCTCCTCTACATCATTCTCGCTCCCTCATAGGCTGCAGCTGTAAGTTCTCCCTTTTTCAAAGCCGTCCACCCTCCTTTACATCACCCTCTTGCCAAATCAAGGGCACATTCTGTCCTTCCCTCTGTGTTCATATTTACCTGACACTGATTATTGATTCATTCGCTTGAATTCGTTGCCAGGTCAATTTGTGCTTCCGCCAAAATACGAGGATCCGCAAGATTTTTGGCAAGTGTTCGCTTGTTCTCATTGGCTTGGCTGTAACAGACCTATTGCAGTGCGCGCATTATTTGCTTGATGTTTTCCCAGTCCAAAGTCTCGTACATCTCGTCAGTTTCCTTCACCTGTTAATTTCTATCTCTGGCTGACTTTGTGCCTTTTGTCCTTAAAATAATCACAAACTCCGTACCAATTGAACCTAGTACTGCTTCCTGAAGACCGAAAGATATGTCTTTATTTTATTCTTCAACATTGACTTATTCGATTATATTATTCCTAGTGAATGTGATTCTCCATGGCATTCCACGTTGGCGCCGCTCAGTAGTCATCTTTGCGAATCCTGTGGGGTGTTGGTTGCATAGGATGCTATAGTTTCGCTAGCATGTATTAGTAGCTACTAATATATATTATTTTTATTCATGAATAACCTGCAACAGAATGAGTGGGAGTACCCTGAAAGCACCTGAAATAAGCAGGGCTTCGATCCGTCCCCGTCGCTGACGGATACGTAACGGGTCTGACGGGTGGGCGCGTCCATCAACCCGTTAGACCCGTCTTGGTGCCCGGCCGGCTGACGGGACGGACGGGTCGAAGCCCTAGAAATAAGTACTTGCATGCACTACAGTCAAGTACCCAGGCACTGCATTATAGTGTCATATAAGCAGGTTTTGTCCTAATAATAGTCCCTTCAGCTACTGCCATGGAGTACTATTAGGTACTCATTTTGAGCGCTTCGGCACTATTATGTAGAGCTTTCAGGTACTCAATTGAAGTACTTATCCTCCCCACAGTGCGTGGGAGGGCGTGGCGTACAAAGGAGGGGAAGAGCTAGTGCAAAGAGGTGGGCGGACAGCCGATCTCGATCATGGTCGTTAGACCATTGCCCCTTTTGTAAAGAGATCGCATCTCGAATCGATCTGAACAGCAACACTTTATGCCGAAAGGAGTATCCAGCTCTGCTTCCGAGTCGCTGTCAATACCTGCGTGACGTGGGATTCCACGTTGCACAACAAGAGCATGCACTTCTCGGGGAACCCCGCCATTCCAAGCACTGAACGAATCGATCGCACGACCGATTGAATCCGACCATTTTTGGCTCGGAAGGCTTTGGTAGTGGGCGCGATTTCAGGCAGTTTGAACGCCTTGGAATGGCCAATTTCCCAAATAAATTGAACCTCGGATTTGGGCTGTTGACATGCCGGCTCATTCGTAGTTGCCGGCCCGAAAAGCTCGGACTCCTTGCTTCTCGGACATTCATCGCGCGAAAGTGCGTGCTGTTAGGCGCTCAAGGTGACCACTCTTGTCTTCTACCTCCAAGTCCGCTGCGCACGAATACATCCTCCTCTTCCTTTCTGTGGGCGGCTCTTTCTGCTGTGTAATCTTGGCTTGTGGCTGACATGGTGTTCCACCTACCAAAGATCGGTGCTCTAACGGCCCATTTTGACCATGTCTCACCAGGATAATGATTCCAAGACCGTCAATTACAACATTTCTGGTGTGTACAGGGATTTATTGAGACATCAACATCCTGATATCTTGTCCCCAGGGGGCCATGGAGGCCCGGGTGGACCAGGCCACGGAAATGGTGGCAGTGGGGGTACGGGGGAAGGTCCCATTGTGATTTTTGATCACTCCACAAATAAAATGTATGTTGGTGAAGTATCCCCTGTCTCTTTCCCCAAAGTTATTTCTCAACAACAGCAGTGTGAACCAGGGTCAAGGGTTAATCAAATATCCTGTGTTGAATATTTTTGAAGCTGAATTATGTCTAGACTTGAAGAAATTCTGTTCAAGTGGTTGGAGTCTCCTCCCGACACGAAGGACAAACAGTACGAACTGCGGAAACTTCATCACGGAGCCACTGGGCACTGGCTCCTAGGTGATGTCCGATTCATCAATTGGAAGGCCACACCTGGCTCTTTATGGATCAAAGGAATCTGTAAGTCAATTTCATTCTGTTTCAAGCTCATATCTAATAATTGTCCAGCTGGTACTGGAAAGAGTGTACTGAGGTGATTTGTATCGCTACCGCATACATAATATTGATCTGCCGCTAACAATAGCGACAGTTCAACCGTGATCAATGAGATCACTGGTCCCGATCACATAGTTGCATATTTCTATTTCGATTTTAGGAATGAGAGGCAGCGCATGGACATCATGCTCCGGTCGATCATCTGGCAGCTCTCTGGACGGTCACCTTCTCGCCATAGCTTTCTTGAGAAGCTGTACAAATCACTGGGAGATGGAGCTAGATACCCGCAGCCTGTTGAACTTCAAAGAGTCCTCAAGGATTTACTCTCAGAGTTGGACCGGACATATATCATCATTGACGGGCTCGATGAATGTAACAAGACTGACTGGAAGCCTCTTGTTCAGTTCATTCAAAGCCTATGCCATCCCACCAAAAATGCACCACATCTCCTGCTTACCAGTCAACCTCTTGATGAATTCAAAACAGGATTCAAGGATGTAACCTGCATAGAGCTTGGTTCTGCAGTTTCAACTGGCGACATAAGAGCTTACATTGGTAGCGAAGTTCCCAGGGTCGGAAATTGGGCTAGTGATGACAAGTATGCAAAGGATGTCACAGAGCAGATTGTGCAGAAGAGCAATGGAATGTTGGTGCTCATATTGCACTGTGATTTGTCCTCAAACTAATGTTCATGTCCAGGTTTCGCTTGGCCTCATGTCTCCTTATTGAACTAGGTCATTGTGATTGGGAAGGTGACTGGGACGATATTCTGACAGCCCTCCCACCTGATCTGTTTGGGATTTACAACCGTTTCTTGACCCGGGTAACAGACACTCCCAAAAGAACAATTTTTGTCCAAGCAATCTTCCGATGGCTGGTGTTTTCTGCCAGACAACTCACATTGGATGACCTGGCAGATGCTATTGCTTTCCGTCTAGATGACTCTGCGTTTGACTTTTCCAACCTGGCTAAATCTATTTATTACCCAAATAGACGTCAGGGCAATTCTGGCATCTTCAAGTTGTTGGAGGGCCTGATTGTGATCAAAAATAATGACCAGGAGGAACCGGATGACTCATCAATTGATGACAGAGATAAACCATCAATTGCTCTTGCACATTCATCTGTCAAGGATTATATCCTTTCCCAGAAATTCCATCAGCAATTCAGCTCAATCATTGACCTTACAATGGAAATCTCCCACAAGTTTATTACCCAAACTTGTGTCCGCTATTTCCTCCTCTTTGCAGACCCCAAACATTCAATGACTAAGGAAACACTCCCAGACTACCCACTCTCACTGTATGCAGCAAAATATTGGTTCCATCACCTACAGTTTTGCAATGAACAGGACCAGAGGGTGCTACTTCCTTCAACAATGCATCTCCTAGAGGATGGAAGCAACCAACATGCTGCTTTGTACCAATTGCGTCCCTTGGGTTATTATAGGGCCCGTGCTTGGGATGAACCAATATCACCGGCAGTGTGTATATGTGCTGAAATGGGTTACACAAAGGGAGTACACTCTCTGCTCGTCGAACACAATGCACCTGTTGACTCAGTCGACAAAGATTGCCAGACTGCGCTGCATCTTGCATTGAGCAATGGTCACCTCGACATTGCGATGCTGCTCATCGAACACAATGCACCTGTCGACTCAGTCAACGAATATGGCCAGACTGTGCTGCATCTTGCATCGAGCAATGGTCACCTCGACATTGCGAGGCTGCTCATCGAACACAATGCACCTGTCAACTCAGTCGACAAAGATGGCCGGACTGTGCTGCATCTTGCATCAAGCAATGGTCACCTGACTCACCTCAACATTGCATCGAGCAATGGTCACCTCGACATTGCGAGGCTGCTCATCGAACACAACGCACCTGTCGACTCAGTCGACAAAGATGGCCGGACTGCGCTGCATCTTGCATTGAGCAATGGTCACCTCAACATTGCGAGGCTGCTCATCGAACACAACGCAGCTGTCGACTCAGTCCACAAAGATGGCCGGACTGCGCTGCATCTTGCGTCGAGCAATGGTCACCTCAACAGCGCGAGGCTGCTCATCGAACACAACGCAGCTGTTGACTCAGTCCACAAAGATGACCGGACTGCGCTGCATCTTGCATCGAGCAATGGTCACCTTGACATCGCGAGGCTGCTCATCGAACACAACGCAGCTGTCAACTCAGTCCACAAAGATGGCCGGACTGCGCTGCATCTTGCGTCGAGCAATGGTCACCTCGACATCGCGAGGCTGCTCATCGAACACAACGCACCTGTCGACTCAGTCGACAAATATGGCTGGACTGCGCTGCATCTTGCGTCGAGCAATGGTCACCTTGACATCGTGAGGCTGCTCATCGAACACAACGCACCTGTCGACTCAGTCGACAAAGATGGCCGGATTGCGCTGCATCTTGCATCGAGAAATGGTCACCTCGACATCGCGAGGCTGCTCATTGAACACAATGCACCTGTTGACTCAGTCGACGAAGATGGCCGGACTGTGCTGCATCTTGCATCGAGAAATGGTCACCTCGACATCGCGAGGCTGCTCATTGAACACAATGCACCTGTTGACTCAGTCGACCAAGATGGCCGGACTGTGCTGCATCTTGCATCGAGAAATGGTCACCTCGACATCGCGAAGCTGCTCATCGAACACAATGCACCTGTTGACTCAGTCGACAAAGATGGCCGGACTGTGCTGCATCTTGCATTGAGTGATGGTCACCTCGACATCGTGAGGCTGCTCATCGAACACAACGCACCTGTTGACTCAGTTGACAAAGATGGCGGGACTGCGCTGCATCTTGCATTGAGTGATGGTCACCTCGACATCGCGAGGCTGCTCATTGAACACAACGCACCTGTTGACTCAGTCCACAAAGATGGCCGGACTGCGCTGCATCTTGCGTCGAGCAATGGTCACCTCGACATCGCGAGGCTGCTCATCGAACACAATGCAGTTGTTGACTCAGTCCACAAGATGGCCGGACTGCGCTGCATCTTGCATTGAGCAATGGTCACCTTGACATCGCGAGGCTGCTCATCGAACACAACGCACCTGTCAACTCAGTCGACAAATATGGCTGGACTGCCCTGAATCTTGCGTCGAGCAATGGTCACCTTGACATCGCGAGGCTGCTCATCGAACACAACGCACCTGTTGACTCAGTTGACAAAGATGGCTGGACTGCGCTGCATCTTGCGTCGAGTGATGGTCACCTCGACATCACGAGGCTGCTCATCGAACACAACGCACCTGTTGACTCAGTCGACAAAGATGGCTGGACTGCGCTGCATCTTGCGTCGAGTGATGGTCACCTCGACATCACGAGGCTGCTCATCGAACACAATGCACCTGTCAACTCAGTCGACAAATATGGCTGGACTGCCCTGAATCTTGCATCGAACAATGGTCACCTTGACATCGCGAGGCTGCTCATCGAACACAACGCACCTGTTGACTCAGTCAACAAAGATGGCTGGACTGCGCTGCATCTTGCGTCGAGTGATGGTCACCTCGACATCGCGAGGCTGCTCATCGAACACAATGCACCTGTTGACTCAGTCGACAAAGATGGCTGGACTGCGCTGCATCTTGCGTCGAGTGATGGTCACCTCGACATCGTGAGGCTGCTCATCGAACACAATGCACCTGTTGACTCAGTCGACAAAGATGGCCGGACTGTGCTGCATCTTGCATTGAGTGATGGTCACTTCGACATTGCGAGGCTGCTCATCGAACACAATGCACCTGTCGACTCAGTCCACAAAGATGGCCGGACTGCGCTGCATCTTGCATTGAGCAATGGTCACCTCGACATCGCGAGGCTGCTCATCGAACACAACACACCTGTCAACTCAGTCGACAAAGATGGCCAGACTGCGCTGCATCTTGCATTGAGCAATGGTTTCCTCGACATCGCGAGGCTGCTAATTGAACACAACACACCTGTCGACTCAGTCAACAAAGATGGCCGGACTGCGCTGCATCTTGCATCGAGAAATGGTCACCTCGACATCGCGAGGCTGCTCATCGAACACAATGCACCTGTTGACTCAGTCGACAAATATGGCTGGACTGCGCTGCATCTTGCATCGAGCATAGGTCACCCTGACATTGCGAGGCTGCTCATTGAACACAATGCACCTGTCGACTCAGTCGACAAAGATGGCTGGACTGCGCTGCATCTTGCGTCGAGAAATGGTCACCTTGACATTGCGAGGCTGCTCATCGAACACAATGCACCTGTCGACTCAGTCGACAAAGATGGCTGGACTGCGCTGCATTTTGTGTCAAGCAATAGTCACCTCGACATCGCAAGGCTGCTCATTGAACACAATGCACCTGTCCACTCAGTCAGCAAATATGGCTGGACTGCGCTGCATCTTGCGTCGAGCAATGGTCACCTCGACATCGTGAGGCTGCTCATCGAACACAACGCACCTGTTGACTCAGTCAGCGAATATGGCTGGACTGCGCTGCATCTTGCATTGAGTGATGGTCACCTCGACATCGCGAGGCTGCTCATCAAACACAATGCACCTGTTGACTCAGTCCACAAAGATGGCGGGACTGCGCTGCATCTTGCGTCGAGCAATGGTCACCTTGACATTGCGAGGCTGCTCATCGAACACAATGCACCTGTCGACTCAGTCCACAAATATGGCCAGACTGCGCTGCATCTTGCGTTGAGCAATGGTCACCTTGACATTGCAAGGCTGCTCATCGAACACAACGCACCTGTCGACTCAGTCGACGAAGATGGCCAGACTGCGCTGCATCTTGCATTGAGTGATGGTCACCTCGACATTGCAAGGCTGCTCATCGAACACAACGCACCTGTCGACTCAGTCGACAAAGATGGCCAGACTGCGCTGCATCTTGCATTGAGCAATGGTCGCCTCGACATCATGAGGCTGCTCATCAAACACGGTGCAAGTGCAGGACAGTGAGTGACCCCCCAGATGATACCGTGGATTCAGTGTCCTAATGAACACTTCTTTATAGAGCTTCAACTTGAATATTTGACTGTGTTCCAAAGCAGGCAGTACACTGCAAAGTGAATCTGTGTCCTGAAAGCATGAACATGAGAACCAAGAATTGTATTCGCAATAATTGCAGGTAAGATTAGTGAGGACAAAAGATTGCAATATGAGAAAAAAAAGTGGTCTAGGACAGCAGGAATGGGCCTGAGACCCAATTGAAGTGGGGTTTGTTCCCGTTGGAGCTGCACATGTTCACACTTGAGTCATAATCCCTCACACAAGTGATATTCTTTGGCTCCTACTCGGATTTTTATGTGCAGAACTCAAACAACTTCCATCTGTGCTCAGCACGACAATACCACCATTGATCTCATGATGGAAATCAAAATTTGAAGATGAAGTCCAGTGGAAAAGAAGATGGACTCCTGCCAGGTGGCAACATTCATTTGATTGATGGCTCATTCGCCGCCATCAATTCTGCTGCTGGCTCGTTGCTGACATGGTCAGACGTGGTGAGATGTAAGCCTGCAGCAGGTGTCACATCAGGAAAATCCACTTTCCTGAATCTGTAACAATTTGGTTGAATTTGGTGGATTTGATTGAATAATGAACAAACTTTGAACAAGTTTTACTAAGCAAGCACAAATTCCAAATTTGGCACAATTGTCAAGACTCCTTTCCAATTTGTGAAAAATTGGAGCACTTTTGAGACAGCTTCTGACTATGTTTCTGGCATCTTTTCGGCTCAAGATCATGCAAAGTACACTGCCAGCGGACATTCCACTGAAATGCAGAGAATCACATGTTTGTGGAAGATCAGAATCAAGTCTGTGGGATTTCACTGGAGAAGCCACTGTGTTTCTACAGCTTTACGAGGCCGTGGAAAGCCAGTGATCTGAGCTGTGGAATTTTGAAATCAGCATCTGATATCCCATGTAAGACCTTGTGCACGAATTCCTTAAATCCCCCAACAGGGATTACATTTATTGTCTCCCCTTCTGGCAACTAAATACCATGTATGCACTGTACGGTGAGTCAGGCAAATAAATCACTTGATTCATTGCCTTTCCTTTCTCTTTCCGGCACCTCGGACACGGGGATGGGGAGAGGAGGTGAAGAGAGAGACGGCGCCCAAAATATGTCTGCACGGCATATGTCGGAACAAATGGGATGCCTCTACAAGCTGTTATGGCTCAATTGGATTGAGTTGTGCATTTTGATTTGTTTGTTTTCTTGCACCGTTGGTTCGATTCTTTTGGCACGCGGAATTTTGGCATTATTCTGCGCCATCAGCAGTCTCTGCAATTCAGTGAATCTGTCACTGTCGATTCATGGCCTTGTGAACTTGTGGAAATCCAGTGGATTTAGTTAGGCTCATCCCCATCTGGTATCCAGCTGCAGCAAAACATAGGCAATGTTGATCATCACTCGCTAACGCTCGGAATGACTTCCTGGATACCAGCTGGTCCGTCTCATTACACTTTAAGCAGGGTTTCGAATTGCCCGCCATTTCAGAGGTGCGGACTTAGTCAAATTCTTCAAAACTCGGTCGGAAACATTTTACATGTAACCAGAGTAATTTTTGATTCTCTATCGAATGAGCTCTACATGTTTTTTCGCTTGAAATTTAAGGTCATCGTCGCCGGCGGCGGCGACGGCGACGACATATCTAATTTTTGAGAGAATCAAGTTCAGGGTGTGGGTCTACCAGATGGCGAGGCATCATATTGAGGTGGATTTGGACCTCCTGGGCTGGATTCCCGTTGTCGAGGTGGGAAATTCGGAGGAAGAGATGGAAACGGGGTGGGAGAAACAAGGTTCGCATAAGGATTTCCGGCCAGGGGTCCAGCTCGGGGAGTGGATGGGAGAGGGGTATGCGATGAGTATGAGTATCCTGCGATGCCAGCAGGCCAAGAGTATGCAGAGGGGTAGGGTGAGGAATAATTTTGATAGGGATAATAGGAGTTGGCAGGGATGGGCCGGAAATTCTGGGACGATGCCGGGGTGTGGGGAGTGGGAAAGGACGTCCACGGCACCAAGGGAGGTAAGACCGCTGTGGGCTGCGCCGCCTCAATTCGGCGGCGCTTGGCCGGGGGCGGGGGCGGCCCAGATGGGTGGGGATGAGATACTGCCGGGGCGACAGAGGAGGTGGTGGAGAAAGGCGCATTGGAACGGGGAGGGATAGCGACCGGGGTCTCCGATGAATACACGGGTTCTGCAGCCGAGGCGCGATTGCGTGGGTGGGGTACCAATTCTGGTATATCGAGACCTGACATGAATGTAAAGAGCTCGTCGCCAAGAGCACTCCATCGCGCCCAGCCTTCCATATGCTGAGAGAGCTGCTCATGAGAGGAAATGGGCCCGATGGCTGATAGACGTTCGCAGGTGTCGTCGTTGAGGATGGCATTGGGTGCAAAAGGAGCTCGAGGGAACTTCTCCTTTTGATGGCTCTCCGCCAGCTCCAGAGAGACTCGCGCACTGAATCCACAGGCAGGCCCTTCTTGACTGTTTGCTGTCGCGATGGTGCAATTGGCTTAGACGGCCGTGTGCGATCGAAGAGGCGAGGATTGCACAGGTCGCAGCACTTCAGGGAATCTACAGCTAAAAAAGATAATTAGTGCAGCACAAAGCCGAGTCGAAGATGCTTACTAGGAGTCTCGTTCCGGAATATAGCAGCCTGAATAGCATGCCGGCATGTCGTGGATTGAATGTAAATGTACAGCCCCTCACCCGGTGCGTCTGCTGATATCTCGGGCTCGGGCAGATGGCTGATCTTGTCGTCCTTTCCGCCAAATGAACCCCGCTTTTGACCATGCAGGACCGCGTAGTCTTTGCCTTGACCGCGTCCACCATGTCCCCAGCCTCTTCCACTATGACCACGGGCTGCGCCTCGCCCACCACGACCTACACCACGACCACGTGCGGGTAATGGCACGGTAATCGATTCCGACATCTTCTCCTTCCCCGTTGCATTCACTTCAAACACTGTTTTCTCCACGAGCATCACCGCAAGACCTGCACGTCCAAGACCTCTAGCCGCACGTCCGAGACGCTGGATCCAAGACGACATATTGGTGGATGCCTTCCACTGTACAACAATATCAATGTCTGGCAAATCACAACCCTAAAATTTTATTCAGTAAAAACTCCCAATCTTGTGGCGGAATTCTTACCATTCCCGCCACGTCGGTGCACATGAGGATCCGAACAACGCCTGCGTGGAAGAGCAGCATAACGGCATCACGATATTCCCGCGACATCGATGCGTTGTATGGACGGACAAGCCCGCACGAGCGGTAGTCGGGATGGACACGGTCATTTAGATGATCGATTATCCCTGCACCTTCCTTGGTGTCGTCGGAATACAGGAAGGCCTTGGGGATGTCGTGGGGGGATTCCATGTTCTCGTCTACAAGAAAATCCAGGTCCCGATGAGAGTTCATGGGGTGTTCCATGCGCACGACATGGGCGACGGTTGGCTGATCGTTGCCAATATTGACGTAGACGTAGTCTTTGGGGTTAATGCGTAGCTTCACAAGGATGTCGTCGTGGACGCGCGGCGTCAGCGTAGCCGACACAGCGATTACGGGTACTGCGCAGGGTAAAAACGCACGGATGATTCCGATACTGCCATATTTCTTGCGGAACGAGTCCCCCCAGTGAGAAACACAGTGGGCCTCGTCGATGAACACGGACAAGCAGCGTGTCCCGAATTCCGGTTTGCAAAGGACACCATCGACGACGCAGCGGGTAAGCAGCATCTCTGGTGAGATGAGAACGATTTGGTGTTCGCCGGCGACGAAGATTGTATTAAATATCAGCCTCACAGAGGAGTTAACACACATACCTGCACTATTTCCTTGGTGCATCCGCCATGAGCGCTGTTGATAGCGATAGCCTTGAGTCCGAACTCATTTTGGAAGGTATCCACCTAGACCACGGCGTCAGGACTTGCATGCAGCGAAGACAATGCACATTACCTGTTCTTCATGAAGGGAGAGCAGCGGGGATATAATGAGGGTAACCTTCCCCTTGCTGGACGGCAGTAGATGCGGCCCTGCTGCGATGCCCGTCTTGCCAGCACCCATTGCTGCATGCAGAATAGTGTCGCGTCCGAGCACCTGAGCACCCATACATTCGAGCTGGCATGCAGTCGCGCCATTGGTCCACTTGGTGTAGTTTTTCTTGATCGAATCGGGCAGCAATTTGAGTTCTTCACGAATTATGGCCAGCTGCGTCTCTGTACGATTAGACGCGGAGGATGGTAAAACCTTTCGACAACGACGAGACTTGACGCGGTGTCGTCTACCGGACGGAAGTGAAGGAGTACGAAGGGGAGGACGGGGACAGGGCGTCGACATAGTGCGGGAGTGAAAGAGGAAATTGAAATTACGATCGGTGAAATTACAAGGTTACAGACGCCGCTGGCAACCCCTCATTGAAATTACGATCGGTGAAATTATATTTCTTGATCTCTTGTTACCAACGGCCATGGTGGACGCGGCAGATGCGCTGGCCAGTTCGTCGCCCCTCCCAGCGATGCGCGCAGAAATACGCAGAGTCATTCGGCGCCGAAATATTGTCTATTCATCCCCCCTTGCGCAGAACAACGATTTACCTCCCTCGGATCCAATGAGCGAGTCCGAGTGGGATCGTATGCCTGCCTTGGATGTTATTGTGGATTCGGAGGAGGAGGATGAGGACGAGGATTATCTTCCAGCCCTGCTGAAGGTGCCTGACGAGGAGGAGCTCACGGACGACGAAGAAGGTTCAGACTCGGAGGACGGGTCAAACCAATTCGAGCACACCCCCGTCGCAAGAAGGATGTCCATCGCGGACTCGTCACCACTATCGGCCGCACCCACGACATCCCCACACACACCCACAGCGAGAAGGATGCCCATCGCGGACTCGTCACCACTATCGGCCGCACCTGCGACATCCCCACACACACCCACAACAATTCTTGGCAACACCCTGCTTTCTTCGAGCCCAATGTACACTTCGTGCGCAGGGCGAAATTCACCGCAGAGAGAGCAACCCAGAGACGCCTTCACACAGTCCAGACGTTGAAGGACACCGCAGCCGCAGAGAAAAAAGCTGCGGATGCTGCGAAAGCACAGGAACTGGAAGACGCCGAGAAGGAGATGAATGCCTATTGTGATGAAGTGTTGAGCAGCCTCGAGGAACGTGGCTATAGTCTCGCCGACTTGATGGAATATGTCTTTAACCCAACGACGTGGTTCCAGAATGGGTACGATTCATAGCGATGGTGTGGCTTCTTCGCGCACAAGCCTGTGGTAAAGCAGATCCTCAGTTACTGGAGTTCCACTCGGGCACCAACCACACGCACCTTTATTTGGAATTGGGTGTACCAACTTGTCCGAAAGGTTGTGGTGCAAGAGGCGCAGCGCATCACAAGCTCTGGTATGCTCCGAAAAACAAAGAAGACAGTCAACGAGGAATTCTTCCTCAAGTTCAGTCTCCGCGGCATCAGTACATCTCTTCGTGCCCTCTCGCCAACCGCATTCGGAATATTTGACGTGTATTCCTCCACCAAGTGCCAGGCAGAGACCGGATAGAAGGGGTTCTTGAAGAGGCGCGAGGTGGTGAGTATCAACTGTTAACTGAAACGTGTTGAATGTGCTTACATTCTTAAAGCTTTCGGGCTCAGTTGCGCTTAGGGTGTGACAAGGGTGACACCGCGGGTGAATCTGGCCCGGACCGTACCCGGCACCCGCCGAACCGCACCCGTGAAGTTACGGGTACGGGTGGGCGGTTAGCTAACCGCGGTAGCCCCTAAAGACCGCGGGTAGCAATACCGCGGTATGCACTGAGACCCACAGGTAATTATACTGCGGTATTCACCAAGCAGAGGGGTATGCCCGAAACCCGCAGGTAATTACACCGCGGTATTCAGGGCAGTTCTACAGTATCACGATGTTGAAGGCTGCATTCTCTTCTATATATATGTGCTTGTGCATGGGCTTGAATACTACTTTATCTTAGACCGCAGGCTGCAATATTAAGGAGGAGAAAGAAGAAACGGAGGATTGAATAGGTATGAAAGATGTATGGTGGTGCTGGAGGAACGTTATGTACAAGTATGTATGTGTAGGTATCTGGACAGGATAAAGGATGGATCCAGGCGTGGCGGAGATATCGTGATGAGAGTGGAACGAAATTGAGGCGAGATGAAAAAGAGTCGGAGTGGATGGTAAGTTGGTAACAAGGAGTTGTAGCAGCAGAAGGCGGCCGCAGGGTCATGCAGCACCTAAGCCGCAGTTCTGCTCGGATTCCTCCCAAGCGTCCCCCCAACCCTCTATGCCTGGATCCAGCTGAACCTCTGGAGTTCCCCTGGCTTGATCAATAGCTTCTGCCCAAACCCGACCTTCCTCGCCGTGCGCTTGATGAAGCTGACATGAGTGGAGTAGAGTGACTCATGGATTGACGCAGTGAGTGACTGCATGCAAGCCTTGGGCACACCATCAGAGGAAGTGGCCGGGGGTGCGGCGGCAGCGGCCTGCAGGGTAAGATGTGCTGGGTAAGATGGTGGTCGTGCAGGTACTTGATGACGGTGGCCTTCATGGCGAACTTGATCCAGTCGAGCAGATGTTCTGGATGATCGGTCAGCTCGGGTCGTCAAGAAAGAGAGAAGACAACGGAAGGAAAGGGGGAGGGTAGGAGGAAGGAAACGAGAGAGGGGAGAGACCGAGACAGTGCGGGCGAGAAGGGATGGAAGTGAAGGAACACGAGTGGAGAATGGAAGACGCGAAGAAGAAGAGGAGAAAACAAAGCGAAAGCGAGACCGTGCGCGAAAGCCTTGACTTAGCTTGCTCGGCAAGTGCCAATGCCGACTGGAAAAAAAATAAAAACAAGGAACTGAAACTCACCCAAACCCAAACAATCCCCATCCAGCCCCCGCTGATGCCGCGGATCTTGGTGAAGCTCCAGTCGGTGTACGCGGCGATGATGGACAAGATGAGCTACGCGACACAGAAGGCGCCTTGTGGGGGGACTTAGCATATAGAATCCCAAAAGAAAAGAAAAGAAAAGAAAAGAACGCACCGACAACGCTGTCGACGGGCACTCTATGAAGAAGCTGTGCGAGCACGCCACGAAGATGAGCGCCTGCGAGATGATTGCGACCTCTTTTTCAGAAGACAATCGTTAGCGAGAGTTCGTTGATGGGGATGAGAGCATGGGGAAAGCAAGCGCAGTGCATGCCATTCACAGGCCCCCTGTATGCAGCGAGTCGAAGTTGCGCGCTCGCAGGACACCCATCCCAGTGCCCACACGTATATAAAAGAAGAAAAAAAGACCCATCTGCAGATAAACAATCATATGCAGCTAGTAGTCATTTGAGTCCACGGGGTTGGGCGTGATGTTGTCGGGTGTGACACCAAACTTGTCCTGGAAGGTCATCTCGAGGATGATGATCACGCTGAGGGGGGGCGGGGTGTCAGTGCATGCGTCGTTGATAATAGAAAAAGGAAGGTGACGAAGGAAACGGGTATGCACCTCGAAAGCGTCAAATACAGCCCCTACGCAACCGCATAGCTGAAGATCTCCACCAGGTCCCACGAGTCCAGCGCGTTGCAGCACGTGGTCCACACTCAGCGTCATGATGGTTCCCTCATTGAGCAGCGCGATGATCAGGATCATGAACGGCGGGGGGTCGGACTTGTACATGAAGGCGAGGATGGCGAAGCACACGACGATACGGATGGTGACGGCGCAGGCTGGGGAAGGCGTTAGCGAGCGAACGATGAGCGAGTGAGCGAGCGGCAAAGATGTGTGTCCCCGCTTTTCGTGCCATGCGGGTGCGTGAGCACCACGCACACCAGCGCGGATGCATACCCACAAGGGCACGCATGTACGCAAGATGCACACAAGGAATATAAAAACACCACTCACCATAAATCACATAATTTAATTCCGTGGAAAACAATCCGGCTCCCACGAATCGCATGCACAATCGTCGACAAGCTTGGCTCCGTGAGCACAATATCGGCGGTGTCGGGCCCTCGACCGCAATTCCGACGTTGGTGCGTGCAAGTCATTGGCGCCCGTCCGCGACACCTTCCACACCACCTTCCACAACATTCCCCACCCCGATGTACAGACAATTCGAGCCGGCGGGTCGTGCGTCTCGCCAGGACGACTCTACAGCGACCCCCCACCACATCATCACTTACCCCTGCCACTGGCGACACCGTCCACCGACACGTTGCGGACGCCCTATCGCGGCGATAACAAAGCGCGCGCTCGCACCCCTTGCCTACACCACGCGGCACGGCGTCCCCTCCGCGCTCACCGAAGCACGTCCTCCACAGTTGAGGATGAGGTGGGGGTGGTGGCAGAGATGGAGAGGGGGTATCATTCAGCTACCTCGCCCCGCCCTTCACCAACCCCGCCCACGACCTCGCCGGAGTACGCCATCCATGACCGAGGTGGGGGCGGTGGCAGAGATGGAGAGGGGGGATCATTCAGCTACCTCGCCCCGCCCTCCACCAACCCCGCTCCAGCGCCTCGACAAGCCCTCTCCGCTCGCCGACACCGACGCATACAATCCACGACCCCCTCACGCACCCCGGCACTGATACCACCCTCAACAACCACGGCCACCCGCACTCATCCGTCGACCCTGAAGATGTGGAAGCCCCTCCCTCCTCCCCCTCCACGACGACGACGACCTCCAAATCCTCGCCCCCCACCATCTCTACACCTCCCCGTCCTCCACCCCTGCCTCCGTTTCGTCCTCCACCTCCCGCCCGCCTCCTTCTCGGTTTACTCCTGCTCCATCTCCCGCTCTAGCTTTTCCCCCGCCAGCTCTACATCGTGCCACCAGCACCCACCCGCGATCCGGTGCGTGCGAGGGGTGAGCTAGCTGACGACGTCGAGGCGACCGGCACCTCCCATCCTCCACCCACGCGTCGATTTCATCCTGCATCTCGAGCACCAGTACCGGCACTGGCAGCAGCTCCTCCTCCTCCAACTCCACGCCCTCCCTGACATCGCAAAACGGACGCGCGAGGGCGGAGGAGAACGCGTAGGCGGGGGGGGAACGCGCAGGCGCTGGAGGCCGCAGCGCTCGATCGCGATGACGATGCAGCGCGGCCCTCAATCGCGATAACGGTGCCGCGCCCAGTGTGATCGAGGACCCACGATGAGCTAGCCGACGTGTCGAGGGCGAAGGGGAGCACGTAGGCAAGGATGGGGCGGGCTGACACTCTGGGCCGTGGCGCTCGCAATGACAGTGCGGCATAGTGGTCAACGGTGTCGTGCAGCTCTAGCGAGAGGGCCTGGTGGAATATGGGAAGCGCCGGGGGGAGGGGGTGCTTAATGCCTACGCGCTCCACGAAGCCGAAGTCGATTTGGTGAGTGGGGAACGAGCTCCATGTCTAATCCGTGGCAGATGATACAACTTCAACGCAACCAGGGGACGTCGGTAGGAAGACGCCACGGCCGCTGGACTGCAGACTGGATGTGCGGCGGCTAGCGGCAGGTGAACGAGGCGGTGTCGTGCGACGGAGGCGACGCGCGGACGTACACAGGAGGTGGCGGGGCTGAACACCAACATAGGCGCCGCTGCATCGAGGGAGAAGATGCGGCAGAAGATATGCGAGGACTGGCTAGGGCGGCGGGTGGCTGCGAGGGCTGTGGTGCTGTGGAATTGGGGGACTTGTGCTGTGAACGGCGCACGGAAGCGCATGCGCAGGAGCGCGCCGATCCCAAATGTCACGATCTAGAATCATCCGCTGTGGAAGACTGCGCAAGCGATTACGGCGTGTATGCATGATACTGGAAGAGAAAGGAATAATATTAGCAATCGTGATATCGGTCGGGGCTAGAGGAGGAAGGAAATTGGACAGGAGGGTAGGGACAAGGACGAACCAAGTATCGAGATGGCGGTGTCGTGGATACGCTAGGGGCTCCGTACCCGCCATGCAATACAGAACACCTAAAGCACGCGGAGGGACGCAGGCACGGGGCGCTGTCGCCTATACATGGATTTGTGTTAGCATTCATCATATACAGAGGTGAAAGGAAGAGGAGGGAAACACACCAGTCATAGCACACAGATGTCCCAGACCTTGCAGCCGCTTCACGATCTCGTACTTGTGCTCCGGGAATACACTATTATTATTCAATCAATTAGCGCTTGTGTTGGGAGAGAAAGGGAAAAAAAGAAAAGAAACGCACTCCGCAAACCCATCCGCATCCATGATCATCTCGTCCAGGCTTGCATACTTGCTTCCAGGTGCAGGCCCGTCCTTGAGCACGCGCACGGGGTACATGTGGTCCTGCGAGCGATGTCAGCTGCGAGCAGATTAATACGAGAAGAGACCCTATACTCTCAAACTGAGACGACGGCCCGTCTCCTTTGTGATCGCCAGCTGGTCGCTCGTAACCATCTTGGCCTTGACACCCAGCGCGAGCGCATCATCGATTGTCTGCACAAATAGAGAATGTCAGCAAGCAGGCACCACGATAACATGCAGAGAAGAAAAATTGCCGTCACGCTGCATCAAGAAGCGTGCCAAGGCGTGTCATGTCTGGAGAAGAACAAAAAAACCCATCTGCTTCGTATCCTCTCTCGGCGGGTCAAAGATCGCCATCAAGCCAATGAGCTCAAACCCGTTCCCCTCCACCTCGAAGTCGTCCCCTTCCACCTCGTACACGACGGCCTGCGCGCGCAGCTCGCGTGTGGCGTATTTCTCGACCTCTGCCTGGGGGAGGTGGGTTAGCGATTGGATTAAGAGAGAGTGGAAGAGATAAAGGGTGTTGGAGATGGTAATTGGTAATTGGGAGATAAGGGTGTTTGTGAGAGGGGGGTGAAAGGGGGGGGGGGGGGGGATAAAAGCAGAAGAGTCGGAGGGGGAGGGGGGAGAAAGACGACCAAGGCGAAGGGGAGGCAGCGTGCATCGGTGCGGTGGGGATAACGAAGAGTCGGATGAATAGAGGAAGAAAAACAAGTATGGAGCGCAGAAGATGATGAAGAGGAGAAACGCACCTCCAACTTGGCCTCGAGCACCTCGGTGCGGTTGCGGGAGCACAGTTCGATGATAGACCCGATCATCGAGCAGCGGGATCAGGTCCTCCTCGTCGTCCTTCAGGCACGCCCAGCGGTTCGTCAGCGGTTCGTCAGCGGCGGCATCAAGATCTCGGCGACATTGTACAGGATTGTGCTGGTATTTGTTGAATGCCACCACAAGATTCTGCAGCACAGGCTCGAGGTACAGCACAAGCTCGAGGTCCGCGTCTTCCTCTAGGGTGGCAAAGGTGTTGCACCCCGCTTCTTGCATGTGTTTGTTGTTGTCGAGGACCATGCGGAGGAGCTGGATGTAAGGTGAGTATACTCAATAAGAGACTGGGAAGGCAAGGGACGCACGCCCTCCACGGTGGGAACAAAGTACTGATTCTTGTGTTCCTCGGAAAGCAGCTGCATCGTCCAGCTTGCGTAGCGGCCGAGCGTACGAGGGGCTGGAAAAAAAAATTCAGTCAGGAATAATGGCGCAATGTCCAAAAAAAAATGCCACCTTTGGGTCTGAAAGGGTATTAATCAGATAGGGCACGAGCGTCATCAAAAGCGGCTCGATCGCCTCGATGCAGCCCTCCACCATCGTGCCGAGCGCCAAAATGCCGCTCTCGCGCTGCAGCCAGTCCAAGCTCCAGAGTCCCTCCCCGAGCGGACCGAGTAGCACATTGAGCAGGTCCCTGCTGAAGCACGCCGCGAGCACAGTAGGTGCTGATGCGTGACTTGGGCGCCTTGCTGTTCGTGTCATCGCACTCGAGCCCGTGCAACTTGCCGCCGCCGTAGTGGCGCAGCTTGATGTCCGGGTCTTTGTCCCGACACCGCGGCATCCTCCATGTCGCCCTCGCCGTAGACCCTGCAGGCAAACAGCACCGGCGCGACCTTGCCGAGCAGCGGGTACCGGTGCATGGCGAGGTCTGTGTCCTCGGCAAAAGTGAGCCAGAACTCGCATGCCTCGAGGGCGACGTTCTCATTCTTGTCCTTGGTGCTGTAGAGCATGTACTTGGCGACATTGGCCATCTCGGGCATGAGCTTCTCGGGATGGGCAGCAAGGAGAACGAGGGCCTGGCAGACGTGGCGGCGCACGGAGGGGTTGTCGTCGGACGCAAGCTTGAAGAGGGAGGCAATGAAGGCATCGAGGTGGACGAAGAGGGACTGGGAGCCGACAGGGACAAAGTATGAGAGACAGGTGATGGATGGCATGGGAGCGGTGCTCTGCGAGCATGAGGAACTTGGGGATCATAAAGTCGAGCAGGCGGGTCCCGTTGATCTCCAGGTCCATTTTGTAGTCTTCGCAGGCCATTTCGAGGAGGTTGAATGCGACCTAGATGGGTCAATATCGTATTTATTGAGCTTTAAATGAAGTAAAATTACCTCCTACCTATCGAGATCTGTTGAATATAGGGTGTTCATGAGTTGCTGGAGACACTCTGGCCAGTTGCGTGGCTCAAGGTGGCCCAGAAAGGCGATGATTTCCTGGCCTGCAGCGTTGCGAATCGTGAGGGACTCGCCGTTGAAGGCCTGCAGCATGGCGATAGCCTGCAATTGTCCGGATTCTGTCCTCCTCCTGGGGCATCGCGGTGAGGATATAGGCTAGATACCCGATGTACTCTGGCGCACACGCAAAGTTGTTCAGTTTCTGAGGGGCGGTCAGTCAGCGGCGCTGCTTAGCGCTGTCAAAGAAAAGCGGACTTGGAGTATTGCTCGCTGGACTGCAACATTCATGTCGGTGGACTGGTGTCCATTTGCGCAGACCTGGGAGTGCATATGATCTCTTGGAGGAATGAGGAACTTGGGAGTCATAAAGTCGAGGGGCGGATGTCATGGTACACGCCAAAGACGACCGGGTCGAAGGGGAATGGCGTCCCCCCAGGGGTGGAAGGGCAGGAGGCGGAGCAACAAGGCACGTGACTAAAGCGGAAAGGCTTTCCGCTTTTCTAAACCAGAATCTCTCCCTTCAAATTGACCCAAAACTGCTTATTAATTTCAAGAAGAAGATACAAGTACCTGATAGCAACCCCAGCCTCACCGAAAAAAATATCAATTTAAAAGATTTAAATTGAAAGACGGAAAAGCGGTAGTACGAATGGTTAGATAAATGGGTAGATAGGGTTTCAATCGTGGCGAGCTCTAACATTCCTGCCCTCCTGCTCGTCATCTTCTTCTTCATCGTCTTCAAGGAAAACGTGCCGGATGCGCTTGTTGGTCGAACAGCCTTGGATCATGTCAGAATCGTGGAGCAGATCCCGACGACCCCAATCCCCAAGGCAAAGGAATGCGCGAATTGAAGCGGGAGAGAGACGGTTTCGAGTGAAGTGAAGGAGGTGGCGCCCAGCTGAAAATACACGCTCCACCGAGGTGGAAGAAGCTACATTAATGTGATCAGTTCAGTAGTTGCAAAGAAAATGAAGGCGACTCACCGGGTATGCTCAGATAATCCAAAGCCATCTTTGATAAGACGGGATAGACAGCACGGTGTTCCCACCACCACAAAAGAGGGTCGGAAACCTTCTCAAGCGGTTGCTCAAGGAAGTGTATGAGCTCCCTATTTCCGGTGGTGTCAGTGTCTTCCATGGAGATGTCGAAGGCATCGACATCGAAATCGGTGGAAGCAGAACTTTTGATGCTTTTGGATTCCGAGGCGTCCTGAAGTTGAGTGGTATCAGCCAAACTCATTGAAAAAAAAAAGCACTGAAGGAACTCACGCCGTTGTCCAGAGCAGAAAGCCGAGCTTTGTCCACATACAATCCAAATTCCCCCTTGACAATGCTCAAAGCCTCATCGATCCATTCTTGAGTCCATCTATGAGCTTGAAAGTAGCGAAGTTTCAGGCCGGGATGAAGGGCTGTACAATGATGAACAGGTGAATGGGAATAAGATGAAGATGAGACGTACTCATGGCGATGCGGTAGACATAAGACAAGTCGGTCTTCGAGTAGTACTTATTCATTACCCGCTTTGCGTTAATCAGAGCTGCAGCAACGGCGGGGTTAAGAGCGGTGTCTTGACGACTAGTGGTGAGCATCTGGTCAATACGGTCCATTGAAGGTATGACATGAGCAATGGTGGTGACGCCCTCCTGAGAGAACTTGAGTGTCAAGTCCTTGTAGAGCTGTAGAAAGAAGAAGGAAATGTTAGTGAAATACCGAATGAATCATAGAAAAATCACCTTCAAGACCTTCATCAGGTCTTCTAGGGCAGTCCACTCGGATGCGTCCAACTCCAAATCTCTCATTTTATTCTTTCTCCCACCCACCAGCGTGTCGATAGGTGCTCGGTACTCAATTGCTACTTTCAGCATATCAAAAGTAGAATTCCAACGGGTAGAGACATCGCGGGGAATGAGTCGAGCCTTCATTTTGTGAGCCACACATGTAGATCGCCATAGGGGAAGCAAGACGGTCGTCGACTTGATGATCGAGAATGCGATACGGCGAATCTGGGAAGGCGTTCAGACAGGATCATAAAGAAAATCTAAAAATTGACCTTGAAGAGAGAATAGCGGACAGCAGATGTAGCTTCATCTAGAGCTGCCTGATCCTCCTCGTTAAGGGCCTCAACCTCATCGTCCAGCTCTTCTTCATCCTCTTCTTCGCCCTCTGCTAGGAGTTCCTCATCGTCGGAATCGTAGTCACCATATTCACTAGCGTCCTCAAGATCAGGGATGTCGTCAGTAGCGGGTTCTTCAACAGTGGCCTCTTCTTTTGTGGGATCCCTGCTGAAAGGGCGGAGGAGTGCCTTGACCGATAGTTGGAGGGTGTGGGTGAAGCAACGGACATGGTTGCTGACGTCGAAATAACGATTAAGTTCGCTAAGACAGGTAACTTGTGTATCGTTGTTGGTTGCGTTGTCTCCGGTGACGCCGAGTATCTGATAATGAAATCAAAAAGGACCACAAATGGAAGGAGGCATCGCGCACCTTGGTTTGGATGTTGAGGCCCTCCAGCATGTCCTGGAATGCCCGGGCGAGGGTTTCCCCCGTGTGCGACTTTCATTGAGTCAGAAATATATATAATAAAATTGAAAGGCAAGCTCACTTCAGGAACCTCGATGACATCAATAAGAAACGATAAAGCTTTGCCTTCGTGTTGTAGATGGACCGTCCAAGCCACTATCGCCCTGTGGTTGGGAGAACTCCAAGAATCCGTCGAAAAATTGAGAGAACCCGGGTATTCCTGAAAGGTATTAGGAAGGGAACAAGAGAGAATGTTAAGGATCACACACTTGAAGGAGATTTGCTATTCTAGCCCTAGCCAAATCGAAACAACTGTGGACGTCGCGTGCTACTTGACGAGGACTGGGTAGAGTGGTTGACGGTCGCCCTGTCTTCATTAGTTCGTTGAAACGAGGATCGGCGACAATTTTGGCAGGACGGTTGCTTTCAGTAACCCAGCGAACAATGGTGGCTCTAAAAAAAATGAGTCAGAATAAACACTAGGCAGCCAAAGTAGAAGATATACCTGGTTTCTTGTGCCGTTTGCGGTTTGTGACAAAATCGAGCTACCTTGCTCCCCATCCGGGCGAAGGCCGAGTAGATGGAACCATCGCGCTTGCCCTTGGGTTTCTGGGAAGCACCGCCCAAAACGGAGTCGACGGCTTCCCTGCCTCGGCAGGTGCGTGCGTGGGTGAGGAGGTTGCCAGTTGCCGAACGGTCCTTAGAATCCAGGTAGCGCCTCACTGTGCCTCGTTTATGGTTCTTGCCGAGCCGGCACTTTGGGTTTGCGCATGTGAAGAGGTGATACTTGCGCGGGCCTTCGTAACCAATTTCGACCTTGTCCTGGTAAAGACCGTACACGGGGGAACGCCAGATGCCTTTAAGCCGTTCTATAGCAACAAAAGCATCTGGAATTAGCCCCAAGATGCGGAAAAATGGATTACAGAAGAAACCCATACCGAGCTGCGCTTCGTCCGACTCTCCTTCCAAATCAGTATCACCGACCCCTCCCTCGTCCTCCCCTCCCTCGTCCTCCCCTTCTTCAGGCAGAGATATAGTGGATGAGCGGTCGTCGGCTTTGGCTGAATGAGGTGGTGAGAGGAAGAAGAGATGTCTAGTAAGCGGTTACTCACTCGATTTTCTGAAGAGTTTTTTTTGCTTTTTTGAGGAGAGTCGGCTGGCGTACGTGTTCATCATCGGTAGAGGCGGCCGTGGCAGTATCTGACGCAATAGAGTTAGAGAAGTGAAGTGAGCGACTATTCGAGCCAGGTACTCACCTTTCTTGTGTATGATGGCCTTGGCCTTCTTGACGATTGAGGCTCCTTTTTTTTTGATTTTGTTGCCGAGCTGGGAGACGGCGCTGGAGGCCGAAGAGGATATTGTGTGGATAGAAATATGGGAGCGGTGGGAAGAGCGGGTGCGTAGGGAAGCAGTTTTACCCGGAGGCTGGGAGTCGTCCTTGTTTTTGTTCGGGGCCATCTGGAGAGACGAAATTGAGCTTTCAGAACCCCCCAGATATATATTTTGAAAACACCATTTATCGCGGATGTTCGCATAAGACGGGAGGGTCAAATCGTTACGACGGGAGCGGCAAATCGGGATAGAGCGTCGGTGAACTCTTGACAGAAGGGTAAAACGGCATTGAAGGGTGAACAAAATTTATCAGGGATGTTGGCATAAGACGGGAGGGCCCAATCGATTATCGCGGATGTTCGCATAAGACGGGAGGGCCAAATCGTTACGACGGGAGCGGCAAATCAAGATAGAGTGTCAAAAAAATTCTGAAAAGGCATTGAATGGTGAACAAAAATTAAAGCTTACTGGAAAGGGAGGCAGTGAATGGAGATGTCTTCAGCCACGGTCAAGACGGCCTTTCCACAGTCAGGATGGTGGCAAATCCAGAGCCCAGTGAAGCGAAACAGTGGAGGCCGACAAATATAGTTGTAGCTCTACCAGGTTGCAGGCGTCCGAGCAGAAGCCACAAGGGCCTTTCGGCGATATGAACGATGCCTACCTCAAGCGCCAAGCCCGCCCTGGCATATCCAGTTGGCGGGCTTGTCAACGAAGGTGGAAAGGCTCAACATTTGTATGCTCATATTATGCCCTCAAGGCCTTGCCGGGCCAGGGGGAGAAACGACCGTTGAAGGCAAGAAAATTACAATCATATTTTATCTACAATTTGGCTTGAACTACATGATACAAACGCCAGCTCAATCCAAGGCCTCCAAGTCCTCCGGCTTATCCCATGCTTCCGTTTTTACTTCAAAAATATGAGCCTTTTCCACTTCGCCATCTTTGAAGGCTTGTCCATTGCAAAGGCTGTGGGATGTCACCTTCCTCGCCTGTATGAGTTTTTCTGTCAAACGAATGGTGACCATATGCGCCTCACTGATTCTGGTTAGCAAGTGGATGAAAACAAGGCAACGATCCAAGAGAGAAACTTACAGGAGGCTGTGGAATTGTGAGACAGAGAACCACATGAACGCCGCCAGAATAACGAGAGCCAACACAATAGAGGACATTCCTGGAGCAGAGGAGGGAGGAGAAGACCCAGCGCCAGGGGTATCGTTCCGGGGAGCCTATTCACAGGATCAATGGCGCCGTATTTCCCAAGCTTGAAAACTTACCTGAAAGATTGCCTGCTCAATATGCACCGTACGAGCTGGACTGGGTGGCGCAGAATATGGAGAGTCGGTGTCGTTGGAGCTAACAAGGTCCGGTGGCTCCCATCGTTCATCCTCTGAAGGGTGCTGGCCATCCTCAGCCTCAGAAGCCTCAGACGATTCGGATGCATTGGGACTACGGGGGATATCTTGGCTAGGTTCGGGGCGATTGTTATAGGGAGGAAGGAGAAGTGGACCATCTTCGAATGGCAGCGACATTGCAAACAAGCCCAGTTGCGGTGGTAAACGTTCTGCAGGACTCTATCAATATTTAAAAGAACGAAAGAGAAATATCACTCACCGTCTTCAAGAATCAAGGCAGCAGTTTGGATTTGCAGAAGGTCAGGGATGACCGACATCGAAAGGCTGAGGAACTCACTTTGGATTCTTCCTGTCTTCTAACCTCGCGGCGACTCTATCAGCCGCAGTTCGGGACCTGTGGTGGCGCAAACCTCGTGGACCTAAGCCGGGAAAAAAGAAGGTCGGGGGAAATAACTTTGCGAACGTTTCTGGCATTATTTATCAAAAGTTAAGTTTAAAGGACTAATAGACCGCTCCCTCGGCGATTGCTAGTACAAACATATGAGCTCTCCTAAAATCTATGAGACAAGGGATAACGCCATGGCAGAAAAACTTACAACAAGCCTTGCACTTGGGATGAGAAAATAACATCACAGCAGCAAGTACTACGAGGATAGCTTGGAGGCGAAAACGGCCCTAAAAATAATCAGAACGAATTTGTTATGCAGGGATTTGCTTTGCTTACTCGACCAGCCTTTGGTTCGTCAACAGGAGAGGGCCCTACATGTTCTTCGTATGGGGGAGGGGGCAGATCTGGAACATCCTCTAAGGCTACAGCTTGAGTGCCGACTTCTACTGGTAGTGCTTGCTCCACATGCGCAACTGGAATATCAATTTAGCGTCCAGGAACAAGTCATCCACATGATTCCTACCTTGCTCAAGCAGGTGTATCGCCTCTTGGATGCGGGCCAATTCGTGGGGGAAAGACATGTTGGTTGGAAAAGACATGGTCTTGCAGGTCGTCCGGATAGTTTAAGCATACATCAAGCGCCAAATAGCTTGTGGCTTACCTTGCTTCCAGTTTGAATACAAGAATAAAGAGTAGAGGAAGAGCCAGAGGAGCGTTGGAAGGGGGCAAGGAGGGGGACGGTCGACGGCGCTGGAGCTTAGCTAAGCAAAGCGGAAGGGCCTTCCGCTTTTTAGGCGCTCATTAAGCGCCGATGAAAATCCTCATATTTCAAAGTTTATAATTACTTTCTTCATACTTCCAGTTCTCAATAAACTATCAAACTTGGAGAGTTTACACATAGAGAATTTTAAAACGCCTTTACAAGAAATCCAAGTTGCAAGATATCCTTAGCCCAAGACATCTCCTAGCCCCCCCGACCTACGACCTCCAATTTCATCCAGTGATGCTCCTGAACTCAGCGCCGTGGGTGCAATGTGCTTGATAAGAATGATATGGGCTTCTCTGCGTGGAAAATAAGAAATAGTAAAAAGAGGCGGAAGGAGACTTACAGCAACCCGTTATAATGCGCCTGGCTTTGGAGTATCAGGACCAAAAGGACGACCAAGAGCATCAATGTGATGCTTTGACTGACTAGAGCCAAGGAAAGACGGGATCCGGAAGGAGTGGCGTCAGGAGGACCTAGTATCTGGTGTTTTAAGAGAATTATTAAGGTATTCGTATATGCGGAAAGAGGACCTACACGCTCCGGCCTGGTGAAGCAGGACCCGGCTCTACGAAGGATGCGGACAGGAGGGTCGGGATGGGTAACTTCATCCTCGGAGTCCGTGTAGATGCGAGGGCCAGGGCCGGTGCCAAAAGGCAAGTCTAAGAAGTTATATGTGAAGGGCAACTAGACTTGAAAGAGGAATACCATCGACGTTGAGAAAACCGTCCATGAAAGCGCCTCAAATACAGGAGATGGAGGTTGTGAGTCAAAGTTCTCCGTCTCAGGTAACTCAAATAAAATCGTAATACGTACCTCGTGGGGCGCCGCCGCCGTGTTCGTTCCGCTGAGGGCTTCTACATACGTACAGGGATTTCTTGGACACCTGTTTTCACAGTAAGATGGAGAGCATTGAAGAAATACTGAAGGAAAGACGAACCTTTACAAAGAAAGATTCAAGTGACGATTCGGATTCAAGAAGTTTATTTGAGGAAGAGAATACAGCCAAACAAGGCATCACTCAACTTTGCACGTCGCGAATTCAATGTCGATCTGCAACCTCACGCCACCCACTCCCATGCATTCCCTTTCCGCGGAGTTCTTATTAGCCTCTACAGACGCCCCTCTCCGCCGGTCTAATCGCAGAAATTAAAATGGGTTGGGCACGGGTGCCAACGACGACTCGGACTCGGACAACAATGCCCCAGGCGTATGTGGGGATTTGATGTATCACAGGCCTCTAACCATGGGAAAGTCGTGATATATAAACGCCTCTAAGCATGGGAGCTTTTTGATATATCATGGCAGGCTCCTTCCTAAAACGGAAGCACAGCCCGCTGCCGCCCACCCGCTCGCCACCCCGGCGGGCCCCGCTTTTGTCGGTCTACGCATCAGCCCGCGCATCATTTATCCACATTTGGTCCATTGATGCATGTTTGTTATGCATCACCGCCCACCCTTCCCCCCTCGCTCGCAGCTCCCCTCGCTCGCAGCTCCCCTCGCTCTAGCGACACATACATCTGTTATATACACCTATCCAATACATGTATTAACCTAAACTACGCGTTACATTAGCCTCTCCAGCCTCACAAACCCTGGGCAGTTAGAGCCCCTATCGGCTGTAAAAGTGTTGTTGCTTGAGCTGATCGCTGCGCTTCAAATCCTGAAATATTACTGGGGTATATATGCTTCCTAAATCAGCCCAAACCTGCCTCTCACGCTGCCCATCCCTCTCTGAATCGCGCTTATAAATATTTACCCCTATCCGTTTAAAAGCTGCCTCGCGCTCCGCTGACACTCTTCCACAAACGCAATTACCATCAACGAGATTGTTTATACATGCAATTGTACTCCCAGAGCGTTAGTTAATTGAAAAATGTACATATGGGATTCAATTTGTGTGCGGGGCTTGAATAATCAAATCCGGGAATTGACCTGCCCGAAAAGCTCGTGAAAATAGCAAAATTAGATCGATAAAATGGTTTAATATTGAAAAGGAAACCCGCGAAGCGACGTAGCAGCGGAATCAGATGAACACACATGTCGTACAGTCACCATAATTCAACAAAAGAACCTGTGCGTATTGAAAGTGATGGAACATGTTGCGTGCACTTGAATAGTACGGCAACGGCCGTGAGCGCTCTGGAAGAGCTCGGGCTAATCCAAAACCGGATTGAAACTAAACGGATAACATTGAAAAAAAAAAAACTGCGACGCATCGTAGCTTTAAAAAGTAGCCGCGTGAGTGGGTATTTGTCGAAAACCGTGTCGTACAGCGCGTGTTGACGGTTGAAGACGCGATGAAACACTACGGGCACACTGCCTTCCCCGTGTCGGAAGGGGGGAAGCCCAAGAATTGAGTCGCAGTAGAGGTGGACATGTTGTGCAGCCGCTGAGAATGACGAAATATTGCTGTGCCAGCTCTACGCGCCGGGGGCTCAGCGAGTGTGGGAGGACACCAAATATTGAATAGAAATTTGGGCATGGGGCGGCTCGCGCCGCCTGTGCGTGGGGGGAGCGAGAAGACGTGAGTATGGCACCAGGGACTCCATACATTTGAACGCATGAGCATTAGTTTATATACTTAGTACACGCACGAACTAGAAAAAAAAACAGATTTTCAGTCCACTCGCCCAATATGGGGTCTACCCAATATTTCCCTGCTTGAAAATCTGTATTTCAGGCACGCTATTTATGTTTCCAGCATTTCTTAATAGTTTCCAACTCAGAGCCTTCAGACGAGGCTGTCTTACTGTTTCAGCATCTCGCAGTCCTGCAATGGAAACAAAATAAACCACCATTCTTGAGATCCACAAAGCTGAATCCGTCCTGCCGTTCGGGGACGTCACGGTTTCCTCTCGTATTTAGGTCATATTTCTGAACACAAATAGTTCATAAATAGTTGAGTAATGTGAGCATCAGAACGGAGCAAAAAGTGAGATCCACCGTTTGTAATCACCTGCGGATTCTCGCGTGGTTCCCTGCACATTGAACGTGCAATATACCGTGTCACTGAGCTGTTTCGGGATGAATCAGCAGTCCTGAACTTAGGCTGTAGGTTTTGTGATCATTCGGAAGCTTTTCCCGTATATTCTTGAGTTTTGACATGGGAGTTGAGGAAGAGGTGTAGTGGGATGTCATATGTTTTGTTAACCAAACTCATACACGCCAAACTCACCTTTTCCAGTTCGAACAACCGTTTATATTGAGCACCCCAAACTACATATCCATGGATTTGGTTCTACTAGGTGAGCTCTTTTTTATCCTCGTTGGACCAGTAAAAAAACTGTGTGTTTGTTTTTCACATGCATTATTTTGTTCCTGATTTTTGACCTTCATTTTTCTCCATCCTTTTCTGTCTGGATTGTTTCTAGGACTAAATCAATGGTCTTTCGCTGAAACAGATTTGGATTTGCAGCAGGGACACGTCTTCTATTCGACCTTTTATATTATTCCCAAATCTACATCCTCCCCACACTCTCCCACTGCCAGAATACTGTTAAATAACTGATCCATTGAATATTTGGGTTATATCTACAGCCCTGTAATCTTTTATTGTTGCGCTGTCGGCCCCGCACAAGCCCATTTGTTATTTTCTGTCTTTTTTTACAAAGCCAAATATGGTGAATCTGATACGGCGCACATGAATGGCTTTCGCTTCGAAGTCGATCTCTCTATTCACATTTTGTATTGGAGCTTGCATCACGCCGAATGGACCAGTTCTCTCTCTTCCTATTCACCGTTGGTGAGTACGTCACACCGTGACACTCCTTGCAGCCTTCATCCCGCCGCCGCTACCGGGGGCGATCTCCGTGGGTCTTCTCTTTCTATCTGATCCTTTCATCTTTTTTCTACCATCTGTCTCACATTTCTGGCAGGAAAAGCCGTGTTTCTACCCAAAAATTGGCAGTCAGAACGCAGGTACATTCCTTCCGACGACGGCTTCCTTCCGACGACGGCTTCCTTCCGACGACCTCTTACCATCGATAAAAGAGAGCCGCCAAAGCCGTACACACGGAATACAAAAAGACACCTCCGCAACTGTGCAATCGCAAGACAGCGTGGTGCGATCGCCAGCTCGGATGGGCACCGATCAATGGCAACTGAACGCCGTCTGATTTGTTCATGGCGATCTTTGATACAGACGTAGTGCGATGATTGGGTCTCATGAGGTGAGCACCGCTTTTCGGTCTGGTGGCCGCTTTCTGGTGTTGCTGCGTACGGTGGCGCGGCTGCGTGCAGCGTTGTCCATACTTCTGGCGTCGATGAAGGCGCGCATGATTGTGCGCACGATACCAATGCTGTCGGTCTGGCCTGGCCTGGGCTGTCGTGGTATCATATCGCCGCAGCGCACCCTCTTGCCTTGCGCGGGAGCTCGCTGCCGGCGCAGCAGCTTTTGCCTGCCCTCGCACTTCCGTCCACATCTCTTCAAAGCCCCCGGCTTCGTCTTGGTTTCTGACATCGCGCTCAGCCTCGCTCTCCCGTGCCTCTGATGCATTGAGCATCATGTAGGGTCGTCCCGCAGGCAGCTCCTTGCACGGCAGGCAAGTGCCCTCATACAGGGCCGTCTCGGTGCGGCCCCTGCTCCCTGCCCCTCCCTCGATGCACGATATTCTCGACCGCCCCCCAGCGGCGCGGCAGCATACCCCCCAGCGCAGCTTGGGAAGCCACGCCACTGGCTATATGCATCGACAAGGCGAGACCCCACCACCGCGAGTATGAGCCGCGCACACGGCGCCCCTGGGAGTGCGTTGCATGTATGTACAAGTGCGTACAAGACACGGCTGCGCAGGACACCGACACTGCGCACATACACCGACACCCCCGTACGCGTCCCTACTCCCTCGTCGCCTCACTCTCTCTCTCACGCCAGCAGCCCGCCTGCCCCCAAGATGCCGGGGCGTCAGCATACCCTCCCCGCCGCGATCTACTCTCTTCTGGATCTACACCGCCAGGGTCGGGAGTACACCCACATCGCCTGACCGTCTACCAACCCTAAACCAACATCCGGACATGGACAACGTGAAACCCAAGGGCGCGAGTCTCCAGCGTAACAAGACCGAGCGCGGTCGGCTGCAGGGGCTCCAGCACAGCGGCACAACGGCCTCCACAAAGAAGAAGTGCATGGGGCCCCTGGGCTTTGGTGAACGCGCGAGCCTGTGGCTCATCAACGAGGGCCAGCGCCACACCTTCTTTGCCGTCTTTCTCTTCCTGCACTTGATCGTCTCGGTCCTGGCGTGGTTCCACTATGCGCTTAAAGACAACTTGAGTGATGCTCGCAAGACCTTGGACATAACATTTGGTATTTCTCTTCTTTTTTTTAAAAAAAAAAGAAACAAAATTAATTAACTATGTACTCCTCCAGTCATCGCACGCACGTCGACGTCATCTTCATTCTCCTCCCCGTCTGCCGCAACTTCATCTCCATCATGCGCCGCACCGCCCTCAGCACCATCATCCTCTTCGACAAGATCACCCTTCACAAGGCCATCGCCTGGGCCATCTTCACCGGCTCCATCGTCCACACCCTCGCGCACATCGTCAACCTCTACCACCTCACCATGGCCGACGGCACCGCTACCACCACCGGCCAGCGCATCGTCTTCTTCATCACCGCCAACTTCATCATCGGGCCCCTCATCACCGGCTGGCTCATGTGGATCTGCCTCGGCACCATAGTATACTTTGCCATCGAGAAGCGGCGCCGCGAAGAACGGCGGCTTCGAGAAGTTCAGGTACACCCGCCACCTCTTCATCCCGTTCTTCATCCTCTGGCAGCTCCACGGCATGTTCTGCATGATCAAGCCTGACTGACCGCCTTTCTGCTCCTTCAACACCATCGGCGTGTTTTGGGTGCGCTTCCTGTCTTGATTTAATTATATATACTTATTTTAACACAGTGCTACTGGCTCGTCGGCGGCATCATCTGGATCTACGAGCGCTGCCTGCGCGAGGTGCACTCGTCTCCAAGGTCGTGCAGCACCCATCCAACGTCACGGAGGTCCAGATCAAGAAGGAGAAGACCACCACGCGCGCGGGCCAGTACATCTTCATCAACTGCCCCGAGATCAGCTACTACCAGTGGCATCCGTTTACGCTGACGAGGTCTGTCCTCCTTCCCTCTCCTATTTTCTAAAAAAGACTGACCAAAACCCACGGCGCACCCGAGGAAGACTACATCTCCGTGCACATCCGACGCACCGTGCGTGCAGACCTTGTTATCATCCCGCACCAGTCGGGTGTGTTCCCCGCCTTCTGCACCTTCCATTCCCCCCTGATGACCCGCCGTTTCTTGCAGACGTCATGCAGGTCACACACTACTACTTCGAGAACGGCATCATTGAGAGATTCTCGGAGCCGAAAGTTAAGTCAAGTCCGGGAGTTATCTCTGTATGGTGCCTTTACTTGGAGGGGAAATAAGTACATATTCACACACATGTATTAATACAGGCTGGTTCCAACGAAAATAAGAAAGCCTTTTCAAGAATTTGAAAGCGGAAAGAACTTCCGCAAAGTCACGGGACTAATAAATATTAGTCCATATTGGTGTTGCCAAACAAGGCGCTGCCAAACACTTGCCTGTCGGCGCAACATACTTGCTACATCTGCTTGCTTGTTACACTCACTGCTGGATCTACATGTGTTCTACGGTGCACTGAAAAGGGATTTCTTATCTGTGATTCGTCCCCTTTCTAATTTTTGGAACGGCTTCGCCCTTACACTTTAGCAGGACTCTCAATCGCAGCTGAATGTACATGCCAACGACAATCTCCTTCTGGGTTTTCTACACGGAGGACTGCACATCTTCTTTGTTCTGGGCCACCTCATGTGCTGGCACCCCAGATTCCCAAAGAAGTCGTCTCCGCAGATGAGGGCGACCGCGAGTGCAGCAAGTGGTGGTGCGCGAAACAATGGGCGTACAGCACCCTCGGACGGTGCGCCCTTTTCTCCCCCTTTTTACCTTTAATTGACTATCCCTTCGCAGATTCGGCAACCCCTCACAGCTCCCGAGCGCCATGCAGTCCGAGTACAGCGCCTTTGCGCAGCACTTTGTTACCGTGTTCGCGCCCGAGATCTTCGCCATCTATTTGCACCAGGTCGAGCTCTACGTCTCCAACCAGGCGTGGCTCTCCAAGAAGTGCCAGTACCAGATCTTTTCATTCTTTACCGAGCGGTGCGTCTCCCTTTATTGTTTCTCTATTCATTTTCTATATACTGATACCCGATCTCTTAGCGTTAAGCCCAAGTCGACCTGGGTGCTTCTGCAGCCGCACGTGCAGAGCCTCGTCGAGTGGTTCGTGTTCCCGCAACTGAGCTTCAACCCCACGCGTCAGCTTCTGTGGGAGAGCGATCCCGTGGATTATATCAGGATTACAGTCGGTACGTCGCGTCGCCTTCCCTTCCATAATCTATTTGTTGTGCACCAAAGTGATCCACATATTTTTACAGACGAAGGCGAGAGTTTCACGACGCCCATGTCTGCCGCGACGACGTTCCTGTTCAGTGTCGCGAGCAACCGCATCAAGAAGACCTTTATGCCTATTCTTGGGTTTATCAATACTGCGTTGAGATCGTGCGTGCTTCCGCTTTCCCATTCTTCCTTTCCTTATCACCTCCCCTCCTTTCCTTCTACCCCTCCCCTCCTCCCGTCTATCCACCGACCCATTTCATTTATTCCTCCAACTCCTTTCCACATGTACTGACCGACCCTTTCAATGCAGTAACGCGCCCGCCGCGCAGCGCTTCGGCGCGCTCAACATGACCGCGGCGCTCGGGCCGCGGGTCATGCCGCACCCGGACATGCGCGGCAACATGGAGCAATTTGTGCTGCAGTTTGTCACACCTGAGTTTGCGAGCCTCGATGCGTATATGCGCGCGATTGTGCGTATTCTTTGTCTTTTTTTCTTCCCCTCCTCCGCCCTTTCTTTCCTCGCTTCTGTGCCGTTCCCTCCCCTACCGTTCCTTCCGTACCCGTTTTTGACATTCCCACCCCTTTATTTGCTCACGCCCTTATGCATCGCTCACACCGTGTATTGTATCTAGGCTTGCGAGGTCCTCGGCACCGTCACGAAGGAGAGACTGGAGCGGTCTTCCGAGGAGGTGCGACTTCCCGCTTGTCCTTGGTCTTTGCTTACAAGGCACCTAGAACCTGAGCACGCGCTTCCGCGCCGTCGCCGCCGCGTTGGACGACCCCAAGCTGCCCGTGCGCGTGCAGGCGGCGCTCGCGCTCACGGAGATGGTCATCCTGGCGAGACTCGTGCGTATCCATGCGGCTATTTTGAGCTGTTGCTGATGACACTTTTGCGCATTAGTGCGACTCGTACCTGTGTCTGATCAAGGAAAGTCTGACCTCGGATGACGCCGACTACGGTGAGGCGAGCTTGGATACGCTGCTGGCCGCGGGCGACGAGGATAAGACGTACGCTGCTATGGGCGTTGCGAAGGTCGTTGGGTTGGTAAGTCGTCCTTTCTTCTGATTCTGCCTTGCGCGATGCAGCGCTGATGGCACTTTGTAGATTGTATCCTCCATTGAGAGCGTGCCGGAGATCCTGCGCCAGGTGCAGGAGGTCATCATCCCTGTCATTACCTTCACGTTCAAGTCCGAGATTCTTGGTGCGTCGCCTTTTTCGTCATCAGGCGAAGGACGTTGCGCTGATGCTTGTTAGACCTGTTCGACAACATGTACGACCTGGTGGACAACCTCACCTTCAAGCTGCGCTCCATCTCGCCGAACCTGCGGCCCGTCTTCGAGCTCACGTACGAACTCTTCAAGTCCGACACGGTGGACTTCCTTGAGGGTAAGTGTTTTTTTTAGGCACCTTTGGAGCGTTACTCACATTTGGTGTGCCTGGCGTAGAGATGCTGCCGTCGTTGGACAACTTCGTCTCGTATGGGAGCGACGTGATCAAGACGCGGACCCCGCGAGGTATCTGGACGCGTACTGGGAGGGGCGGGTGCGTGCGTTGAGGATGCGCCCGGCGGAGGATGAGGAGGACACGCGGGCGCTGTACAAGGTCCGCGCGGCGCACGAGCCCGCGGCACGCACGCTCGAGTGGCGTGACCACTGGCTCATCGTGCGCGGGAGCACAGCATATCTCTGTCGTGACGAGGTGTGTTTTTATAGCCTAGCCTTTTTTATCTTATTGCTAATAATAAATAAATCGCAGGACCGCCCGGTCCAGACGCTGTCCCTGACGGACCTTGTGCAGCTCGCAGGCTCCGAGGCGCTCCCCGCATCCTCCAGCACACCCCCGCTGCGCACGCACGTCCTCCTTGTGCGCTTCGCCCCCTCGGCCGCCCCCACCCACACCGCGTCCCCGCATGCACCCAACCACACCCACAACAACTTCAACACCACCCCGACGCGCCTGAGCGCGCCTCCTCCCGCGCACACTCTAGCATCACCACCGCCACGATGCGCGTGCGGGCTGGCTCCTCCTCTGTGCCCTCGCACGCCTCCTCACACACCTTCTGCACCGCACCCACGAGCACCGCACAAACGCCTCCTCGCACGCCTTCTCCCTGCCCGTGCACCCCGCCCGCTCCCCCTCGCACTCCGCCATGCCCGCTGCGTCCCCGCCGCAGTCGCCACCACATTCGCCCTTTGCGTTCGCCCCGCCGCATTCACCCTTGGCTACGTTCGCCCTTTGCTGCCTCCGCGCCGCATTCGCCCTTCGCTGCCACGTCGCCACTTTCACCGTTCGCCCCGCGCTCCCCCAAAGCTCAGTCCAAGGCCAACTCTGCATACGCTTCGCCCTCGAACACCCTGTCCGGCAACGACGACGGTAGCGCGACGCACCCAGACTACTCGGGCGTCATCCACAACCCTGGCTCGGACGACTCGGGCAGCGCGTCGCCCTCAGAGGAGGGGCAGCGCACCGGCGTGCACAGCGAGATGGAGGGGGTGGGGTGGACGGGTGACCTTAGGCAGCGCATGTCGCGGCCGAGGTCGTGCAGGCGTAGACGCGGGAGAGGGAGGTGCGGCGGCGGCGTAAAGAGGAGGCGGCGGCAGCGGAGCTGGCTAGGGCTGGGGGGCGCGATCATCAGCATCGCGGCGGGGGGCGGGGCGGACAGCATTGGGGGCAGACGCGGTTTGGGGCTCTACCCGCCGCAATCCCCGTAGAAGGTGCTGGCCCGCATTCCTATCTGCCTGCTGAGGCTCTAGGGAGCCCTCAGGCGTACGGATTCCGCGGGGGCGTACTGCCGGTCCTGCAAATCTGAGTAGTTATACCTGTCCTTGGTGTAGAAATATGTACATGTTTAAAGCACACTCATTATTACTGCCTGGTTCCAACGAAAATAAGACTGCTGCTAATTTCCAGAAAGCGGAAAGCTCTTCCGCAAAGTCACGGGACCAGACATATTAATAATTGACCTCTCTCTTTTACCGCGACGCCGCCCCCAAACGACCTTTTGCGACGCGTTTTCTTCTCTAGACCTTGTCAATCTGGTGATCCCCAGTCATGGCTTCGGGAAACCCACATCCTGTTACTCTGCAATTCCAACTATCGCTCTTGGAACGGCTCGTCGCCGACCATCCCGAACTAGGCAGCCACCCTGCTTTAGTCGAACTGAAAGACTCTGTGGTGTACCTCCATACCAATCAATCCCTTCCCATCTCTCCTCCTTCTATGCTACCTCAGGCACCTCAGCTACCTTTCCAACAAGACGATATAGAGGATTTATTTGGTGGAGACTTGTCTGACTTGTCTCCGCCCCCCTCTCCGTGCCCCTCTCCATGCCCCTCTCCTAATTTCTCTGCTGCTGTTGCCTCGAACAAACGAAAACGTGGCCAAGCGGAAGAGAGTGAGGCGGAATACGAGCAGCCCGACGACGACGCCACTGAGCTCAGTGAGGAAGAAGATGAAGAAGGCCCTGCCAACCGATTGCGCGGCGGTGCCGTCACCAGATCTCAGGCAGCGGCTGGGCGTGCACCACAAGTTGGTAAGGGGAAGAAGCCGTGTAACAATCGTAATGCCACCTCGGACTCTTCCAGGAGGAAGCAGGACAGGCTCGACAGAGCGACGCGGATGAGAGGAGGAGAGGGATCCCCAGAGGCCAGTTTCGTTCCCCCTGAGGATCTATCTGGCTGTGATTCTGAGCTGCGGACGTGCGTTTTTTTTGGTTTTTTTTCCCTCATCTCTGACAACGATTCATTCAGGCCTAAGAAAAAGAAAGTCAAGAGGGCTTTCGGAACAGACGGCACACCTCCCAAAACCCCCACCCAGGGAGGGCAGCTCATATCCTTGCTGTCTGGGATCACCGGACCTGCTGAACAACGCCAGCTGGACGAGTTAATTCAAGGTGTTGCCGAATTCCGCTCCAAGCAAACATCGTCTACAACGGAGGAAGAAGCACTGACTCTTCACCAACTCTCTTCTCCCATAGAAATGGGCAAACAGTGCAAACGGATACTGGAGAAGGGCAAGGTTCAAGATTTTTATAGCATGATGACGCTTGTTCGTCTACGTCTCTTAATCCAGAGGTTAGTTCCTTGCTCACCCAACTTCCGTCATGTATATTACTCAACATTTTTTTAGCTGGCCAGCTCGCAAACAGTTTCAGCTAGCCAAAGAAATAGGTGTAAGCGACCGAACGTTGAGAACCTGGAAGGCGAAGGCACAAAGGCTTTGTTACCTGGCAGGCGGAGGTACTTTTTTATTCGAATATCCTTCTGCTCGCTGACGGCTATTTAGGAACCTTCTATATACTTTTGATTGTGGCCGCTCTGGGGCTCAAAGAGGTGGTACTTAACAAACCCTTCTTGGAGGCGGACATTGAGCTTGTAGGACATGTGTTGCGAGATCCCATTGGCAAGTTGTTGAAAAAAAAATACCAAATTTATTAACGACCCCTTCTAGCCACAGACTCTTGGAGTCAAGTCGTTATAGGGACTCTTATCCCCCAAATTCAGCGCCTTAAACAGGATGAACGGCTCCGAGACATGATGATTTTTGGTAATGAAGTGCTCACGGCAGCTGAAATCCGAGCTTCAGCAGATTTGACTCGCTACCAAATTGACTTCAACAACGTAGAACTGAATGACTTGGTCATGGACCAACTGAAAACCAAGTAAGTTTTCCTCCCTCATTACTTCCAGAGTTAATATATTTCAGCGATGCTCCGTTGCGTCCCAGAGCGTACTTCTGGTGGAACCGTATTAACTCCCGCCCTGCTGCAAAAGTAGCTCATACTCTTCGTCCGGCCCGCAAGATTTGCACCAGCATCCCGATTCCAGAGGGGAAATCTGTTGCTCAAGACGGTGAAGGAAAGATCGTCGTTTCTGAAGACGATGATGAAGAGTCTGTGAAGGAGGCGAAGAGGAAAGAAGCTAATAAATTTGCAGAGCGAGTAAGACATTTTGCGGAAAATGGAAAGCAGGCTATATCTGTGGAGGACTTGGGAGTCCAGGTGAGTGATCTTCTTCAAATTTTCTTCAACTCTGACTGCCATTTAGTTGAACGAAATTCACAATAATATTGAGGAAGACCCTCACGCCTATGTATGTTTTGATACTGCTCACTGCAAAGGGTAACATTTCATCTTCATTTTACCTGGGAGCCTACTTTAATACTTTTAACAGAGATACAATTTCAATCGAAGGTGTTTCGGGGAAGGATGGGAACAAGGAAGTCGCCCTTGTCATTACGGACCTCAACGAAGAATTGCAGGAGACTCTTCTCGTCCTTCCCGATTTACTCAACGCAGCTTTGGGCGACGGCCTCTTCGAATGTGATTCTAGATTGGAAGGTTTCGAAGTGCAAGCTGTGCATTTAGAACCAGGGTATAACCGTTACACAGAAAAGGTGAGTCGTTATCATACTATCGTTGGTTATATCTTCAGCTATGGTTTTTCCTAGGGAACGGGGGCCCCCACTGACGATATTCACCCGCATTTCATCGCCAAGGAGGGCGTATCTCATGTCAACCACGGTCAACGAGTACCCTACGTTTGCAAAGAGATAGTGGAGGATCCTGTGGCCTACGAAGCCCTCGCAGCGGGCCTGACAGGTTTGTGCCAGGGCCTGGCCGACCGAGTAATCTTTTTCTTCTATTACGGAGTATGTCAATGCTGAATAATTTACAGCTTTTTTACCATCGTCCTCAGTTCGCCAAAAGCCTAACTGCATACGTTAATATCCTTCCAAGGAACGCCGCTTGCCCATTTGCTCCGTTCGGCGGAGTGGTGGTCAATTTTAATGCGTGCTCACCTCCTCACCTCGATTCTTTGGACCTGGAGAAAAACTGTGTCGTGATACCCTTGATGAAGAATTGCCAGGGCGGTGGACTGGTACTGCACAAAGCTCGACTAGTGCTCGACATGCACTCTGGAGATATCGTGCTGTTTCCATCCGGGAAATTCACCCATTTTAATTTGCATTACCAAGGCATTCGGGCGTCGCTCGTATTTCACACCGATGTGAACAGTAAAGCCTGGACACAGATGGCTAACAGCTGGGGCGGGACTTATGGGGTGCGGATGGAGAGCCAGGAGTAGCTTGTCAGGGATCCTAAAAGTTTTGAAGCAGACTACTTGTTTATAATATTCATAATTTCTTTATTTCCTAAAATGGAAGTCTACCAACGCCCTTCTTCCCTTCATGTGCCAACCCAGCGCCAACTCACCTTCGCCGCCGTCGCCGTCAGCGGCTTCCGCGCCCACCAACGACCTCTGCTGGCGTCTACGCTAGTCCCCAGGCCTGTGCAGAGTCCGCCGGGGTACTTTGGCGTGTCATAGTGGGCGCGGATGTTAAACAGAGCTCAGAATGGGACGACGTACAATGGCACATCACCACCGCAAGATCGGTGACATTGTCGCTGCGGACTGCTGCCCTCACGGAAGCCATCAATGTCCGGCGAGTCGCCCCAAGGCCAAGAAGCTCGGTGACCAGTGCTTCTAGTGCGTCTTTTTTTTATTATCTTATCAGCCCCCCTTAACTGATTTTACAAAACAGTGGCTTGACGTGCAAGCAGGGTAAGGCGACATCATCTCCACCGGCCTCAACACCTTCTTCGGGTGCGCGGCCTCCTTCGTGGGCCAGGACGATGGCGCCGCCGGCCACCTGGTGATCCTCGCGCAGATCGGCTCATCATCATTGGGCTGTTCGTTGTCGTCCTCTACGCCGGCTTCCACTCCGCGTACTGCCGCAGGCTCAACAACTCCTCATTTTCCTCATCGGCAGCATCCCCATCACCAGGCCCACGGTGCTCAGCGTGATGCTTGCCGTCGGCGCGCAGCAGCTTGCGAAGCACAAGGCAATTGTGACACTCTGCGCTCGGACAAGACGATGAACAAGCTCGGATCGACAAGGACATCATATTGACGTATTCGGCCTTTAGTAGGGACGATGTGATTCTGCTGGTGGCGTATGCGTCGCGGACGGAGAACCAGGACGCGATTGATATGGGTGTGGTGCAGATGTTGGGGGATAGTGCGAAGGCGCATGCGGGTAAGCTCTTTCTTTACTTTCTTTACTCGGATGCGAGACTGATGGGTTATAGGCATCACCCTCCTCGACTTCAAGCCGTTCAACCCTGCGGACTGGCTTGGCTCGAGCACACTGTCGGCCAGGCCACCCCATCATATCAATTGATTCAATGAGATTGGATGGCTTCACTATATTCAGCCACAAGTATGTTTCACTCTGCGCTATCGAAGCCAGTAACTGACTCGCCTTAGTCTTTGGGTGTCTCTGATTCAGGGAGCGGACTTGCATGCCCGCTCTGATCCTCCCTGCTCACCTCTCATTTGGATTGTACTTGACATCGGGCTCCTTCTCGGAAATGTAGGCGCCTTCAACATCCATATTACTCACGCTCACTATGTACCCTTTAGCTGGGCTATTCAGGACCAGTGGGCTTGGGCGTGCTACTTTGGGACTCTCTCTGCAGTTTATCCTTGCCAAGATCATGTTCGTACAGCGGAGCAAGGGCGTCAAGATCACGGATTTGCATGTGCGTTTCACGAATGAAGTGAGACATCCCAACGTGACCTATTGTCGCGTCAAGCTCACTCGGTGCACGTAGGTACTGCAGGGAATTCGGCTCACCAAGTACTACGCCTGGGAGGACTTTTACTCGCACCAGATCGGGGCGCTCCGGCAACGCGAGATTGCCACCATGCGCAATATGGGGTCAGTTTCCTCTCTCATTTCCGCTGGGACATGTTCCAAGCGCTGAGTATCTTGTCCCACAGTATCGCACACGCAACGCTCGAGTTTGTGCAGGCATGGTGCCTGACGCCGTATGAGATCCGGGATAATGAGGAGAAGGACTCAGTGTTTAGGGGCTTTTGCACGGGCGAATCCGCCGGGGATTGCCAAGGTGGGTTTCTTTCTTTTCTTTTCTTTTATAGAAGACAGAGAGCTGATGACGCGAACAGAGCCTGCTGTGGTTCTGCAACGCAGTCGTGCAGTGGAGCCAGCTGTCGCCAGAGCTGATCGAGATGTTCACAACGCTGCTGCAGGGCTTCAAGCAGCACGACCCCGCTGGGTGGACGTCGTGATCCAGGAGCACCTGGCGACGCACTACGGCGTTTAGAGCCAGCCTCGGCCCCCACTGATGCGCAAGACACGATCATCCATCCTACATACCATTAGCTCTTTCTTTTCTTCTCTCTGCCCTTTCTCTTCTTTCTTTCTTTATCCCCCCTTACCCTGCCCCGCCGTCCCGACGTCTTAGCCAGATAGGCTGTTTTGGAGTAATTTGAGAGATTTTGAAAAGCGGAAAGGGTTTCCGCTTTAGTCACGTGATGTTGGTAGACTCCTCTTTCACCCGTTCGCTGCGTGAGCCTCTTTTCCAGAACCAGGGTACTTTGTACCTCTTTTTCCTGATGGCCAGTATCAACACCAATGCTACTATGTGAAACACCGAAACGGCATTCGCTTGAAGACGTAAATCGCCGTTCATTGTCTTCCTCCACCTTGACTTCTGTTCTGTCCTCAGGCCGCAAACCGCTGGGATCGGGAGGAATTTTTGCCTGAAGGTCCGAGGGTCAGGGCGGCGCAGATCAAGAACCTCGATGCATCTTCTTCTAATCCCAGGTGCTTTCAGAGGCAGGTGGGCAGGTGTCGTCAGTAACCTTAAAGCGCTTTGCGTGTGTGCGGACTATTACATATTAGCCAGGAACACAGGTCTCCTCCTACCCTCACCATCGTTTTCTCCATGGCTGAAACTCAGACTTTCAATTCTTTGTCTGGAACGGAGGAGAACTCTCCAGTTGAGGCTTCAGTTAACCTGCAGTTTGCGTGCTTGCATGCCCCCATACCAGTCCCTCCACCCCCAAGCCAGCCCGTTTTCAAAGATCTAGACCACCTGTATCTGCCTCAGCAGTCTGAGTTCAATGCGGAATTTGTAAGTACTCTTTCATCTGCGCCTTCATTCAGTCCACTGAAGTAGGCAGGTGGAGGAGCTACGCAAGGCTGTAGCCTGCGCCCCCCCAGAAGTCCTCAGGCTTGGGGGGAATCCGGCCTATAATATGCTGCTTCACGACCACCGTCAACTTTTGCAAGCGCATACGTACTTGCAGTCAGTACAGTACATCTTGTTTGGAAGTTCTTTTAATGACGCTGTGGCCCAGATATTATTACACCCACCTCCACAGGCTCATTATGGACGCTTTATCTTTTGCTACACCTGCTTTCACAAACGCCCTCCGTATGCACCCCCCCTTCCCCGGACCCGAATGGAGAGATCACCCTTACAGTTGCCCGCCTATTTTGGCTTCCCCCCAACCCCGTTTTCCTCCCCCTTTCCAGACCCCACACCGTTACTACACACCATCTTTCCCTGACCCTTATTACCCTCCGTCTTTCCAGGCCACTCCTCATCACAAATGAGCGCATCGAAAACATATATTGATTGTATTGTAGTACATATTCCTGTATAAAAAACTGTTTGTTTACTGTTTCGTTATGGCTATAATGTATTTGTACAGCTTTCTTGGAATTAATAGGGTCGAAGGGAGAGGTTGAATATTTTGGGTTTAAATCGGATTTTGGAAACCTCAGTCACGTGCGGTTGGTCTTGACCGCAACCGCCGCCGTCTTTGGGTTGCACCCCGGTGATACTCTTCATCTAGTATGCAGCCCAGCAGGGTGAGTTTCTTTCTTCGCATTTTTTATTATATGAATGCTGAATTGTTTTTTTCATAGCCTCCTCGCGTGTTTCCTCAAGCAGCAGCCTCTGGAGCTCCGCCTCCTCGATCCGCTCTTCGTCTAGTGTGCACTCCATAATTTGCGCTGGGCAAGCTATGTTTGTTCTGCCCGTTGACTTGCACTCCTTGCTTATACTTACTGTGCGCCAGTGGCCGCAACCAACACATCTTCCATCGTCTGCACTGCAGGCCAATGTCTTCAGGGCTTTTTGAACACATCCAGTGCGTATGCATATCGTCGAATACCCGCATGTCACTGATGTCTCTCTCCATAGTTGGTCTTACAATATCGAATCCGGGCTTTCCGTCCACACTCCTACTTCCAGGGCAATACACCTCAACTACCAATCCTCAACTCCTCCATGATCTCCTCACGTCTTCATCCTCCTCCCTCTCCCATCTCCGGGATTCAAGAACTCTTCCGCTTCTTTTGCGCTTCCTCTAAACCTAACGCAGGAGGCTGGCCTCTCGAATAACGCCGGCTGCTCTATTCTAGCCAGCCCGGATTCAGCTCCCTTCCCAGCGCCCCCATTGGTGCCAGCTCTTCTACACCGCTCTCCGCCCGCTCTCTTGTCCTCTCCTCCAGCGTCTGGATTGCTGTCAACTCCCCCTCCCCAGGCAACAATCGCGTCATCGTCTGGGACTCCATCCCAGACGTCGCAACTTCCGACCAGCGCTCCGAGCTCCCTTACCCTCTTCGACATCCAGTCCACCTCATGCTCGCCACCGTGCTCTTGCACCTGCGCCCCCGGCTTCACCGGCGCTTCATGCGAGACCTGCGCGGCGGGGTTCTTCGGGCCCGGTTGTGCAGCATGCCCCGGCAGGTGCTCCAAATGTGATGAGGGGCTCACCGGAAGCAGACACTGCCTAACGGAGATGATCACCAACGCCCGCGGCATGCAACTGCGTCAACTGGGTGTGTGGAGCCAACGGCAGCTGCACCTGTACGACGGGTTTCACCACCGCCGGGAACGGCACAGCTTGCAGTCAATGTTTGCCGGGTTTCTTCTTGACGTCCACCGGGGATTGTTCCAGTGTGTTCATCCATTCTCCCTAAATCGTACATATCTGACATCTCTCTACAGTCTGCCAGATAGGATGCACTCAGTGTACGGAGGGGACGGGCATTTGTACTGGACCAGAACGACCGCACCAAGTGCACGCCCCCAGAGCACCACGTCATCGGGAGCGCTCTGCCCGACAGGCTCGTTTTGCAGTGGTGGGGCATGCACACCGTGCTCCATGTCGTGCAGATCGACCGGTGGCACGTCGAACGACTGCATCGACTGCGCCGCAAATACGTACATACTCAACGCTAATGGCGTGTGCGCTGGCTCGGCGCTCATTGCAGACAATAACAAGCGCGAATGCGGCGGTGCGTCCCTTTCACTTCTTCTTGCTGTGGCGCTAACAAATTGTGGGCAGGTTGTGGATCTAAATGCACGTCGTGCAAGATCCCTAATTTTTCCGCCATTTCGACGGTCAACCAGCTGCAATGCACTGGGTGTGTTCTGGGTTTCTTTCTGTCGAATGGCAAGTGCATTGAGAGCTGTCCTGCGGGGACGTTTGTATCGCCTCAGGACAAGTTAGCATGTACAGGTGCGCTTATTTTCCTCGTTTCTCGGCACCTTACTAACCGTCTTCTGTAGCCTGCAATTCTTCACAACCTGCTTGACCTGCGCGACCAATCAACTTGCGTCTGCCGGTAAATGTGTCGTGACCTGCCCATCCAACACATTCTCCTCCTCCAGCTCGTGCCTCACCTGCTACTCCGACTGCGCCTCCTGTTCAGTCAGTGCTCATCCTGTCCACCTACCCGGCCTGTCCTCACCAACGGCCGCTGTCTCCCAACGTGCAGCAAGACACAGTTCTTCGACACCGCCTCCTCGTCATGCCTCGCCTGTGACTCAAGCTGTTCGAGCTGTTCCGGCGCCGGGCCCAGCCAATGCCTCGCCTGCTCCAATGTAAACCAAGTACTCTGCGCAGGAACATGTGTTTCCTCAGGCCGCCCTTCGTCTAGCTTGATCCCCACCAGCGGGTCTAGTGTGCGCCCCAGCAGCTCGGCGTCCTCTATTCATGCGAGCAGCCGCGCGCGGAGCTCTGCTTCTTCGCTCCGCCCTTTGTTTAGTGCGCGCCCCAGCAGTGTGTCTAGTGGACGTCCCAGCAGCTCGCCTGGTATGTTTTTCTTTTCTGCTATATTTCACACCCCGCTCAAGCTCCTCCCAGATCACCAGCTCGACTCCCCGCTCATCTTCCTCGCGCGTTAGTTCCGCCTCATCGGTTTGTAGGAGTGCACCTAGCAGCTCTGCGCCCCGTGCAAGTTCCGTGTCGGCCTCGCGGATGTCTAGCTCCACGCCCGCCTCATCTTCGGTCTTCGGTTCCCCGCGCAAGCTCGTCATCAATCCTGCGCTCCTCGTCGATTCCGAGTACGCCATCTATTTGATTCCTTTCCCAGTGATTTATCTTTCCTTTTTTTTTGCAGTGACCTCATCATATTGCGCCAGCTTAACTGTCTCTCAAGCGAGCAGTGTTCGCAGCAGCGTAACAACGTCGTCCGCAGCTCGTTCGTCCTCAGCACCCCCGGCTTCATCTTCAGCTCTCCGCACAAGCTCGTCATCAGTTCTGCGCTCCTCGTCGATTCCAGGTACACCAGTTTCTTTTATTTATATTCCCAGTGACTTATCTTCCCTTTTTCTTTGCAGTGGCCTCATCATACCGCGCCAGCTCAACCATCTCTCAAGCGAGCAGTGTTTGCAGCAGCGTAACAATGTTGTCCGCAGCTCGTTCGTCCTTGGCACCCCCAGCTTCATCTTCGGCTCCCCGCGCAAGCTCGTCATCAGTTCTGCGCTCCTCGTCATTTCCAGGTACGCCAGTTTCTTTTATTTATTTTCCCAATGATTTATCTTCCCTTGTTTTTCATGTGGCCTCACCGTCCCATCCGAGCAGCGTAACAACGTCATCCGAGGCTCATTCATCCTCGGTACTCCCAGCTTCACCTTCGGCTCCCCGCGCAAGCTCATCATCAATCCTGCGCTCCTCGTCGATTCCGGGTGTGCCAGTTTCCTTTATTATTTTTCCTAGTGACTCATCTTCCTTTTTTTTCTAGTGGCCTCACCATCCCGCGCGAGCAGCGTAACAACATCATCCGAGGCTCGTTCATCCTCGGTACTCCCAGCTTCACCTTCGGCTCCCTGATCATCAATCCTGCGCTCCTTGTCGATTCCGGGTGCGCCGGTTTCCTTTATTCTTTTTTCTAGTGACTCATCTTCCCTTTTTTTCTAGTGGCCTCATCATACTGCACCAGCTCAACCATCTCCGAGGCGAGCAGCGTTTGCACGACCACCAGTGCCTCCGCCTCTGTACCGCGGGCTAGTTCCACCGTAATATCGTCGGGGCCTCCCACCACGCAGTCCATCTCTCGGATTATCACGTCCTCAAGCACGATCAAGCCCACGACGCAGTCCTCCCCAGTTGTTTCACCCGTGTCGAGCATAAGTCAGCGAGTCACTACCTCTGACTTCCGCCGTAGTGTCCTCGATTCGCCCAACAACAACATCGTCGGTTGTTAACACGCCCACAACATCCGCCGTTGTGACCCAGCCGACAACATCTTTAGTCATTAACACGCCCACCAGGTCCTCCGTTGCCACAAGACCCACAACTTCCTCAGTTAACACACCCACCACGTCCTCCGTTGTAACGCGGCCCATGACTTCCTCAGTTGTGAACACGCCCACAACTTCGTCGGTTGTTAACATGCCTACCACATCTTCCGCTGTTGCCAGGCCCACAATTTCTTCTGTGGTCAACACCCCCACCATGTCCTCGATTGTTAACACGCCCATGACCACTTCCACGGTCAACAGGCCTACCACGACTTCCACAGCTGTAAACACACCCACGACGTCACCTGTGAACACGCCGACGACGACATCAATGTACCACGACTTCCACAATTGTGAAGACACCCACGACGACTTCCACAGTCAATAGGCCTACCACAATGTCGACCGTGAACACTCCGACGACAACACCCCTTGTACGATGAACACGCCTGCCACTACCACCCAGGCCAACACACCTCGTACAACGACCACCCAGGCCAACACACCCGTCACTATCACCCAGGCCAACACACCCCGTATGACAACCATGCAGGCTAACACGCTTGTGACTACCACCTAGGCCAACACGCCTCGTACGATGACCACACAGGCCAACACGCCTACTAGCACTCCTTGTACAACGACCACACCCGCCGCTGTGAATGTGCCGCCAATACGCCCGCTGCCACTGTGGAATATGATTAATGGCCCCACGAAAACTAAATGAGCTGCATGGACTCTTCTAATGTATCACCAGCCATCGCTTTGCTTGCTATCGATCCCGGACTCTGTACATAATGTCGTCCATGTTCCGTACAATACGAAAAATTTGATTACCGTTTCTTGAACTCATTTTTTGAACTTTAAGTTTTTGAAATAATATATATAGGCCATAATGTAGCAAATCATAATAGGGTCTAATACTGTCTCTTGGAGCAGTTAACTGTGCAGTAATACTGTACCCGTAGGCTGTACATACCCGCGGTTTTACTGCCTCAGTATTCCCGCGGGTGGCGGTTTCCCACGGTGCCGAGATGCCGGATACTGTACCCGTACCCTACCCTACCCTCCGAGAAATACCGCGGTATTTTCAAACCCTTGTCACACACTAGTTGCGCTCGCGCTGCTCAACAGCCGCAGTCAGAACAACTCTTTTGCTCAGGCTGTATGCGGCACATACCTCATGGCCACCGGCGCACAACGGCAGCATTTTAGTGTCCTTCACGGAATCGGGTTCTCAATGGGCTATTCAGGTATCGTCGACCAGGAGACGAAAGCGAAGTTAACTGCAGACGAATCGACAATGGTAAGTCTACCAATAGGAACGATTCAATCTGTAGCTCACCATTGCTATTAGATCGACCCGTACAACGACATCGATGGTGTGGAACCGGGACGACATGCCAAGAGGAACAAAAAAAACCGGGAGGCACAGAAGGCCAAAAAGAAGAGAGTGCGCACTCCTGGAATCCTCTGGCAGCTTTCGGAGGCATGTAGAGAAACGGCCCGTGCCCTCGCCTTGACTGGGTTGTTCTTAGTAATGTACGACAGCATTAACATGATGGTACACGTCGCGGAGCAGATTCTGGGCCGAAAAAGTGAGTTTACGGTCACGGAAGAATTCAGTCGCTAACCTGTACATGTCAGATACTCAAGAGAACGGTACCTGTGCTACGGAGGTCGCGTTACACGACACGAAACTTGAAGACCTCTTGACCGCCGATCTCGACAAAGGAATTGCCAACGCACCACCATTGACTGTGGAGAATCTCAAGTTCACGGGCGCGGAGGCCAAGTTCTTCCATGAGAACATGGTCCATACCATCTTGCGCATCATCATCCGCTATGGCGGTGAAGATTTTGAGCATCTGAAGGAGGAGCTGGAAAAGGCGCAGCCTGTCAGCGCCGATAAAATTGCTGTCCACCAGTCCATGATTCACCCACTCCCGGCAATGGAGATAGACGAGAATTCGACCAAGGGGAACATCGAGGTCATCGAGGCGATCAACAAGGAGCTTGGTTTGGATGTAAACGACCCAAACTACATCAAATACGTCAAAATCCTCGCCGGCGACCAACTCACTATCGCGCGTCAACGTTCCATCCTCCAGGTACGACTCGGACACGAATCTGGTGCTCAGTCATGGAAACATATCGTGCTCATGCCCGGTCTCTTCCACGCAAAGATCGCGGACTGTCATGGTGTTCTCCAAACCCACTTTGGCAAACCCAGCGCAGGCTTCAGAAGTCCGGGCAGCCTTGGCTTCCACAACACCGTTCTCGACCGCCTCCCTATCGTCCTCACCTCTCTCCCACCCTTCCGGACGTGTCGCGACTTAATTATGGTCTCGCTTTATGCGCGCATCCTGCACTGCCTGCTGCTGGTCTCGAAGAAGGATTCCCTGGAACAGTACGCGAAGAGTTGCAGCTGGGAATCCCTAGTCGAACACGCCGAGGAAATTTACGACCAGTTTGCCAGTGCTGACCGAGTTCAAGAGCTCCATGAGCTTCGTGTACCAGAGGAGCGCCGTCGGGATGCGGAGCTTGCCGCCAAAGCCAAGGGTCGCACGAAAACCGCTACGGAACCAAAGAAGGAGCATCCGCCGCATGTCAAGAAGGGGGACATGGTCTTAGAGAACGCGATCCTGTTCATCCAAGACACGCTCTTGACTCGCGAGTTTGCTGACCCCATCAAGGCCGGTGATTCGGGCCGCATCGTCCTCATCCTCAAGCTCTTCGCATTTACTTATCGCGGGAATGGGCGTTCCAAGTATGCCCATGAGATGCTCCATGTCCTCCACAATATTGTCAACGTGTGGTCGGATGGACTACGGTACGTCTATTAATTATTACTCAATAAACCCATGAATACTTAATGGTGAACAGGCATACTATCCTTCACAACTGGCTGCTGTGTCCGACAAACAAGGCTAATGCATTTATAGAGGTAGATCTTGTCCAGGAGCATTTAAATCTGTGGATCAAGGTCGGCTGTCCGCCTGCTCTCAAAATATACCCATACTGACCTTTTTAAGAAAATATACAAGGCTGACGGTGACGCACACTCATGGGACTGGTTGGCCTTCGTTTCCCCCTGCGTCGACGTCCTTTGGCGCCTCGCCATATCCATAAATCGCGACCTTGGATCGCGCCAAGGCAACAAGCACACCATTCCCGATCTGGACAACGACATCGAGTGCTTGATGGCCAGTCTCACAGAACACGAAGTCTATGTTAGGAAGGACGGGCGAGTGCTTGACGACGACGAGATGCCTGCGCCGGACGTTCTTTCCGTTGGCGCAGCTGCCCTCACGCACGGTACCACCAGCAATCCTCTGCAAGACTTCAATGCGCAATTTGATCAGCTTCGCCAGCGCCGTGAACTGATCCCCGTATCCGACCTCATCCAGTATACTGTATCTCTCTGAACCAGCTCAGCCCCTCCGATCTTCACCAATCCCCGAGGACCGCCCAGCCGGCACATCCGCAATATCTCACACCTTCGCGTCGGATGTACTCGAGATAATCACCATGCCCGGTGATAATCTTACGGTGGATCATGAGCCACTCCCTGCGCTCGTGCTCAGCAATCCACCGGACAGTGAGGATGAAGAGGAGGACCAACAGGAACCCGACGAAGATCTTTTTGCCGAGTCGCCGACGTTGATGCGGCTTGATTCAGCAGATGTCGACCTGGATATGGACGACGATTGGATGCTCGACCCGGAACCGGACTCTGGGAGTGATTACAGCACGGAGGATGAAGCCAATAGTCAGCGTAGTGGGTCGGAAAGTGACTGACTTTCTTTTTACTCTCGTTGTCGCTGTCGCCGGCGACGACGACCTTAATTTTCACTCAAAAAAACAAGTAGGGCTCATTTGATAGAGAATTGAAAGTTATTCATGCTAGTTCCGGGGTTTTTTTTTGGTACACTTGAGGAATTTTGACCAAGTCCGCACCTCTGAAATGGCGGGGGATCCAAAACCCCGCTTAAAGTGTGACGAGACGGTCCAGTCCGCTAGCGGTTGATCTCCTGGTTGTGCACTCTTTGTTTGATTGTTGGCCTTGTTGTGTGATGTTCCCGATTCAGCTTTAAGTCCGGCCTACTCTGACTGAGAGCAACCCGCTAGCATCAACTGGTTTCACGAGTCTAGCATTTAGTCACGTGGGTTCTGCAAAATTCTGGAATCATTCGATCTCTGTATTTCAGCGGAAGGTCTGCTGGCAGTGTAGAAAAAAGGACAATAATATTGACACTAACTAAGTACGGGGAGAACTATTAAAAATAAGCTACCAACAACACCACACTGTGAAGCACTTCTCAGAACTGGGGAAGAATTATCAGTAAATGCAAGATGGAAATAATGGAAGGACACACCTGGGACACCTTGTCACATCAACACAGGTGTGCAGGGCTGCTGGGTAGAGCATGCACTGGGCAGCATCTCTGCATCACCACTGTGGGCACAGCAACACTATTGGGGGGGGCTGCGTGTTCTGAAAGCACATATCCAATGGGAATAAGCATTGAGGGTAAGGTATTCAGGTAAGAAACACACTTAGGCATATCAGGAGCATGGAGCACGGGTAAAACAGGGAGTATCTGTAGACGCACTTTGCAATTCCCTGATTGAATTCATGGGTGTTGCAGGTGTGGTGTGGTACCCGGGGATCTAGACACTGTGTGTGAGTCACAGAGCAACGAGGAAGGCAGGTCTATGACAGACTATGACGTGGCAGATGTCTAAACAGTTGAGATAGCGTGAACAAAGTGCATTGAGCAGTATGACATTATTTATCGTCGTTTATTCTTACATCGTAGTCCGAAGTCCGAAGTAACAAGGCTTCCATTTATTCTCACAGTAGTCACAATGCCCTACCACCAACCAACACACAGTTCTCAGTCAGAATACCATTCAATGGAAGTGAAACTGTGGGGGACCTGTGGGCATGTTTGACCATGACTTACCCATCGCATGTTCCTGTGCTCAGCTCAATCCAGTAATTGGCCGAAGAGATTCGGCATTTTGCACAGTGGACACACTGCCTGTATGCGATCAACTATGGAAGGGCATTAAAGCCACTCTATTTTTTTTCAACAGTGCTCGTCCTTTACTCGCTCTTTTGCATCTGATTCTGCCCGCAATAATGGATGTATGTTTTCCTTCATTCGCCGCCCTTTGCTATTCCTGATCACCACAGTATGGCAGTGTGATGCATCGCGCCCGCTGATCTCCAAAGTGACCACGATACAAAAAACCGCTAATTAGAGATCTGTCCAATAGATCAGATTAGAGGAGCATCTCAATTCAGATGGCAGCCATCAGGCCTCTGATCTTGGCTGCTACCGCCGTGATCAACGATGAGCTGAGGTGTCCACATTGGGAACATGATGATCAAATCACTCTCAATGTCATGTCGAACAATGAGTACAAAATGTTCTTCAAAAATTATGAAATAAATCAGAGCTGGAGAGCTCATACATAGGATACATGGCACGTTGTAATTAAATGACTAGATACCGCGGAACGGCGTGAAAATGGAATTCAGCTCGAAACTGCCAAAAACTCATGATCGCATGGGTACGGTGGTTGTAGACAGCCCACGAACTGCGTGCCATATAGCAACAAACCTTGATTAATCAAAGTAGGATTGTGTGTGCTCCAACGGGCATCGACGAGCTCTGGATTGGCGCAGCGATAAGCCTGAGCGCGCATCGCCTGCAGCGCCGAAGGGTGGGACGGAGCTGTGCCTGAGGAAGATGCAAATTACGGACTTGTCAAAGTATGTGGATTTTAGCGAAGGGCAGGAGTCGTTGAGGCGGCGAAGCTGAAGCATTTGACACCTGAATTGCGCGCACAGCAGGGCCTGTGTGAGTCGTCCTTCGAGAATTGGATGCAGATAATTAGTCTGTGTTGGGGACCTGAGGTTGGCCTGCGCATGCCGACGAGCAGCAGCACCACGGTTGCGATTCTCCGAAGAAATCACGCTTCTGGCGGCCGGGGTATCGCGAGACGTCCATGCTACCTGCAGCAGCCTATCGGCCAGCTGCCGACCACTTCAGCTGATAGGATAATCCTACTCTACTTTCGGGAGAGGCATCTGATTATCCTATACTACACAACCACTAACTACTACAGGATCCAACAGATCCTATCTTGGAGATGGAGTGAGCAAGGAAGATAAGATAGGATAGAAAAACCTATCTTATCTGGCTGGTTGAGCGGGCTTGTGAGAATGGAGATCAGATAGGATAGGATGACTCGCCTTAGGTTGAATCTGCACAATCCAAAAACCAAAACTATGACATCAAGAGGGATACTCAAATGGAAGAAAAATGAGACCCACAGTAGTTGGGATGGATAGGTTGTGATCGGATGTGATAGGATAGGATCGGATGCGGTAGGATAGGATATAATTGCATGCAGTGTATCTATGGCGGGAAAATTAAAGACAATGTTATTGGACAAGAACAAGGGAGGCAGAGGAAACACACGGTGATTCCAAGGGATCGTTTGGTGGTACCGCGGTCGGACTTGAGGCCGGCAGCAGTGGCACCGCGGATTCACGGATTGAGTGGCACAGTTAATGAGCACTTCGAGACTTTCGATGGATGCTACAGCTTGCGGTGCCTTCAGATTTGGGACACAAGATAGAGGAGGAAGAGGGACAAAAGAGGAGCCAGGGGGTGCAGAGACGAAGTGTCTATGTAGTGGTCGAGAGGAAAGCATTGTTTATTTGTGTCACAGACAATCACATCAGTTGGCACAATTGTGCTTGGGCCGGCTCGATACGGCCGATACGGCCTGTCATCCGTGCTTCCCATGCATTTATGTTCATCCCGATTCACACATTATAAATCCCATCCTATCCTATCCACCTGATTTTTTAAAAAGACCACTGGTGGAGTAATCTCATTCAGATTCACCAGTTAGAAATCCCATCCTATCCTATCCATTCGATTTTTCGGAACACCACTAATATTGTGTGAATTTGTTGATATATCCTATCCACCTGTTTGATTTTTTGAGAACACCCTATGTAGGATCACCAGCTAAAAACCTTATTCTATCCTATCTTAGATGTCGATGGATTCAAACCAATGCCTCAGGGGACCAGTGGTTTCAATAATGCTCAACATCGGTTTACTAAATCGGTGGTTCAACTTGAATCCTATCCTACTTCCCAAACAACATATTACACAACAGTCGGTAAATAATCCTGTTAAAGGTCAACCATTGAACAACACGAGGAGAAATCAGAGTCTACCTTCCAGCTGTCCGACGGCGTGGTGTTAAGAAGGCTTTTTTTCTTCAACTCCGCCGCCTGCGCCACCTCCTCGTCCATCTTGTCCTGCTCGGACACCCCCGGAGCTGATTCATGCGCCTTGAAGGATGCCGCTGCGAGCTTAGTGTACATCTCATCTTTGAGGTGCGCATAGGCTGCCCTCCCAGACCTCGGTAAGCTCGTGGCTTCAATAGCCTTCCGCGCTGTAGCGGTTGCCGTGAAGGACGCAGTGGTTCGAGAGAATTCTTCCTCCCCAATGTCCTTCTGCTCCACGGCTCGATCTCGATGACCCCGATCCCGGAACCATTTAACTCGGTCGACTGAAAGAAGGCGACAATCAGCACTCATTCTCAAGATAGAATAAAGTAACTTACGCTCAACGCTCCACTCAGCCTCCTCCCGCGGTGTCATACCCGCTGGACGTCCCATTGTCCAGAACCACGGTGTTTCCGAGTGTTCCGATTTTTCCCCTTAGCCGATGTCTCCGATTGATGGCGCTTGACATTTCTATTGTTTATTCTATTGTCATTTCTTATTCCGATCTAGGGTGGTGTCTCAGATGGCCAAAGCTCACTTTTTTAGATGAGATATTAGTGCCTCAGTTTCTTAGCGCTTCAGACCCTTACTTTCCCACTCCCATGGAATCTGAGCATTGTCGAAACTGACAAGTCAGATCCCGCCTTGCCATCCTACAAGAAAATTGAAAGCACACATGAAGCATTCCTTACCGCTTTTCTACCATCCTATCTTGCTTTCGAACAAACAGTTGTTATGGATGCAGAAAAAGGCCGCAAACAATGCGAATTCAAAAAGGGATCGAAGAGGACTTTGTCAACAACAACATTACCACGAAGCTGGTCGACGAGTTCAAATTGGATTTGGTGTATAATTTAGACTCTGTTCGTAAGGTATGTGGCACAGGTTTTCCGCTTTGCTGTGTCTGAGGTCATCCACAGAAGATTGCGCGGTATTTTCACAACAAGGGTCTCGTCAAAAACACCGGCGAGACCGTCAAGGTAAGAAGACCGTGTCAAAACCTGCCAACAAGTCCGCCATCGACGTTTTCCGTGTGGAGGAGGAGGCAACGATCGCAGTGAAGGCCGCAGAGCTAATGGAGACGACCCCCGAGGACTTAAAAAAGCCTGGGCTGAACCTCACCCTCTGGAAGACGGCGAGAGACGAACTTTTTCAAAACCTGGATGAAAAGACGAAGGCGACATATCAAACAATTGCGGATGACCAGAACGAAAAGCTGAAGAACAGCCCTGCAGGCGACGATATTTATCGGTAAGTAATTTACTGCGGTGGATTTGACCCACAGTTCCTCACAAGTTCTTAGAAACCAGAGCCAATTGTGCCGAACATCGCCAGGGCCCTCCAATCGAATATCGGATACGGCTGGGGGGGGACACGGGGATGTCGGCCTCTTCGTGGCTGGGGTATACCGCGACAATTTGAATGTCCTGAGAACATTTTCGTGCGTTGAATGATTTCCTGATGATCACGGTAGTCAAATAATTAATAATTTAACTCCAGGTCCTCAACGCAAGCACAGGCCGGTGCGGCCAAGTTCTCTGACCATATCAGCGACTTGATGCCAGATTTGCCCACCGGGTTGAAATCTTGGGATGAAGAGGTGTTGCTGAGTAAGTGCGCATCCACGGTTCTGTGGTGGAGATACTAATGAGCATTAGAACTCGAAGCCGCCGACACGCAAGTCCATATATCCATCGAAGAGTCTGGCGAGCCACTTCTCCCCCCATGGATAGATGAAACCTCCACGGCTGACTTGCGTTGTTTGTTGCTGGAATTTGCGATTGGAATACACAGTAAGTGGTTCTTTGTAATTATAATTGCCTGACTTACTTGGGAACAGAGTGGTACGACGAAGCCGTTCCAGAGAAGACAGACGACATTGTCATCAAAATAAACTTGAAATCCGAAGACGCTACCTCTTCCTCAAGCTACAAGCAGTTTTGTCCAGCAACCATGACTAGCTGCAGTTGGCGACCTTGTATGAGCGTATAATCGAAGACGACGACAGAGAAACTCCGCTCCTTCGCTTTCTCGGTGGGACTCCACTACCACCGGCCGCAAAGTCGAAACATCCTGTCCCTAAAGCCCCAGTGCCCAGTGGCGGGCTCGTGGATTATTCGCTCCCTCGACCCGGGGTTTCCCCTCCATCCTTGAAACGTGCAGGCGTCTCACCGGCTCCCTCGGAGATGTCATTTGTCCCCCCCTCTGTCGTCGATGAGTCGCTTCTGGTGCAGCCGAAGAAGAAGTAGTTGAAGAAGAGAAGGGGAGCAGATGACGCTGTTGCTGGTCCCTTCCGAGTCAAAGAAAGCGAAGCTTGCTGGGGCTGCAGTGGCGACTCAGGTGTCTGCCCGTACTACTCGAGCAAGAGGTGGGGTGAAATCTACCGGAGCCTGAGGGTCAGCAGATCAAGGGCTACTGGTATCCAAAGGTAAATGTTTTACGGCAATGCACTCTCACGCTCAATATTTACTGACCAATTAGGGAGCACAACTCCCTCTTGGTTATTCGTGGTCGGATGAGGAGGAGTAAAGAACACTTGTTGTATTTTTTTTTTCATGATGACAATTTGGTTTTCTCTACGGCTTCGTGAACATTGATTTGTGAATTCTGAACACTGGGTTATTGTCATTGTTCTTTTTTGATTAGGATCGAGAAAATATAGGATAGGATTGCGAGTTAATCCTACCTATTTTGAAACCGAAAAATTGCGAGTAATTAAATACTACTGGTACAAGTGTCATCTGAGTGTTTGACTGAGTTGGATTAAGAACAGTTGAGCACACATCCTAACTCAATCCCAACCCAATCCGATGTCCAGGCCAATTGAGATAGGATTCCACGAATCCTACTAATCAAGCTCACGGGTGGGAAAAAATTGGGTTGAGATGGGATGCGGGAATCCTATCCTATTGTGGTGAGATACAATTATATATCATGCAGACTAGAACTTAGGATAGGATTGGACTACAGTGTTTCTGCTGCACCTATGTGGCCTGAGGTACCAGGGCAGGATTAATCCTAGCCCCCTCCCGAAGGTAGGGTAGGATCAATCCTAATGGCGTCAGCCATTGCAGCTGCAGTGCGGAGGAAGAAAATGGCATCGGTAAAGCACTAGCAGGGCTCTCCAGACTCATCAAGCAGAAGAACGTAGAGGGGTGGGACCGAGAAAGCGGCGGAAGACTAGAGAATACACCGGTGCGAGCGGGGCAGAGGCGACCTATACCTTGGATGAATGGTGCTTTCTGAGCATGAGGTATCGTTGTAGCAGATGAAAATGTATGCCAGTATAAATACAGTGAAGGTCTGGAAATGGAGTGCCCGATGGATACACGTAGTTTTACTGGGGTATGTGGTAGGGGTATAAATAATACTTTCCCAGTCTAATTTCCAGTATGCGACGGCGTAGTTGGGAGGACTAAAGGAAGTTATATTGTAGATTGTTAAACAAGTTTCTATGTGGCAATTGTCGCTCACCGAAGGGGTGGGACAAGCGCAGGAGCAAGATTTCTGTAAAATGAGATTGAAGTGCACAGCAGGGAGCCAGCAGAGGCTTGACAGTGCAAACAAATAGCATTGGGGTGTCCAGAATTATCATAAATGCGTAAATGAAGATGCAACCATACACAGAAGAGCCGGGAAGAAGCCGAACCAAGGTTTCATGTCACATGTGTATTTTAAAGCCAGGGAGCCAACAGGAGCCAAGCACGAGGCACAATGCTGTGTGAGGGAGATAGTCAAGTGTTAGCTACAGGGATAGTAAGCTGAAATCGGCGGAGGCGCAGGGAATTGAGTAGGGATCATGTTTTGTGCCAAATGAGGAAATCAATGGCTGGGCGTGAGCAGAAAGCAGGGAGAGAAAATGTTGCCGGGGTTAACACATATTAAAATGTCCATGCATGTAGAAATTATGTCCAGGCTTGTGGGCGGGCAGGAGCCGTGGAAAGCGAGCGAACGCCGAAAACGGACCCGGTCGAATAACAGAACGGGGATAGGCGGCGATCGCTATTTTGAGGTGGTAAACAGTTGTCCTTCATAGTAGTAACAGTTCTGTAGATTTTGGGAGCATTCCACAGCGCGGTCATCATGGCGGAAACAAATTAACGCGAATGGGAGGGAAGCTCGGCAGTATCAGAGGACGGGGAGAGCCCAAGACACATGGGGAAGGCGGGAGATTGATTTGGTAGATGGGAGCATAGAAATTTACAAAACGAAACTGCGGTTTGGCAGCAAAAAGCGAGGCAGAGAGCCATTTCGCGGTGGTGGGAGGCGCGAAGAGAGACCTGATGGGATCATCTCACGTGTTATTATCATCCGCATTTGGACGGGCGGGACGGGCGCAGGCGTATATGGCGATCTGATACATGACGTATGGGTAAGTCTCCACCGTGCGACAATACAAAAAAACCGCTAACCTTCTATGTGTCTTGATGTATCAGCTCAGGACACCAAGGTGATTCCCGACCGCACGCACCTGCGCCCCATGGCGGCGTCGTTGCCCGCAATTTGATGGCGCTGCTGTTAAATATGTTCGGGGGGTATGGTGCCCGTCAACTAAACACCACCAAAGTGGAACAATCACTGATGCGATCATTGATGTCTCAAATCGGGGCCGGAGAAAAATTTTCAATTCATACTACGTCTTGGCGCCAACGGATGGGTCGGAAGAGACGCTCTCAGCTCGAGGCAGCTGCTCGGGCTCGCGGGGGAAGACACTTGACGGTTTCCGTTGTCTACGATTCCGATGACCCGCACTACGAAGAAGAGACACGATGGACAGGTGGTGTGAATCACTGTCTGTCTGATTCTTCCAATCAATGGGAGACAGACGCAGAGACTGCCGCTCCACTGGGACTCGAGAACACTCTGGGCGACTCTCGTGGTGACCTGGAACCTCAGGCTTCGGACTCTGACTCGGACCTGGAGCTGCTGGAGCTGGATGACGCAGCGGTGGTCGGTTTCTTTGCGCAGAAGGCCGCCCGAGAGGCAGAGCTCTGGCGTCTCTCCGGGATCAAGATGGACTTGGACACGAAGGAGTGGGGGAAGGTGGAGGCCAAGCGCAACCTGGGATACAACGGGCATGGCAAGTCGACCATGTACGCACAAGCGAAGAAGGCGCGCGATAGGAAGGCTGCCTCGGCACTGGCCAAAGAGACGTGCGTGAATCTTTGGTGCTTGCATTTTCCTGAGCTAACTGCTGCGACAGTCCACAGGCAAAGAGCTTTGCGGGCTTCTTTCAGCCCCGTGCACGTACCGTCCCTCAACCCCACATACAGTCTTCCGCCACAGATGCAGACGCTAGCCCAGCATTTCCACCACGACCACCCACCCCTGAACCGCCCGGTGACGCTGCACCTTATTCCTTACCTCCATACCTGCCCCATTTGTCAGCTGTTAATTATATACCGTTGCAAACACCTTCATATGGGTATCTGTCGGACGAGGTTCCCGAGACCGATCTCAGCGATGATGAGGGCGACGACGAGGGCGATGATAGCGATCAGGACGAGCCCGGGCCCAGCGCGCCAAAAAACGGCGAAAGCTCAACGTGTCAGTGCGAGACCAAAAGAAATTGAAGCAAGAAAAGCGGCGCAAAGACATGGTGGATGGTCTGACAGCTATCGAAAAGCTGATCAGTCTCAAGTGCACCATGTTTCAAAGCCCGTTACAGGCTAAGCGTGCGCGCGTTATCCAGAGCGTGCTGCATCTTGTTGTGCGAAACAACCGCAACCTGATGGTCGCATCGGCGATGGCAGCAGAGACCCACGGTTTTGCTGCTGCATGGGGTTCGCGTCTCGCTCGTCAGTGGATGGCTGGTTGGGTCAAGAAGCGCGAGCTTCCCGAGTCAGATCGCGGGCGCCACGCAAAGACCTGGTCGCTTTTGAAGGACCCCGAGATAAAAGAGGAGTTGTCGGCGTACTTGCGCAGCAACAGGTGGTCAATAAACCCGGAGAAAGTGGCAGAATATTCAAAGGCGAAGATGGTGACAGCCGAGATGAAGAAATTCTTTCAGACTGCGGTCAATAAGGAGATGCCGCGGGGATTGAAGAGATATGTCGACTTGGAACTGTTCCCACGCATTGGTTACAAGGTCGCCCGAGGAATTTCGCTGTCAACAGCACGTCGATGGCTGCACGACGAGGGATTCGAGTATTCGGAGGTGAAGAAGGGCCTTTTTTATGATGGACACGAGTGCCCGGACAATGTGGATTACCGCCAGAACCACTTCATTCCGGCGTTTGATGCGCTCCGTCCGTATCTCGTGGAATACCGGGTCGACAATCTTGAACTCCAGGTCGAGAAACCTCCGCCGCCTCCAGGGGAATTTCGTCTGATCTTGACGGCTCACGACGAGATGACTGCCCAGGCAAATGATGCGGAGAAATTTGTTTGGCTTCTCAAAGGTGAAAATCCCATCCGCAAAAAAGGTGTTGGATGGGGAGTGCATCGCAGCGACATCATTTGCTCCACGTTTGGCCACATCGCCGAGGCTGGACAAGGTATCGAGTATGGGAAAAATCACGACGGTTATTGGGATGGGGCTCAGTTCATCAAGCAGGTATTTATTGTTCATTCGGTCCTCAGCCTGAAATCTCACACATTGTCAGCTGGAGGAACAAACAATCCCCGCTTTCGAACGTCTCCATGATCGCAACATCTTCCGTGCATGTTTCCTCATCGACAACTCCCAGGGGCACTGTGCATACTCGGAAGACGCCCTGGTTGTGACAAGGATGAATTGGCGTCCAGGGGGGAAGCAGGCCATGCTGAGAGATGGCTGGTTCATGCGCGATGGCCAGAGAATCCCGCAGCAGATGGTTTATTCGGACGGACAGCCCAAAGGGATAAGGGCAGTGCTCGAGGAACGCGGTCTCCTCCGGCGATCTCTGAAGATGAAGTGCGACACGGGCGCATGTGATGGATCACACCAGTGTTGTGGCCGAGCAATCCTTGGCAACCAGCCTGACTTCCTTGAGCAAAAATCCCTTGTGCAAGAGACAATTGAAAGGCTCGGTCATTGGTGCATTTTCCTCCCCAAATATCACTGTGAACTCAACTTCATTGAATTTTTCTGGGGTGCAGTAAAGCGATACCTGCGGGAGCACTGTGATTACACATTTGACGGCCTCCGAATCGAATGGACGACGCGCTTCGCTCTGTCGGCTTGATGACCATCCGAAAATGGGAACGACGAACATACAGGTGGATTGACGCTTATTGGCAGGGTCTGGACTGCAAGGACGCACAGATGCAGGTAAAGAGGTTTAGTTCTCATGTATTCAAGTCCCACAGACGGGTCGGAGAGCGTATGGGTCGGACCATGGACGGATAGGGCACGGAATAGGGGGTGCACGTGACTGATGGATTGATTGCATCAGTGATGTCTCAAATCGCCCCTCGAGAAAATCTATTTTTTGTGAATTTTGAAGCAATGGAAAATCCTTCTTGGGCGATTGAACTACTATCTAATCGGAGTGTTTTCCCAAGAGGATCAAAGGTAGAAAGGTTCCGATGAAGTGCAATAAATTTCGTTCATGTTTGGTGGTGTTTAGTTGACGGGCACCATAGCTACCCCCTGAACAGATTCGAATAGTTGCGGAACAAATTTTGTCCGTTTTCGTGTGATAGCAATTCCGGGGTCCTGATGGCTGCTTTGGCATGGTGGCGGAAACTGCTCAGATATTCTCCAGAATAAATCTATTGCTCTTGGAAGTCACCCACCATTTAAAGCATTTTCTCGCTGATTCCAACACAAATTCATATTTTTTTGAGCCAAAATTATTTATCCATGAGATCCTCGTGCTCCAGCCACTTGCAACCTCATTCCCAATAACATCAATATCATCTTTGTAAATTCCTGATGTCTCTCCATGACCAAGGCACACCAGTTCTTCGAAATCAACAAGTATTGGACTGCCCTGAGTGGTTGAACCAATTATTAAATTAAGTGAGACATCATCCAACAGACAATGAGAAATCATAAATAGAGTCTAGCCCTGTTGCCATCACGGGGATCCGATCGGGCTAGAAAGGAAAGGCCTTAATCGTCCTTATCATTTGGCTTTGTTTGGCTACAACATGAACAGGTGACTCCGTCGTGTCGTGTCCCATTGTTCTGATTGAGTTATTTTACGCGTTTTTGGAGTGTTTTGAGTCGAAATAAAATGGTTTTATACAAGCAATTAAATAATTTTTAATTAAGTTGAGTAGAATGCATAAGACGGCCATCAACGGCAGCTGAAAGGTCTCTGCGAACGCGCGTTGCCTGCGCTTCAACGGCTACCAACGTGGCGCGATCAGAATCCCCGAGATTCATGGTGGAAAGTGTCTGAGAGAGCCGAGAGATGGTAGAAATCTCGTCCTGAATGCACCGAACAGTGGCCTGTTTTTCCACCGCCACCGCATCCGATGGAACACTGTTGGCAGGCGGGGATTGGACTGCCACTTGAGTGGCGACGTTCGAGATCAGATGCTGGACAGGATAACCGGTTATCCGAGAGGCGAGAAACATGTGCTTGCACTTGAGTTCATGTTTCATGAATTCTGGGCATTCACAAGAGATTATTCCCGTTAAGGTGTCGAAATCATTGTCAACAGAAGGGAAGTCATGGACCTTGATCAGGTACCAGATATCTTCCCCAGTGAAGGTGTGGATGTATATATTGGGATTCTGCAAGACGGTCAGTGGCAGGCTTTGGAGTGAAAGGATGGAAGCAACCTTCGATGTCTCGTTGTCCTCGGGGCCGGCGTAGTCGATCATATCGTCAAGATCTTCAGTAGGTATGGATCTCTCCTTTTGCTGACTCGCTTGCTCAGATTTAGATAGCCAGGGCCGCCCGAAATCTAGCATGATACGAATATCTGAGCGGCGGAAATCCGGCTCGGCTTGTTCCGTGAGTATATGCAGCAGAACGTCGACGCACAGCTTCCGCATGAGTTTCAGGTAAAAGCTTTTGAGGTGGTGGTGCCACGACTCGACGTAATTATTGTGTCAATTTTATGATGGGGAGTATCCTGAAATAAATTAATAAATGGAGCGACAGAGAGGTGACTCAACTAACCTGTCTATAGGCCATTGTCCAGCGATGTTTTTTGAACAACCGTTGCGTGTTAAGGTATTTGAGCCAGTTGGGATGCTCCGAATACGTTACGTGGGTTTCATTAAGGATTTCATCGAAATCCACTGTGGTGATGGCGTTGAGTAGTCTTCGAACGTCGGCAACGGCCTCGGCGTGCAATTGGCTGTTTGCCGCGACTTTTGAAACACCTGGAGGAGGTTCCTTGACCTGTAAAGTCGTGGGTGTGAATAAATTGGCTGCTTAATCCAACCCACCGAGAGCTTTTTTTGGCTTGTTCGGCGGCTGCCTTCATTACGTGCCAAAAGCAAAGGAACAATAGGATGGCAAAGCCACATCCAAAGGTAATGCCCGCTGCTTCCACTTCGGAGCAGTCGATCATCCAGACAGAACAAATGAATTTGCACTCGACACGTAACCAACGAATAAAATCTGTGATCGCGTATCTAGTAGGAAGCTGCTCATTTAAGTATGAGGAACTGTGGCGCTTACTGAGCTTCACTGGGGGTAATCGTGAACGCCGCAGGGCAACCTTTCCCGTGGCAAGGTTCTTCAGTACGACAGTGTAAAGGAAAGCCTTTTCTTCCCTCCCAGCAGCAGAGAAACAGTCGAATCGAAGCATGCCACCTTGTTATATGTGAGCAAAAGCTTCTTTTGCCACGGAGACACCATGGCAAAGACGTAAGAATGCTCGTTGTGTGCTCGAATGCTGACATGTTGGTATAGCAGCATCTCGAGCTTTTCTTTCCATAATTCAAGGCTGTGACAGCCATCAAGGTCAAGGTGAGCTAGCTTGCTAAGCCGACGACGTAGCGCGTTGTATACATCGGCTTGGGTTATCCGGAGGGATTCAGGAAAGTCAAGCTGAAACGACGTGAGCATAAATTCCCATACTAAATCAAGCCACATACCTTGTCTAAAATCATCGCATCTACTCGAAGTAGAGGCTTAATAGCCTTCCAATCGAGCCCGTCAGCGACGCGGTTTTCGATCCACTCCGTCACACGGAGAGGGAGCATAGACCCCGCCATGTATTTAATAGTTCCTGGTTAATGGCCATCGTGTTCCCAGCAGTATTCTATTTTAACACGGTCCTCCCCGCAGACTTTGCAGAGGAAGAAGTAAGCGCCACATTGAACTTTAACAGAAGGATGATGGCGATTCGGACGACGTTTACGCGGGGAGAGATTGTGGTCTCGTTCATCACAGTATTTGCCTGAATGGCCGCAAAGCCACTTCTCAGTCCAGTTGTATAGACACATTGGGCACCGCCTTTCGCCGTCGTGAGGCTCTACGTATTCAACGAAATTGAGCTTGGAAATGTGCGTGCCACCGGATAACTTACGTGCGGCTGCCTTCTTTTTTTTCCTATTCTTATTCATTTCTTCATCCCGCTTCGTGATCCATTTATCGGAAGACTGGCGAGCCTCGAACCAGTTTTCAGCAGTGAACTCGGTCATTTCTAAGGTGATTATTGGCGAACTGTATTTCTCCCTCTCGGGCGGTGGGCCCAGCATATGCATAATATGTAATTTGAGTTGGTTTTCTGAAAGTGCGCGCTGGGGGTACGCATTCAAGACATTTTTAAGGGCACAGTTGGGTGGAAAGAGAGAATAAATGTAAGGTACCCTATCTAAATGAACGATCCTCTTATCCATTTCTATTCTATTCTGTTTCTTACTTACTCTTCAGCGCGAGCGTGTCTAGCCACTTAGTCATATTATATTACATGACCTTGTAGCATGTGACGTTTGCCAGCGGAAGAGAATATTATTACTTTTACCTTGAACTTCCACCTACCGCTTCAAGCCTTCTCGTTGAGCTACCTCCGAGGATCAGGCTTGCGAGCACTAGGTGGATACTTCAATATATTCTATTCTCTTGGTCCGCCCCGTCAGCCCGAACTCTACTCCAGCAGATATCTGCGGAGTTGGAACGTGAAGACGTAGAGATAGATATCTACTCTACTTCACGTTCCGTTGAGATAGGCTAAGGCCTTCAGACCAGAAACTAAAGCAAGACGTCTATTGCTCGCCGGTGATAGTGCTGCCAAACTAACAAACTGCGAAGTTGCTAATTGACTTGTGTAAAGGAGAGTGCAACTGAGCCACAATCCAACACCCAAACCAACTCAATCAATCACTGTCTGAGGCCTAGCCGCGTGTTTGTATGAGGTCCAGAGATGTCCAAGTATTAGGCTCTGAAGATGTGTTTATATAGTGACCTTTGTATGTATTTCAAGTCGTAGATCTTTGATATATATTGTGTTTTTCGGTCTGATAGACTTGAAAGAAAACCAACAACAATGTCCCAATGTAATGATTTGTGTTATAATGTGTTTCTCTTTGAACAGGAGTACCGTATGGTGTCTGTCTCTGCGACTTAAACTTGGCTTATGCAGCCTTTGACTCTGTGACTTATAAATCCCTCTGATATCTCAATTGCCAACTTATACGAAACCCTTATAGCTTATATCGATCCTATTCGCTTATATGGTTCTCTTATATTGCCCAAAGTTGCACTAAAATATGCTGATCGCACTTATAGATTTAATCACAGAAGCTCAAGTATCTTAGAGTCTCCGAATACAAGAATCCAAACAGCCCTTTGGTCAAAGGTGAGCGCTACTAGAGTCTCAACCGATTTCTGTGGGGGGGGGTGCATGAACTACCTGTATCCGACGAATCCTACCTACTTATATACTAATTGTCCGTATTCTAATTATAGCATATTTACTGTTAAACACATGTTACATGACAGCGCAATTGAAATATGTTTCGTACATGACTCAGAATTCTATATATATTTGTGGAGTAGTTGTCATGTAAGGAACTGTGCCTGACATTTAGGGTGTTTTGCAACCCAAATATATCTTTAGGAGTTTCGGCCCGGAGCTAGGTATTAATGCCATTGGCTCCTCGTTAAACACATGCCATTCCGGATGACTCAGTCTCTTGGGTTTTGAAATGAGTTTCCCTGTCGACGTTGCTGGTTCCTGACATTTAGGGATATATGTCCTATTTATATCTTTCTTGGAACTCCGTCGGAGCAAGGCTTTAACACCATTGGCCTGTCGTTTAACACCTGCCTTACTTGGCATTGACTCGACTCGAGTATATTGAAATATGTGCCCGAGATACCTTCTTGGCAGACTTAGTACCCCTATTGGGTAACTATGTTGAGAATTCCCGGGAAGTGCCGTCTCGGATGAACTCGGCCATCAGCTGTGTCCTGCCGTCGGTGATCTCCCTGATCTGCTTGATCCCTAAGGTCACGACTTGATATATGATGTCATATACCTGGTCCGACCTATACCCGGTTGATTACCTGTGTGCGATTATTATATATTGGCATGTCCGCCATACTGCATAGCTCCTTGATAATATATGTATAGTTACACGTCTCACCGACGCTACTCTGTCGTGTGTAGTCCATCATAGAGCATAGTAATTATAGGGTTCGATAATATATGTTGGCCTCAATGAAGTACCGCCATATATCTAAGGCTCCCTAGTCCTTACGCGTATAGCTATACACATTACTAGTACTTCGGAGTAGTACTAGTCTCTGGGAATCCAAGTCTAATCGATAATAGCTCTTTATATAATTCGCAAAAAGCGTGGTTTTGGCCTTGTACCGATTCCCGGCTTATCACCGGGATAGTCGTTAGACGGATATCCCTGTAGAACTCTTACGGAGTCTTACATTGGTGGACACACAGGGGTCCGCCTACAACCTGGCCGGTTTACATACGACGCAAACTCGCAAATCGCGAATCTACCGCTCTAGAGGCAGAGGACATTTCCTTCCAGCTAGAATATTGGATCGCTCCAACTCTCCAACTGAGGATGACTTCGTCTTGCTGTCTCAGTCTAAGTTCCTAGTGCTTCTACTGCGGATAAATCCGCTTTCTGGAGAAAGGAACTGTCAGCTTCGGTACCGCCATCGACTTTTATCTCCAGGATCCCACGTTCTTCTTCACGGTCCGTTTTGCCAAAGAAAGATGCTAGTCCCGCCGTAGCTTCTAGGACTAGATCAAAAACGGTCGCAGCTACTCGGGCATCATCCAATCCTGCAAATAGATTCCTCATCACATGAGCGTCCTCAAATCCTGTTAACAGAATTTTAAAGCGATCTGCTCCATCGCAGAAAGCTCTACTGAGTAACCCCACGGCTACCGTATCTGTCGAAGGAGTGATAACCTCGCCGAACTCTCACCAGCTCAAATTCGCTCTAGGCATGTCCGTGTTCGAAGTCTCGCCACCATTGAAGAACGCGATGGCAGATAGTTCTCCTTTGACCTCGCTAACCTCGGGGGATGTCACAGACAAGAAGGGGAAGAGAAGAGATAGAGACACAAGGAGACCTGTACAGTTGGGAATGGAAAACGGTTACGCTTTGTCTCTGATGGCAGCGCTTCGCATTGAATACCATCAAGAAGCCGATTCAGACAACTCCTTGTTCGTGCAGTCCAAGATGTTAATTGGGAAGAAGAATCTGGAGGTGTCCGATGTTCTAGACAGAGGCGTGAACCTTCTAAACGTGACGGTCGCCCCATTCTGCGTGGAGATAGGGCTAGGGATGAGAGTTGATTCAACGGTGAAGGACATGCAACTCTTGTTGACGAAGGCAGCTTCTCTGGTCAAGGGCCGGAATAACTGCTTCCTCGTCGATCCACACAATCTTTTGATGGGCTGCTTACGTGGCGCCGGTTTGCTGGAGGAATTGAGTATAGCCTGGTCGGTGTTGAACGTACGGATGAGCCTAGCTCAGAAGAACTTCGAGAAATATGACGTTGAGTATAAGGCTGAAACAACTGAAGAACTCCTCCTATCCCCAGTTTCGACGAACGCAGAAATCTATTCTCGTCTACTGGAGCTGAGGATGAACATGGAGCATCTAACCTACATTCACAAAGAGCTCGCTCACCACGGTGACTTGGTGCCCGACGACTTCCACGATTCCCAATTTCCTTATCTACCAAACTGGCTTCCTGCTTCGAAGGCGCTCAAGGAAGCCTTCCCTTCACGGGAAGCGGAGGTGCGGCCAGCCTTGATCTACTACAACCCGGACACGGGGGAGAGGACAGAAAGAGCACCTCCTGCGCGGTCGAGTTGGGGAGCAGGGGATGACTTTCAGCCTCCTGATCCCATGGAAGAGAGCGAGCGCTCCAGGAAAGCACACAGGATGGGAGGTCACTGGCAAGATCACAGACAATATATGGGTGAACGCTTGGGTAGTGTCAGAGAAGAGCCGGGAGCGGAATCAGACTACTCACATACAAGAGTAGAGAGAGATGCTTTCGCCTCCGCATCGACTGTGAATTCTTATGCGTTCCTTGGGACAGACACCCCTTACAAGTCAGCACGCGAGTTTTTCGTTCCGCGCTCCCCGATAGGAGCCCATCACACGCACGCTGTTCCCGGTTATCCTGCTCCGAATCCACTCTTCGGATTGGCATCGGCGAGCCCCTATGGATTTGGTAACAGATACGTGCAAATGGGAGGAGCGACTGAAGGAGTAGGTCAGCGAGCGGAATTGGATCAAGCTTGGTCCAGGCATCCTGAGTCCGATCCAGCAAGAGGGTATGCACAGACAAGCGACGGTCATCCCGAAGAAAGAGACTCTTGTGACCATGCAGATGGACATGAAAGAGACCGTCCTGGTAGAGGCCAACGAGGTGGTGGAGCCGGTGGAGGTACTCCCAATGGATGAGGACCTGACGGCAAGCCAGGAGGAGGACCATCAGGAGGTCGAGGAGGAGGCTTCCCCGGAGGTAATGGAGGGGGTTTCCCAAGCAGTGCAAACGGTGGCTATCCAGGCTTTCCCAGTGGCGGCGGCGGTGGAGGATTCCCCGGCAGTGGCGCGGGTGGTGGCGGCGGAGGAGGCCCTCCGGGCACACCTGGGGGAACTCCGCCCCTTGCTCCATACGGGACTATCGTACCTACCATCGAACCTAAGCTGAAGGTGGAAGGGCTACCAGAGTGGGATGGATCTCACCTCTCAGCTGTGGACTACTTTTGGGAAGTCGGAAAACTGGCATCGCTGGGCGGCTGGCTTCCTCAAGCTCTCGGCTACTGGCTCCCTTCACAACTAAAGAAGGGGTCGGCTGTACAATCTTGGTTCTCTACATTAGCGAGTTGGAGACAGGCGGAGATGAGGTCGCAATACCTGGTTTATTTGCAAGGAATCAAGGACCGTTACTTGGGTCGGAAGTGGCAGCTGAAGATGAACATTAGCTTCGAGCAACAGGCCTTTAGACAAGAGGGTCACAATCGGGAGACTCCACAGATGTTCATCAACAGGAGGATTCGCTACACAAGGATGCTGGCGAACTCCGACGATGGAGGGCCCCTGGAGGTCTTCTTGGTGATGCGAAAGGCTCCCATTCGATGGTCGACCATCCTAGTCATGGAGAATATAAACTCGTCGGAGGAACTGTATGACAAAGTCAATGAGCATGACGAATCTCTCATAGATGCAGCCTGAACCGATTCATTGAACATCCTCACCATCCAAAATCTCACCTCAAATCTTCGGAAGATGGGATTTTCTACTGATAGCGGCCGGTCGTTAGCTCCGCGGCGAGTGAACCGGGCGGAAGCCGAGGCCAGATACGAAGAAGACAATGTTGCGAGAGCGGAGACGGGCGAGGATCTTACATCGGAGCCGGATGAAGCAAATTCTTCCGCGACAATGAAAGAAGTTTACCAGACCCTAGCGAAGCATCAACGCCCACCACCGAAGGATGGCTATCCATACGCAAAGAATGACCACGTCACGACGAAAATGGGTTGGCTGCCGCCTTCTCCTTGCAAGGTGTGTGGTAGCAAGAACCACTGGGATCGCGAGTGCTTGGACTGGTCGGTGTACCTGGAGAAACAGAAGAGGAACACCTTCTCAGTTAGTGTCAATCCTGTCACAGAAGAGTTGGGGATGCTGTACCATAGTGCATATTGTGTTCTGCTCGACACTCGGATCCTCGACAAAAAAGAGGTTTTTTGAGCGCGGCTGCTCCTTGGGCACGAGACGAGGAGCTTAAGCCCATGCCTGTAGCACAGGTATTAGATGTGACTAACGGATTAACGGATAACGTACAGGACAACCGAGATTTGGGGAAGATGGCCTTCCCCGACAACACTACAAAAGGCCGAGTTGCGTTCAGGGCCTCACGCCGAGTCCAGATGGAGGTAGAGAACAAATACTGGACGAACGACGCGCGGATGTGCAAGGCCAAACGACATGTCCTCGAGCCAGAAGAGGACTGGTCGGACGAGGAAAACGAAGAAGACGCTGGGGAAACGGAGGAGACATCCAGTGTAGGGGGAGAACCAGCAGAAGAGGAAGCTTTCGAGATACCCCCGCCTCCTACTGAGTTGATGCCTATCACGATCCGACGGAGAAGGAATCACGTTGCAGGAGATTCAGCGATTGGGATTTCGGTATTGTCGATCAAAGGATGGGTGGAGTCCATATTGGGGGAGAGTATCGATCTCAGGCTCGACTCATGCGCCGATATCACCCTCATCTCTGAGGAATTTCATGCGAACCTACCAAACCCTCCAAAAATCAGGAATGGCCATCGAATGAATCTGGCGCAACTTACTGATTCAGGTACCATCATCAAAGGCTATATGAAGCTCCACATCTTTATGCTATCCACAGACGGAGAGCTACTCGAGACGGAGGCCGAAGCATATGTGGTACAGGGCATGTCGGTACCGATATTGCTAGGCGAGGACTTCCAGCAGAGCTACGAGGTCAACGTCGCACGAAAGGTGGAGGCAGGGACCAAGATTTCATTTAAAGGACAGAACTACGAGGTCGAAGCTACCGGAGTGGGGCCCATCACGGACCAGACATCGATGCACGCCTTGGCGACCAGGCTCACGATTCACGCGGACCGAGTGTCGAGAGTGAAGCAGCACAGAAGAGTGAAGAAGCAGCGCAGGAGAAAAAAGGAGCGTCTAGGCTTGAATCAGCGAATGGTGCGAGCTTCGATGGACATGCGGATCCGTGCTCACGAGTGCAAGAATGTGTGGCTGGATGGGGATTTCGGAGAAGATCGCAACTGGCTGGTGGAGAAGAGCGTGTTGGGCAACGCGCAAGATTCCTGCTTCGTTATTACCAACACTCTTATCAACGCGAAACAGCCAATCCTACCGGTAAGCAATGTCAGTGATTGCCCTCGGATAATACGCAAGGGTGAAGTGCTGGGCACCCCCATAGACCCTCAGGACCACTTTGACTCCCCTAAGATGGAGGCGGAGCTCACCACGATGACGGTGAAGACACAAATACTACGTGAAGTCCTGACGGCGCGCCTGGAGGAAGACAAGACCAGGACGAGTATGGAAGACATTGCGGAGAGGACCTTCGTGCGAACCGAAGATGGATCCGGGGTGCCTCACGATGAGCAGAACCGCACACATGGAGTACATATGCGGGACGAGAAGGGATGAGTTCCAGACAAGGGAGATATCACGGTGGGAGAAGAAGTGGACGAATCGGAGAACTACGGCCTGAAGACCGCGGCCATGCCCGATTTGACCGATTACCCATCGGCTGACATGAAGAACTTGCTAGACATAGGTTCTCTCCCTGAGCATCTTCAAGAACGAGTGTGGAGCATGCTCAAACGATGAGTCGGCGCCTTTGGCTTTGACAGGCAACTGGGACATTTGGATGCCAAAGCGAGGGTGCGAACCAAGGAAGGTCAAACTCCTATTGAAGTTCCAATGTACACCAGCTCTCCGGAGAAACGGAGAGTGATAGACGAGCAGCTTGATAAATGGTTCGAGCTCAGCGTGATTGAACCGCCGTTGATAAGTCCATGGAGTGCGCCTGTCGTGATTGCATATTGCAATGGGAAACCACGCTTTTGCGTGGACTATAGAAAACTCAACGCTGTTACTATTGGGGATGAGTTTCCCATACCACGGCAGTCAGAAATACTAGCTTCTCTATCAGGATCGCATGTTCTCTCATGTCTTGACGCTTTAGCAGGGTTCACTCAAATGGAGATCCATCCTGACAACGTCGAGAAAACCGCGTTCCGAGCCCATTGTGGCTTGCAACAATTTCTACGGATGCCTTTCGGTCTAAAGAACGGTCCTTCCATATTCCAACGAGTGATGCAAGGCATCCTGTCGCCATACCTTTGGCTATTTTGCCTCGTCTACATTGATGATATTGTCGTCTATTCCAAAAGCTACGAAGACCACATCAACCATCTCGACAAGGTCTTAGGTGCCATCGAAAAGGCTGGGGTGACGCTTTCCCCCACTAAATGTCACCTGTTCTACTCCTCCATTCTTCTACTGGGGCACAAAGTTTCGCGACTGGGCCTGTCCACACACAATGAGAAAGTCAAAGCTATTTTGGACCTCAAGAGACCAACGAAATTGTCGCAGTTGCAGACTTTCTTGGGAATGGTTGTATATTTCTCGGGTTTTATTCCTTATTACGCAGATATCTGCATCCCTCTGTTCCAACTTCTCAGGAAGGATAAGAAGTGGGAGTGGGGAGCAGAGCAGGAACATGCGCTCTACATGGCGAAGAAGGCCCTCAGGAGCGCGCCAGTCCTCAGACACCCCATCGAAGGCAAACCCTACCGGCTGTACACCGATGCTTCAGATCATGCAGCAGGAGCCGCTTTCCAACAAGTTCGGCCAATAATGGTTAGAGACTTGAAGGGGACGAGAGCATATGCTCGGCTGAAAAAAGCTTACGACACTGATACGCATGCTGCGGGGGCCGAGTGTAATGTATAAGATGGAAGGTGTGCTCTACTGGTGCCCTAGCAGAACACTGTCTGCAACCGGAGCATATGAGGCGACTATGTCGGGTACGACTGTCAAACCACTACCACTCCACAAAACCAACAACCAAATATAGCTAGCTCGGCTAGGAGAAGCATCCAACGCTTGACTTCCTGGCTATCTCCCTAAAGAACGGCTTGTACGCCGTAAGATCGAAAGTTCTGGGTAGGGACCAAGTATTAGGCCGCTTTATGATAGTCCTTCCGTGAATGTACTCTCTTCTCTGCTTCAATCCTCTCTTGACTTCGGATCGTGGTACACTAGAAACGTGCTAGCCTAGCTAGTCGTGCTAATAGCTCTCTGCGATGTAACCTCCTATAGAATTCCTATCCGTGAACAGATGGACCTTCACAAGGTTCTTAACCAATGTTCTCGAACGTATGTGTATGTTTTACGGCTGTTAACCGGCGTGTTTATTGTGCTAGCTCGCACTTGTATCCTTCCAACCAAGTCCAACCTCGACTCCTTGCCCTTTTAACCGCTCTGCTCTGTGTCGCGTATGTGTTCTGTGACGCTGCACGCGGACTCTCAACGAGTATGAATCCAAACACTCAACGCGCCCCTCAACAGGTAGAAACCGACTCTCAACGAGTATCAGCCACTCTCAACGAGTATGAAACCTTGAAACCCTCAATCCCTCAATCCCTCAGTGCACTCTGTGCGTGTTGTTGTGCAAATGAACTTCTATTGAAGGACAAATGGACGGTGGGCTAGATGCGCGCCTTTAGAACGTAGGGGGTCACTATATGAATAGCTACTGTCTCCACTAACCGGGGTACGATCCGCTGCCCTCCTCCCACTTCTCCCCTTGCTTTTATACTACTAACTACATACATAATCACATGAAAGTACGGCGGCCTAGGCCTTGGGTATACATGCCAAGCAAAACAGAATATAAATAAAATGAATATAATTGGTCCAATCCACGAAACCCCAGCCTGACCCATATGGTTGCTCCATCAGCAGCCACCGAGAAATCTGTTCTTCCACGATAAGAAAGTGCTTCCGCCATTTCCAAGACCTATATCCCTTAGCTAGCTCAAGGAGTATTCATCCCCTAGCTATAAGCTTTGAGATACAGTGCCCTAGCAATGTCGCACATCCACCAGCGTTTACTAGGTCCGATTCGTATTCCTACTGTCAAAGTCCGGATATCACTGGTGCTAGATCTGCGGCTGCAATTGCCGATCACAGCTGCAATCACCGAGTCATAACTCCTGGCCCGTAGTACCCGACGGCCCTGCCTACTCCGGTGGGTACTGATTCCGTCATATTGCGCTACTGAAACATCATGTGTCTCGTCGCGTCGCTCGGCTAGTTCATATCAACGCCTAACAAAGTCGCTAGCTTTGTACTCATTGGCTACTGCATCGGTTTCCTCCTAGATCTTGTTATGTATCATAGTGTAAAGTCGCCTAGGCTAGGCTTCTCCAATAGACTTAGCTTTAACCGGTCAAAACTGAGCTAGCAACCTCATATGAAGTATCGCTAGCAGAGTATCGCCTCGTAGCCCTTATCTAGGCACTAACACCGTCTACGCGCTCGATCCTAGCGCTAGCCGTCTAGTCATGGATGATTGTGCTAGATGTAGGATTTCGCAAAAAGCGTGTTTACAGGCATGGCCTGAAATCCGGCTTATCAACGCGGGATTGCCTCCTCCTAAACTTACGGTATCCCGACAATTATCGCAAGAAGTTCGTAGCAGACTACCTCGAAGATCCAAGTTTCAAGAAGATATGGGAGGATGCGACAACAGTGAAAGACTGGAAGCTGGGACAGCGGTTTTTCGTGAATGAAGAAGGTCTCCTATTCTTCCGCAACGTGGACTATCAACCACATCTTTGTGTTCCATTGAAGAGAAGATTGGACCTTATCACTGAAGCTCATGAGAGTCCCGTGGAGTCAGTGCACATAACCCAGAGCATTTGTGGACGAAATTGAGCTCCAGGTTCTATTGGAGGAGGATGAAGAGAGATCTTTCCACCTTCTGTGACTCCTGTGACGTTTGTCAGAAAATCAAGACCAGGAACTTCACTCGATACAGCTTCCTCATTCCAAATCTCATACCTTCCCGACCTTACGAATCAATTTCTATGGACTTAATAGTGAACCTCCCATGGTCGAATGAATGCAACACCGTCTTCGTAGTCGTCGACTGCCTCTCCAAACATGCCTCATTCATCCCTACAACCTCAGGACTAACTGCGGAGGGATTTGCAGAGCTATTTGTTACGCACATTGTCTCGATATTCAGATTACCTGATAGCATAATCACAGACAGGGATCCTCGCTGGACCTCCGACTTTTGGAGGGCGGTAGTAGCAGCGATCCGGACTAAAATATCTCTGTCGTCCTCTCATCATCCTCAACATGACAGACAGACAGAGAATACTAATTGGCAGCTTGAAGGACTTGAGGACGACCCCTCATATGGAATGAAGAAGGAGTCTGCCGCTTTCCTCGATCGTTTGCAGGTCATCAGGGAGAACACGCGTTTGGCGATAGCTAGGGCTCAAAACGAACAAGCTAAGTACTACAACAAGGGCAGGAAAGACATGCTGGAATTCAAAGTGGGAGCCAAGGTCTTGATCAATCCGCACACGCTAGACTGGAAGGAGTCTAAGGGCGATGGGTCCTCCCTGTCGTGCCGGTGGATTGGACCCTTTGAAGTTCTTCAAAAGATTAATCCAAAGACTTATCGCATGCGGCTCGACAACAGATATCCCGGATTCCCAGTATTCAATTGTGAACATCTGCGGCTGTACAAGGACAGCCCCGAGAATCTGGGACTACGGACGACTCTTCCCGAGATCAGAACCGACAAGCCTACTTCGGAGGAATATGAAGTGGAGCGCATCCTCAGCAAGAAATACGATAAATCACGGAAAGCTCTGATGTGGCTGGTGTGATGGAAAAGCTATGGGCCACAATACGACTCCTGGCAAACTCGGAAGGACCTACGCAACGCTCCGGAGGCTCTGCGCAACTCCGAGAAAGCCGAAAAGGCGTCTTGGGCCTGACTTTGTCCATGGGACCGTGCCATATAATTGTACGGAAGAAGATGAGGCCCCCATCCGCAAGATCAGGGGATACCGTTATACCTCATCATGAGCTGGTGACAGCTTGTGATGGATATCTATCAGTGCGCATCTACATTTCCTCTTATCAGCTCATTTCTCTTTCTTCCTTTCCCTTATACCACGAATACTTCACTCCCGAGTGACGACCTTTGAGATATCTCATCGGTTTCAATCGGTAGTAGCGTCCCAGCAGTGCAGATATCTCCTGCTGTTGCGCTTACGAACATGTACTCATCATGTTAAATGATAAATTGTTTCGAAATTCCGTGGGTGGTGTCGCCGTACCCTCAATCTCTTCCAAGGCCAACACGCTGTGGATCTCCTACCTAGGGGACTCCGACGACATCCCCCTCGAGGTGATGTCCTTCAGGAAACACAAAACTTATCCTACGGCTACGGGGCCTTCCAGGATCCTGCTCGAGACGGACTACGCACACCAGCCAGTGTGGTATCACCCGTCATGTTTTTGGTGGCCCTTCAATCCCACTGGGGCTCCGACGGGGAGCGGCTCTGATTCGCTCGCCTACATCTTCGACTATCAGACATCTATCGCAACAACAGAAGAGGTGTACAACGCTTATGACTCGGACGGACGCAAGCTGGGCGAGCGCCACGCAGGCTGCATGCTAGATAAAGAATGGACGCGGACGTGCTTAATCGATTCAGAACGTCTCGGACGTGCTTGCGTGGCTCTCGCAAACAGCAATGAGTACAATAGCCACCTGCGCCGGCCAGGTGGGGAACTTGCCTGCAGTTGTCGTCTCGAGCGACATCGAACACAGTTTCTTGACCGAACGCGAAGCAAAGGATGCGGCATCGGAGGCTAAGCACGTGATCCTGAGTCAACTGGGTTACATTACTTGGTTCCTATCCTGCCGCAGCGACTGGTGTCAGGGATTACCAGTAGCAGAGGCAGTTTATATCGCCAGCCTTCAGCTTTGGGAACGTCTGAGGAGAGGAGTCTTAGTGGATATCGAGAGCTATTGGACGGAGATGAACATACCACATTGGCTCAAGGAGAACGTACCCATGCACTACCAATGGACCTACAACCTCGACACTATCGAGCATTTCTTCATCCTCAGCCCCACTTTCCTCCGCAAATATTTCGGAGCCGTCGAGACGAATGGCGGATCCGAGGTTCCGATCGAGTCCTTGGCATTGTACCTGATTTGGAGCTCGTGTCTCTTGTGTTACGACTTGTACTCGAGGGATCTGCTGCGCGCACCGCTGGGGCGTATCGCCAGGACCTTCCGTTTGCAATTCGTCTTGAAGATGGTGGACGAGTTGTACTGGGGTGTGCGCAACATTCCGATGAGGGAAATGGCAAGCACCTATGCTGAGAAATTTAAGTGCACCATTTCGGAGTACGAGACGGTGAGAGCCATAGCTGTAGAATATAGACAAAATATGGTGGCTGTAGCCATGGGGTGCATTGGTAAAAACACTAACTGTAGCCACTGCTTGGCAGGCTCCGTGCTGCAGTGTTTAGTGCGCCTGCAGCGGAAATTCTTTCGGTTCCGGGGCCGGAAAAACCCTTGGGATTGGGCCTTTATTTGGCCTGGGAAGAATGCCTCAAAACGGGTTGCCCCATGAATATAATAGATTAGATTACACGTATTGTCACACTGTTACAACTGCTCCCGACCTCCGTCCTACCTGTCCCGTTCCACCCGTCCGCACCCGCCTGTGCTACCCGCCCCGCCCTCCACTGCACCTGCCGTACCCGGTACCCCCTGCCTCTGCACCCACTACCGCACTTAGCACAGCATCCGCCCGCTCTGGGCGCATCCACCCCTCCGCACCCGCTCCCTTGGCCGTCTGCACCCGCCTGCGCTACCCGCCCTGCCCTCCACCGCACCCACCGTACCCAGTACCCCCTGCCTCAGAACCCACTACCACGCCTAGCACCGCATCCACCCACTCTGGGTGCATCCACCCTGTCTGCACCCGCTCCCTTGGCCATCCGTATCCGCCCCCATGCCCTCCGCTACACCCACCATACCCGGTACCACCCGCCTCCACACCCGTTAGCACCGGAACAACCCGCCCTGGGCGCCTACCCCGTCTGCACCCGCCCCCTTGCCTGTACCTGCTCGTAGGCCCTCCACTACACCTGCCATACCTGGTACCCGCCCGCCTCCGCACCTACCGTATCCACTGCCCTACGCCGCATTTCACAGCACCGCACTCCGCCTGCCCACCCGCCGCCGTCTCCAGCTGCACTGCCACACCCACTCTGTGCCTTAAAATTACATTATGATAAAATAGCTCTGAAATATATTCTCTTCGCCAACTCGCTGTGCTCATCTCATTTCCCCAATATCACCTACAAAATCAACCTACTTACAAACTTCCTTCCAAGCCCACACAATGAAAAATAAATAATTTTATTAAAAGTTTCGTGCACGAGATGAAAAAAAGAGACGACAGTAGAGAAAGAAAACTAGTTTGTAGCTTTACCTTTCCCCTTTTTCCCTTTGACCGGCTCCAGGGAGTAAAAAAGTCCATCAAGTATCCAATACACGTCCTGCACTGCATAGTCCCATTCTGCCGACTCCCCTTCCACCTCGAAATTCACCGCACAGCCCCAGAAAAACAAGCCTGCGACTACGCTCAGGCAGCCGTTTTGACCTGGGAAATCAAGCGTGTCCCAGGAATAGCCGTACTCCCCCTCGTGACACCATCGCCCATCCGGCCTCTTCAAACGCCACTTGGGTTGGAGAGAACTCCACCAGGCATTCCATTGCTCCGAGTATTTCGCTGCGTCTCGCACAATGATCGGTTTTTTCGTCTTCTGTCCACGCCCGCCTCGAATCCACTGGTGGATCTCGCCAGGCCGCTTCTCCATGGGTAGTCCTCGTGAGGGGTTATCGTAGTTGTAAGCTTTCTCGAGTTGCACAAGCGATTGTAGCACAGCGTGGAAATGGCAGCCGAGGTCCGTCATCATGAGGTACTTGATGCTATCCCTCAGCCACGCTGGCGTATCCTCCAGAAGGTCGAGGACAGGCAGCGTCGGAGGCGGCATTGACTTGTCTTTGTTGGCGGTAGCACCTTCGTCAGGCACACGAGTGGGCCGCGGCGGCAATAACGTGTCTGTGTGAGCACCCTCATGAGGCACAGGAGTGGGAGTAGCCAGCGGCGGCATTGAGGTGTCGGCGTTGGAGTCTTCGGCGGCAGCAGCACCTGCACAGGCTGGAGGAGGTTTTGGGCTGTCCTTGTCGCTGGCGGCACGATGTTCGTCAGGCACAGGAGGAGCGACGACCAGACTCGGCGCTAGCGGCATTGGTGTGTCCTTGTCAGCGGGCTGGCTTCCATGAGGCGAGGGCGCGGCTGGTGGTGGTACTGTTCCACCCAGTGGGGACGGCGCCAGTGAAGATGTGTCAGCGGGTGTTTCGGGATGACCATTAAGCAAGCTTGACGCTGTCATGGCCACATTCAATCTTCCCGATTGACGACATGGTTTGGGGTCCTCTCTAGCCTTCTTCTTCTCCGCTCCTTTCCCCTTCTTCCCTCCCCGCTTTTTACCAGCATCCTCCGCCTTCCACTTGTCTGTGGTTGCCTTCATCCCCTCTCGCAGCGGTGCCAACAGCGCATCCAGCTTGGCGATGTTCTGGAGCCGGGCAATCCCTGCCTCGTTGGTCGGCTGATTGAATGCCTGCCAATTGCGCATGTTCTTCTTCTTCACCTTGTTGTGTGGTGGCGCCTCTGGCTCGTCGGATTCAGACTTGTCGGAGGAGTCGCTGTCGCTCCAGTCGTTCAACTCGGCGTCGTCGTCATCTTGGTCGATGGTGTACTGGGCGGCACTGAGGAGCTCCTTCTCCTTCCCCTTGCTTGTAGACGTCGCGGCGCCAGCAGCGGGCGCCTTGCCTTTGCCTGTAGAGGTCGTCACGCCCACAGCTGCCTTTGCTGCCTTCGTTGCAAGACCATATTCGCGGATTCCTCGGTACCTACTCAACCGGTCAGACCAGAACACATCTTACAAGCGGAAGCACCTGGAAGCACGCACTGAATGATGTCCGCAGATAATCCTTATACAACTCGAGGAAGCCTCCGAATTTCTCCTTTGCCCAGCCAGGGAAGTGGTCGGCCTTTGCAGATTTATTGTGCCCAAACGTAATGCTGTAGAAACAGACAATATCAGTATTTTTTCCTCGGTAACGAGGCCACACATACTGCACTGTCCGCAAGTCGCCATCGTACTTGGGTATCGGTCCCCCAAGGACGACCAGAGCGTGTAACCTGGTGCGCTCATAGATACCTTGAAGAAATTGTGCCATGAATGGTCCGACGTTCTCAATACATCTGAAAAACAATATATTTAGTGAGAAAAACGAGAATCATTAAGAAATGTTAACTCACTGATGTCTGGCCTCTGGGCTCTGGGAAGGCGGATCCGTGATACATTTCAAATATTCTTCCCGTGCGGTAGCTGCCTCTGCTTTCGCGCGATCAGTGTAACCCTTGCATTCAGTCTCCGGCAATGACGTGAAAACCTCGCAAGCGATTTGCGCCCAGTATGAGGCCTTCGGTTCCTTCGAGTGCGCACGCTAGATCCGTCCCCCTCGCTAGAGTTCCAGCACTCCGCCACGACTGGCGCAACCTTCTCCATATACGCTTCGTGCATCATTTGCTGATATGCCTGCCGGGCTTTAGGTGGCGACTTGACCCCAGAGAGCTCAGCTAGATACACTGTCCATGGATCCTTGCATGGGTCCCCGCTGATCTTGCCTTGTTTACGAAGACCATGTACTCGATATTTTAGCCAGCGCCTAATTCGCTGAAAGGACTGTCAGTCACCCCACGTGCTATCGTCACACCGCGTTACTCACCAAATCCAGCACATCCCTTCGCTCCTGTTTCTGCTTCTGAAGCGTCTCCTCCAAGACCTCCTCAGGAATCATCACTTCGGGGTCGAACACGGGAAATGGCATCGCAGGCTCCTCGTGGTCTGCCAAGCGCCAACTCACGAGAGCGTGATACTCGTTACACACAAGCTGATGATATTTGCGCTCTTCACGTCGACCTGCATGCATCGCCTGGCCATATCCCTCGATGTGTGGGGCGAGTATTGTCTCTCTTACCCCCTGCGCCCACAGCCTCGAGTTTTTACGGTTTTCTTTCTCGATTCGCTTGTGTTTGCCCATTGCTGAATAGCATGTCAGTAATAATTCTTTCACTCTTGGTGCCTTCCCCAGATCTCACCTTAATTTATAACAGTGGCTCACAAAGATTATCTCACTCGACGAGATTTTTTTTTGCGGACCGGCAAGCAGTGGTAGAAATGTGGGATGACAAGCATTGCAGGGCATCCACCATCACTGATTCCTCCCGGCCACATGAGTCCTCACTCTCCATATCGGAGTTTCAAAGCTCATGTTATTTAAGGCCCTGTTCCCAAAACACCTTCGCTTTCACCCCCCACTTTTTCTCTCAAACCACACTCAATGACCACCCCTGCCCCCACTTCTCCCACAGCAACCCTGGCTGCTGCGGGAGCAACTCCTGTGGCTGCTGTCCCTGTGGCTGCTGCCCCTGCGGCCAGTGCTCCTGCCGCTGCCGCCGTTGCTGCGATTGATCCCGGTATATAACCTTCTCGTTCTCCCTCATGCTCCTACTGACTTTGGACTTTAAAGCCATTGCCGCCACTTTGCAGCAACTTGTTGCAGCTCTCAACGCCACCAACCTCACTGGTGTCGCACTTTCTGACGCTGTTGCCCAGTCGCTCGCTCCTCCTGTGGCGCAAGGTATGTTCGCCAGTTCTCCGATCTTATCCTCTCTGATGTCGCCTTGGACAGCCCCTACGATTAACCCGCGCTACCAGCTTGTTGGCCCCTGGGAGGCCGGGGTTCTCTACGGCATTATCCCCCTGCAACCGCTTATGCCCGTCCTTCCTGACACCAACGACAAATGGTACGCCATTACATGCGGCAAGTATGTGGGCCTCACCCACAATTCCGCCATCTCCCTCGCTGCGGTCACTGGCGTCTCTCAAGGACTTCATAACCACTACTTGAGTCAAACGGTGGCTTTAGCTGCTTTCAACGGCGCGCTCGCCGCCTTCGCGGTTGAGGTCATCCTTTAACTTCAACGGACGGTCCGGCAATGTTTTTATTTTTCCCTCCTTTCTCATCGCTCACACTACCACCCAGGCGTTATGACATTCCTTCTTGCTCCGTAGATACCAGTAGCCAGGGCCACTTTGTTCTACTTTGTTTGTGAATCCAATTCCTAGCCTTTCCCAATATGGCTTTCCTCGAACTAAGCACGTCAACAAATTGCTCCCATTTGTCGACAACATCCTTTTTCGGCCAGTTCTCACGCAGTCTACGCTCGATGCGGATCATATTTTTAGTGCTGGAAGCCCGATTGAGAACACAGAAAACCAGACAGGCTGTTTTCTCCCATCTGACGCAACCATCATGCTCGGGCCAGCTACCCCGAGACCCAATGCGGAACATCACATGCTGAGTCCACGCTAGCTTCTTCTTCTTTTGCTATATATCATTGATTAGTCGATCAGGATCGCTTATCCTTCATCCATGCCCTCCGACCCAGAGCTGGACGCAGTTATCACCCAGCTGTGCAACATTTCAATTGCTGAATCCCTGCAAACTCTTCCTAAAAACTCACCGCCTCTGCCTTTGACGCCTCACAAGGACCGCCAACGACATTATATCTATTCATCCCCGACCAAAAGCAGGGAAACCAACGCATGGTGTGCTGATCTCAAGGCCAGCAACGCACATTTAATCCATCCCCTTCAGGGACGAAGCTGCGCACACGACACAAGGAGTTTCCTGTGGGCGGGCCACTCGCGTAACCAAGAGCAAGATATCCCGCAGCAAGAAAAACGCTGCCTATGCTGTTTTTTATGGGCAGGTGCCTGGGACCTATCAGAATTGGTGTGTCCTTGTATTTCTGGAACTGTCCGTTCATTTTAATCAATTCGGTATTATTTCCAGGAGCCCAGAAATCGAAACTAAGGTCGCTGGGGCCCGCCACACTTTGTATTGTGGCTATTCGTCCATTGCAGCCGCCAAGGCCGCCTTTGAATACGCGGAAATTTGCAGCTGGACACGCGTCTGCACCTCAAGATCCCCTTCACCGTCCGCACCACCGTCTGAGGCCATGCCCCTCCCTGTCCAGGAATCTGAGCCTTCCAATCCCCTTCATGAGGATGTACCCGGCAGCAAATGGTACATAGTGTACGCGGGCATCAAGCCCGGTGTGTATCAATCCAGGTACGCATCCCATATGTCAATCACAAAATCTGCTAACTCGTTCTTCAGCTTGGAATGTGGGCTTAATACTCGCGGGATCCGTTGTTCTGTGTACGACTCCACACCATCAAAGGAAGAGGCATTTTCTGGTTTTGCGACAGCCTTTTCTGCTGGCAGAACTCGTATTTTGGAATGTAACTGACTAACATTGGATTTTCGTGGTTTAAACAAGTAAAGGCTTTAAATAAATGCCTGTCCTAGACGTTAAATAAATGCTTGTTCATATGGAGTCAGGTTGGCTTTGTGAAGAGCAGAATATGTTTTCAGCCGCCATAATTTTACCGAGTACTGCACCCTTCCATGGAGGTATAATCCCTTAAAGTCATTGTCTTCACAAGCCCATACAACAGCCTCCCGCATCGACGGCTTTGTTAAGGGGCCAGAGTTGAGAGCAATGACCCGAGCCAACACCAACTGCGCCCGAGATTTTGAGTACTTCTTCTGCGCTGCCTGGAACATCATCTCGTCCCCCGTGGACGTACTAAATACAGCCAGTGAACAATTTAATTAGTCAAATACGAAGCAAGATAGTATGCACCCGATAGAGCTTAATAGTTCCACTCATTGTAGGATCGAATCCACTGACCTGGAGCCCCTGCTCATGCCTGTCAGCTCCATGGAAATGTGCTTCTCGTCGGCGGTGTCTGATGAGTGAGGGATAACGCTGACGTCGACAGTGCCCAAGAACTAGCATGGTAAATACCACTTGCAGATTTTGGAGGGGACAACAGTCGTGGAACCTCGAAAATATTGCCGCCGCCAGTGTCAGAGCGAGTGCTGTCTGTTTCGGTCTCAGTCTCGGACTCCGCATCGATCTCGGTGAGCGTCTTTGATTTCCGATCTGTGGGCATCCGAGTCTTGGGTTTCTTAAGGGGGTCCGGACGTCGTTTATCCAAGGAAGCCTTTTTGGCTTGCGCTCTGCAGAAGGCAGTCAGCAACCAACTCTGCATCTGAACCGGGTACATACTGTTTCTGCGCCATTTGTACCCTACGCTTGGCATGGAGCATTTCCACATTTCTGGTAGACTTTAAATCCCGTTGAAAAGTATGGCCGTCCACCTACCTCATATAATAACTCGCAGAGGATTTACGGTGACTCTGCGCTTTTTCCTCAGTGGACATCCTGCACCTACATTCGACGTCAGATCTAAAATGCAGGCTCACTTGAAAAAAAAACCTACAAAGCCGCGACCTGAGTTGAATCCATCTTCTTGCGTGGAGTCACCGCAGTGGCCAAAATGTGTTTGGGTGGAGGCGGCATGAATGTAGGATGCAAGTGCACAGCCGACCTGATGGGATTCTCGACGCACGCTAGGAGAGAGGGGCATCTTTTGGGAGCGGAGGGAGCCATAAGCCGTTCACTCAGTAGAATCCATCCTTCCATATTTGTTGTAGATCTCAACGGGTTAGCATAATATACAAACTTGAATGTCGCATGTTCTGATTTGTTCCTGATCATAAGTAACTCGACTTGTCGAGTCGAAAAGATCCAACATTCTGGCCGAGCAGCTGCCATAGTGGAAGTAAGAACTGACGGAAAAATTTCCTGCAAGCCAAATTGCTGCGGCAGTTTAAACAAAGTGAGTATGTAGAGGTGGTAACTTTAATGCATTACGGCCAGTTGTTACTGGCAGCCATAATGCATTATGCCCAGTCCCTCACTGTCCAGTGAGGAGAGCCATAATGCATTACGACTGGAGGCCCCTCAGGGCAGAGAAAAAATCAATAAAAAGGGTATATAATATATATAAAAATATGCTTATCCCACGGATTTTTTTATATCTTTTGATCCCTCCATGGAAATATACAATATCTCCATCCAAACTCCGCATCAAAAGCCGATCCTTTGCCCGCATCAAATATTGTACTGGGCACCGCATCAAAAAGGCGCAACCGCGAATCAAAATGCGCCTCGCATCAAAAATTCTGCCCCACCACCCCAAATGGGGCTCCGCATCAAAATGCGCCCTGCGCACCGCCGCATCAAAATCGGCCAAAGTGTGTCTACGTATCAAATATCACCCAAAACGGCGCTCCACATCAAAATGCGCCCTGCGCGCCGCCCCATCAAAATCAGCCAAAGCGTGTCTGCGTATCAAATATCACCCCAAACGGGGCTCCACATCAAAATGCGCCCTGCCCGCTGCCGCATTAGAAATGGCCAAAGCGGGTTTCCGCCCCAAATATCACCCAAAACAGCGCTACACATCGAAATGCGCCCTGCGTGCCGCCGCACCAAAAAATGGCCAAAAGCGGGTCTGCGCATCAAATATCACCCCAAACAGCGTGCCACATCAAAATGCGCCGCATCCAAACCAGCCTCATGCGACTCACCCACCAAATATCCAACAAGTCAAAATGCATCCTCACCTCACAAATAAATTCCTTATCTCCCATTCAAGTATCTCTGGTCGCCGGCCCGCGCCTGCCTTTTGGCCTGACAGCTGACGGCTGATTGCCGTGTCACATGTCCAGCACGAAACCATCAGATATCACTAAGTCCCTAAAGTCTGCCTTTCTCCCCTTTCTCCCCGCCCCTCGCTGGCGCCGGGTGTTGCCCTCTATTCTACTCCTCCCTGCTATTTTGGCCTTGACTAATACTACCGGCCTCCTCTGGTTTTCCTCCCGTTGTTCGTTTCTATGCTAGCCCAGAGGTAAGCTTCAAATTTATCGCTGCTTAAGAATAATTAATATCTTACCTTCCTCCAGATCTTCCCCGGCGTAGGGCTGGCGCAGCTTCTGTCGTCGTCTTCAGGGCTTTCCCCACTCTTTCTTTCTTCGGCGCCACACTGTATAACAGACACATCAGCACTCCGTCCTCGAAAACAGCACACTTACTTACGTGTCCTCCTCCTCATCGGCTGGCGACCGGTTCCGTTTACTGGGCAGCGGCGGCATTCTTCGCTGCATTGGCGACGTCGGGTCATCCTCCTCCCTCATATCCCCCATCTGGCTGAGTACCTCTGCCACATCGTCCACCGCTGCCACCCAATCTGCAAAGCCGCTCGGATCCCTCTTATCTCCCACGCGATCGCCCCACCACAGTAATGTCGCCATGAGCTGCAACAGTCTGTTCCGACCCCCAATCTTCACCAGTAAGTACCACCAGTGGTGGTCGCTCGCCTCGTCCAAGACTCCATCCTTAACCTTCCGATTTTTAGGTTGCATCCCGATCCACCAGCCCCACCACGCCTCCACGAAGCTCCCTTCTACCCCCCTAGCCCCCAACTCCCCCAGTTCCGGCGACATATCCCAAGGTCTCCCCTTCGCAAGCCATTTCTTGACGACCTCCGGGCGGCCTACGGTGCTGATCGGGTTACTGTGGAAGTTGCGCAACTTCTCGAAATCATAGAACTCCTTCACGCAGCTGGCCCACTGCAACCCCCACGACTTGCCGCGCCCAAAAGCCGCATGGGCGTGCTTATGTTCTTCTGTCCAGCTCACTCGATCCTTCCGCTTCCACATTGCTTGTACACACTTCTTCACCTCCGCGGCCTCCGCTGCGTCTACGGCCTCCTTCGCCGTGTCTTGAGGCTGGCCCTCCCGTTGATCATCGCCTCCCGCCCCGCCATCGTTCCCACCCACGTCTTTCCGATCATTCCCATCCATGTCATGGTTGTTCCCACCCATGTCGTCGTCGTCACCACCCCCATCATCCCTGCCAGCCCCATTTTGCACACCAGCTCTATGCGTTCCTCTGGTGCTCGGCGTGGTGGCACCGGATCCCCCACGTACGCTGGTACCCTCCGATCCCTTCTCGGTGACGGTAGTGCTCGGCTCCTTCTCCCAAGAGCTCGGATCAGATTCCAGTGTCCCTTCGATTGCTCGCACACGGCAGTCCGCCTCCACTGGATAATAGCCTCAATAAACGTAGCAACTATGAATATAACCCAAACTTACTGAAGTGTTCCCTCGCGAACAGTACCATACTCGCTTCCGCTGCAGCAAATCCCTGAACGTCAAACTCCGGCCAGTTCCTTGGCACAGAACCGGTCGTTTTCCCAGCGTGCACACTGTGGTAAAGCTGTCAGCATTGAAGGCTTGCGCACATCCGCATCTATCGCATGCCTACCTTCGGACCCCAATTGCACCCCCGCGCACCCCGATAGGACCTGCCAGAAAAACCGATGCGCACATTCCAAAGCGCTCTTGGATCACATCCACGAAAGGTTGCAGATAGAAGGCTGCGTTTTGTAAAGTCCTAGACTCATTTGTCAGATTACGCACATCCCGATCTTCAGAAACCTACGCGTTCATTTCCTCTGGGCTCTTGGTCGGGCTGTCGGCAAGCGAGCTCTTCCAGCCAGCCAATGATGCCTGGTATTCCCTCTCCAGGCTCGCCTTGACTTCGGCCTGAAACGCCTCCGTTTCCTCGTCCCACACCTCTTTCGTCACCTCGTTTCTGACCTTGACAACTGCCGGCACATCGTCCTCTGTAAACACTGCTCCGCAAACTATTTCCGCCATCTACGTGTCGAATCTCTCTCAGACACGACTTTCGTAGAACTTTCGCGAGTAGTATTGGGTCAGCTGAGGGCGCTGCGGTCTCGGAGGTGCACCATCCAAGTTCCCTGTAAACATGCCAGCGAACGCCTGCTTATCCTCCTCCAAAAGATTGCCATATTGGGCACGGAACCATGCCCCGATCCGCTGACAGTACGTCAGCTTTTTATTCCCGCCGCCAACATAATAGACTGCTCACCAGACGCAGTGTGTTCAGATACTTCGACCGTGCTTCCGCATCCTCGACCTCTAGACACTCATTGACCACCACATTCGCCGCCTCATCAGGTGGATCCGCAATATCCTGGGCCAAATCTTCATCGTCCCCAACGTGGTACCCATACTTCTGCATGTAGAGTTTCGGCATCGTTGTGTAGAAGGCACCCGTTTGGTTGGTATCCACCGCCGCCAGCCATTGCTCCTTCCGCGCCTCGAAGAATCGCAGTTTTGTGCCCCACACCCATGATTGTTTCCCTCTCTTCTTCTTCTGATCGCCCTTTTTTCGTTTTTTATTCTTCTTCTCCACGTCACGCGCAACAACTTCTGGGTGATATTCTCCCAGTGGAATCGAATAGGGATCATATGCTGCTGGTACAACTTCCTCTCCAGGTCCTTGAGCGTCCGGTGCTGGTGAGTTGGGTGGCGGCGAGTAGGGTTGTGGCGGCTCTACCAGGAGCGCATCCGGCTTCAATATTCTGTTCCCATCGGCATCTTCAGTTGGCTTAGAGCCTGCTGGTGACGTCCCAAGTCTGGGACTGGGTGATCTGGGCACGGGGGGGGTGACAACGGTCCCGGGAGTCGCCATTACTGTTTCTCTCACGTGCTTCCGTTCTCGCCTCTTTCCAAAACAACTGACACATGCTTTATTGTGCACACCGCGTACAACCAGTATTGAATACATCAAATCATCTCATGATACGTTCCGAGAAATCCTGGGCCTCCATGAAATCGTCGGTGCTGAGCAGTTGAGGCTCCAGGCCCCATTCGTCTGCCGCCAGAAACGCACAACGTGCCTCGTACCTGCAAATACACAAATCTCAAAATTTGAATTCCATCGGCAAGAGCTCGCACTTACCGACTGGTAAACACAATGCGCCCACCCCATACAGCGAAATATCGGTTGGGTCAAAGGACCACATCATCTGCCTCGTCTTTTACTGCCCTCGCTCCTCCTGATGGCCCCCCCTCTGGCAAGTTCGGCATACAATATTTCTTCCTGAGTGTGTCGTGAATTATCTATGCAACCTCCAACACAAGCTGACCTACATTTCTGCTTGCAGCTCAGGATCCAAGGCCTTCCCCTTCCATAACGCCAATTTTGGTGGTGCGGCAGGTCGGTCCCCAGTTCCGTTCCCCGCTCCGATGGCCGGATCCGCAGGGTGGGGGTGTACTCCTAGAGCACAATGCTGCTGCCATTCAATGACGCACCCATCGTATGTGTGGTGGCCGCGATGCGCCGCACCCGAATAGCCCAATATCATCGCTTCGGCGATCGTCCTGAAAAACAAATGAGTCTCGTGTCCCAACTGATGCTGAGCCAACCAAATTACTCACCAATTCCGCCAAGTTCCAACGACGCGCCCCTGGGTCACCAGGTAGAAGGAATATTTCCCCTTATTGGGCTCACCCACTACAACGTTGGGGCTGTCCCGCTGCGGTGGCAGGCACCAATAGCGGGGATCATGCCCCGCGTTCTGGGTGTCGGGGACGACCTCTCCAGCAGCCATATTCGTCATCGTCAGCATTGGCATCAAGTTTCAGGATAAGAAGCAATATTACTGACTTGGCAACAAAGGTATGCCCGGATCACCTTTTCTGATGGTGTTGTTTGCTGATTGCCAATAGATCGTCCATCTTTTCCTCCCCTCATGTCATGCCAGAGCCCGAGCATCTACAGCCGCCACCGGTTCCTCGACGAGTTTGACCTCGAAATCTGGAGTCGCCCGAGTATGTTCCACCGTTGCCCCCCCTCTCTCGTCTGATTAACACCATTGCAGTGCTGGAAGAGCTCTCCGAGCAGTTCTCCCTCAAAGACGTGTTTCTCCAGAAACACCCAAACTGTGGGCTAACGGCCTACCCCTCCTTGCTCACTCTGATGGAGCGCAAGGACCGACACATTGGGTCGTGACAGTTCCTCCACGACCTCAACCACTTGACCGCCATGCTAGGTTTTATTCTTCTTTTCCTCTTCTCGTCATACTGACTCGTGGTGTATAGCGTGCTCTGTCGCAGTCACCTCCATTCGCGCCTGATACCTCCACGACATCGCTGTCCTGACTGCTGAAGGTAACACCACACTTGTCGCCATCTATTCTTATACTCATTACTGCAATAGTCGCCGCCCTGTCATGCAATAGTTTTTTTTTTTCCTGGACCAGCGAGTATGACCCTTCGCCGCTCGAACCCCCCAGCCCCCCACCCTCCCCCGACCTCGACCCCATGGACACCTGGGACCACATGACATGGGGCCCTGGTTGGCTTGCAGGCAACGACGACTCTGACTCCGCACCCCACGGCCCAAGCGCATGGGACTCGGCACCTCTCCATGCCTGGGGCAAAGGCCCATGGGACCTTATGGGCTCCGCACCCTGGGTCATCGCACCAGTGGTCGTGCTGTCGTCCGGAACACGCTGGCGTGCGCAGTGATCTTCTGTCCTCTCACATTGCTCACCTATATGAATATATGTTTTGCTCGTCCCATGGATTGTGTTTATAAGTGCCGTACAAACAAAATAAGTCATCGCAAGTCATCGTATCACTATTACAAAGTGAGGTCGATACAGAATTCAATACTGCTGCCCGCTATGGGCTGGAGCACTCCCGACAACTTCTCCGCCATGCGTGTGGCCTCCTTGGGCCCCGACTTTGTCCTATCAATATATGAGATTCATTCTATTTTGTAAAAAAAAAGGCTACCTCTTTGTGTCCGCCTGCAACCTGCAGGGTGATATATGAGCACCAGTGTCGGAGTATATGAATATGAATATGATATACCTTTTTTCGAGGTTTTCCCGGGATGCTGAGACATTGCGCTGCATTTTCGGACACGTGAGTCATGCGAGAAGCGCCGCATGCATGCACTGAGCTGGGAGTCAAGACCGGCGGGTAGTATCTAGTAAATGGCCGGGTGGTTTGCGAGTCGGAGGAAGGATAAGTCTTGTTGCCGTTGTGGACATGAATTATAGGTGCTATGTGGCCTGGGACAAAGGTAACGAGCGGTGCCTCGCCACCGAAGATTCCCTCGTCGAGTGGGTTTTCCCGGCGGGCCTTAGCTTTAGCACGAGCCTTGTGCATGTCAGCCCAAAAGCTCTTGGGCCTGTAAATCTCGGCTTTGGGCATGAGGGTGAGCGAATCTGGTGAATGGTGCACTCACCACCAGGGAAATGGTGCACTCACGCAGGGGCAACACCGATCGCGAGACCAGGGATTTCACCGCGACAGCCCCCATCTGGACCAAACTGATACTTGAGACCATTAATGACGATGGCAGTTGATACTTCTATGAAAAAACCTTGTCCTCAACTCATGCACAGCGGGTGTCGTATTAAATATGAAGCAAGCCAAATAAAATTCGTCTGACGCCCCCAATTGGCGCCATATATGTTCAAAGTCGCCGAATGGTCTCCCCAAAAAAGGGATTAAATCTGGATGGACCGAAACTACCCCTGTGCCAAATCTCGGTTTGAACCCATGTGAACTTTGTTTTCAACCTCGTCGACATGTATTCCACATCTAGATAGAACATGTCAACTTGAAAGTTTTTGAACTCAAATATCTTTTAGGTCTTGTAATTCCAGAAAAAATGAAAACAAATACAGATCATAAAACCAATGGGTTCCACCACTTATGAGAAGCCCCCTATGGCAATAAACGGTGCAATTGAGAAAAGAGTGTCGATGTGTTACATAGAGTGTAGCACGAGTAGCAAGTATCACGAATATTCGTGCCAAGCCATTCGCGAATTGCGAATATTCGTATTCGTGAGTTGCTGTGGCTGTGCTACTCGTGCGAATGCGAGTATCAGTTTCTGTGAAAGTTAATATTCGTGAATATTCGTCGGGTAATCCTAGGTTATTTGATGTGGAAGAGAACAACCTCGGATCAGAGAGAACCAACTGTATTTTGGCAGATTTAATGTCCATCTATCAATCTGTCAAAATCGGAAGTATATGATGCTTAATCTGGCAGTAACGGATCGTGAGGTGAGCTTCTGTCTTTCCATGCTACAGCTGGCGTCTGTCAAGAGGACCTGAGTATCTTCGGAGTTTCTGAACGCTGACAGCTGATCTTCCTCGGAGTTTCCGAACACTTGCATCGGTGAGGGAGCTCATATTCTTCGGAGTTTTGGTACTCTCATTTAACCTGCACTTGTGGGGATGAACAACTCAACACCCCGATGGCCTCTGCAGCTTCGAGGACTCGGAGGAAGGCGGTAAGCTCGCATCCTCCAACTCCGGAGCCTCCATCATTCCCGCAATCCGACAGCGAGTCCATTGCACCAGACGACAGTATTTCACAGGTTCCCAGTAGCAATGTCCCTCGTGCATCATCTCGTCGCCGTGACAAAGCACCAGATAAGCGGCAGTATGAAAATGACGACCTCACAGATGATGATCTCTGCAACGAGGAGAATGACTTGCATCTGTGTTGAATTTTAATTCCACACATTATGCCTGATTCCGTTCTGCCAGGCCGTGCACGACGCGACTATCATGCTGCATTCTACTCGGAGTTCAAAAAACCCGTGCTGGAGTGCAACAAGGAAGGTGAAATTGTGTTTGTCAAGGCCAAGAACTCGGGAGGAACACTCGAGTCCGTGCCTGTCTATCTTTTTGAATGTAAACGGTGTGTACCTTTGCTTGGTTCATTTTACGGGTCCTATATTTGTCTTTAGATGTGGTAAATTCCTCAAGCGCAATGCGCGCTCGAGCACTACATCAAACCTTCTCAACCACCAAAGAGATTGCTCACCAAAGTCCGATCTTCGTCCACAACAGGGACTCATGCAATCCTTTGTCTCTGGTTCAACTTACAAGCGGGAGAAGCTCCGCACCCTCACTGCTCTGTGGGTCACACGCCGCCGACGCCCTTTCCGAATTGTCCAGGACCCAGAATTCCGTGCAATCATTCGCCTTCTTAATCCTCTTGCTCACACACACTCTGCAAGCACCCAGGCACGCGATGTACAGCGCCTGTACAAGCTGTCACGACAGAAGACCCGGATATTCCTGGCAGTAAGTTCAACACTCCGAATTTCAACCCCCTGATTTACCTTCAGAGCACCACTGGGGTCATCCACGTCTCGCTCGACGTCTGGACCGATCTCAACATGGTTCCATGGCTTGGAGTCATCTGCTACCTTGTTTACAAAGGCAAATATAAATGATTTACTTTGGACTTCATCCGGTAGATTTCAACCTCAAACTGAGTCACAATTGCTAACAAATCAATAGTATCCGCGGCAGCCACACAGGTGCAGCGCTTGCTCAGGCTCTATATGACTGCCTGGTCAGTTACAATATTCATCTCCGGGTAGGTCATTGCGTTCTGGCTTTCCTACTACCACTAACATATAGTTTACAGCTCCTTGGTCTTGCAGCGGATAACGCCTCAAATAATAACACTCTTGTTACTGCGCTGGCTATTAAAATCCGACGGTTGGGCAGATTCAATGGGGCACTCCATCGCATTAGATGTTTCGCACACATCCTGAACCTAGCTATGAAGGTATTCCTTTCTGTGTCTTCATCGTGACTGTGTGTTGAGTTTGGTCTATATCCAGGCCTTCCTTCGTGTCTTCCTTCGTGTGAAGAAGTCCGTTCGTGCGCTGGGAACAGCAGATGAATGGAACACTTTGGAGAAGGAGGTTGCAAAGTATGACGCAGCTGACAGTGACAGCGAGGCGGGAGATTTAGACATTGATGAGATAGATAGTGAGGAGGATGAGAATGATGGAGACAAGGAAGGAGACGCACCGGTTGACACTGATATTGATGCTGCCCGGAATGCGGCTGACGATGAGCTGATTGACGAGTTTGAGGATGGAGAGAAGTGCACAGGCTCACGGCTTGACAACGAGATTGAGCTCCCTCCGTTGACTGTGGAGGAGCGCAAACAAGCACGAGTGCTTCTCTCAAAGGCAAGTGATGTTTCGTTTGCTCCAGAAGGAAAGCCCAGCTCATACATTGTCAGGCTATCGGTCTGTCGAAGACTGTCCAAAATAGCTCGCTCAACTCTGAAGCCTGGGAGAAAAAATCGAATGAGCTCAAGCTTCCACTCTTGGAACTCGTCAAGGTCATTGATACACGCTGGAACTCTCATGCACATTGTCTGCTCCGGATTCTTGACCAGCAGCCCGTTGTTTCCCAGATGTGCAACGATCGGAATCTCAAGTTGAGACAATATACATTCTCGGGTGAGGAGTGGACAATTATTGAACAGCTGGAGGAGATTCTGGAGGTAAGTTGCATTATTTATTGTGGCCAAATGCTGACAACTTGAAAGACCTTCATAGCTGCGACGGAGAAAGTATCGAAGGCAGAGGTTGCTTTGGTCTTTGAGGTCATCCCCCTCATCGACAAATTCACCAGCATGTTTGGTCAAATGATAGACAACACATCATTGCATATTGCCATTCGACATGCTGCCAATACAGGGCTCGCAACTCTAAACAAGTACTACTCGTTCACAGATGACAGCGAGATCTATCGGATTGCAATGAGTATGTCCAGTCAACCAATGGAGTCAATCTGACATGGTTGGTTATAGTTCTGCATCCTCGCTACAAAACATTCTACTTCCTGACTGTTGGATGGGAGCAGACATGGATTGATGAAGCTCTTCGACTTCTTCGTCTTGCGTGGACTTCCCACTACAAGCCACAGCCGGCTGGGACAAACCCCACGACACCTACAGTTCCGAATACATCACAAACACAGAGCAGCTCCCGTGTATGTCTGCAAGTTATTTGTTTGGTTCAGCCTCTAACTCCGATAACTTCTATTGATTCTTGTAGCGTTCAAAGATCAGTTTTGATGTTACTATTGACTACGGCCAGGCAGCTTCTTCTGCGCCTGATGCTCTTGAAGCATGGCTGACCTCTCCTGCACTTCCACTGGAGAATGACCCAATTGGATATCACTCGAGACAGCGCGAAGCAGCAAAGACCGGACAGAGCCCTGAGGCGGAAGCATTTGCTCAAATGTGTCTCGATTACTTGTCTGCCCCAGGTATAATACATTTGCACCTCGAGTTTCTGATACTGATTCCATTTTATAGCAACCTCTGTTGACGCTGAACGGCTTTTCTCCTTCTCAGGAGGGACAATATCGAAACTTCGCAACCAGCTGTCTGAGAAATCTGCCCATTCCGCTGTGATGGTTGGCCAGTGGGCAAGCGACCCGGACCTCATTGCAGTTGACGAGTTTGAAAGCCAGCTTGCTGAGGGTTGGACACACAAAAAGAAGCGGAGAGTACCAAATGCAGCTGAGGCACAGGGATCATCTAAGGTTATTGTTGTTGAAGACACCAGCTTGTAGTTCAGTGGCTGAAATTGAACTTTATATGTATGCTATTCGTGAATAACTCGCAACTAATGAATATTCAAACTCGCTGAATGTAAATAGTTGCCACTCACGAGTATTCGCGAATATCGCTGACTAAGCAACGAATATTCGTGATCAATATTCGTACGAATGCGAGTATCAATCTCCAGGTGTCAGCGAATATTCATATTCGCGAATATATACTCGTGCTATTCCCTAGATCATGTGTACCCAATTTGGCAGATCCGGTAGTTGCCGGTTCCGATCCCTTTTGCTTTCAGCGTCTCATGTCGACCAACAAGTCAGCAACACGCACACTCGCAGGGCAGCTGGAAGACCAAGACCGTGTGTTCATGCGTCGAATCCAATCCTGGAACTACAACGACAGGTGTGTCAGACCCCAATCCCCCACCTCCAGCCCAGCCGATAGTGACACCTCTTAGGAATCGAGTGGAGCGCAATCCCAAAAAGTGCGTCCACATGGCCGCATATCGTGCAACAGACAAGACCATTCCGCCTGAGGTCCTTGCTGCCAGAATGGAAGCCTGCCGCGAGGCTTCACGTCGCTATCGCGAGAAGTACACTCCCAATATTTTCTCATAATCGCCCTGCTGACGCTGTGGCCAGGAACGCCTGGAAGCTGCAGGCTCAGCGGAGGCAGGCACAAGGCACCGCTAGAGCCGCCGTTGCGGCCGCGGATCCGACATTAGATACGTGACCGTTTGGTAGTTTTGTAACTGAGGCCATCTTGCTACCACCAACATGCCTGAAGCCATTGTTGCCACATCTACATCTATGCGCCATTCTTTGAGCCACGACTACTTGTAGAATGAGCCTTTTCATTTCATCCTCACTTGTACTGATGCTGCATGCCGCACAGGATCAGCAACCTCCAGCGTGGCGAATGATATCAAAACATCGATTGGATCTGTTACACGGCGCTCCGCATCAGGCAACAGGAAGAAGAGTCGCGCTGGGTGGTCCTGTTTTTCCTCACATTAGCGCTTGCTATCCATTTGAGTTGAGGCAAGTTTTGAAGTTGTTTGGATGCGCTCTGAGAACTGACACATTACAGTTTTTATTAGATGTAATCATTCGGTTTCCCGTCTTTTCGTCTTCGCCTTCACAGCGCCATGCATGCAAACAGCCTCCGGATAAGTTCTCGATGCCTCTGCTGTTCCGCGTATCCGGTGATGTGTTAGCAGTGCTGAATGAGGTAGCGGTATTGTTTCACAAGATGAGCAGGTTTGTTGGCACTGAATACACCAGACGGTTAGTGGCGCCATTGTAAACCAGGTTGAACGATCGTACAGAAAAGCATCCATGTCAGATTCCACTTCACAAAGACTGGCACGCCTTGATTTGTGCCGGAGATATGCCATATATAGCTTGCTTGGCTGGGCCTCAGAAAAACCGTGCCCTCGCTCACCTGGCCAAAACCACGCCCTCGCTGATCTGCTTAAGGCGAGCTGTTGTTGTAATTGACACCGGCTCCTACTTCCTGTACCTGCTGAGCGGCCTTGCAGCGTGTACGTTGCAACGATCCATCCAAAAAACCGCGCCCCTCGCTCACCTGGTCAAAACCGCGCCCTCGCTGATCTGCTTAAGGCGAGTGGTTGTTGTAATTGACACCGGCTCCTACCTGCTGAGCGGCCTTGGCAGCGCGTATGTTGCTACGATCCATCCATCATGATCAAGGTCGACCACCGCCGGGTGCACCTGCATTACTGGGGAGACCTATCAATCAAGGCCACCGCCGAGGCACGGTGCACCCACTGTGTGCAGCATTGGGTCTCTCAAGATGGTCGACTTTGGGCCATTCAATTTGATTCTCTGCGGGGATGCGGAACAGGTGAGAGTTGTTGTATCTATGACACTGATTGTGCGGAAGCAGCGAAATTGATGCAATTCTGAAATATAGGCACGGTCTCATGATCTTGTTTTTAGATGAATGAGATTCTATTGATTTGCTTTTCGACCAAGACCGGCTGAACGATGGGTCGCAAACTCCCTCGCCAGAGGCCATCTTCTGAAGACGAAATGCGTGCGTGACACGCGTTGGAGACTACCTTCCTCAGTAACCTGACACGACACAGCTCTTTTCAATCCCCCCAGCACCATTGGGCCCAATCGGTGGGATGAAGTGGCAAGGGTGAGGGCGAGGGCGAGGGCTCCCACGACCAGTAGCATGATCACGCAAACCGTGGCCGAGGGTGCGCCCGCTGTTCTGGGAGTCCCGGCCGTCCCACCAAGCACCCCCAAGGGTTACGCCGCTGTTCGTTGACGAGTGCGGTGGATTGTAGCAGATGACCATCAACAGGTGTTGCACCTGGTGCAAACTCAGCTCCGCGCAGCGCGTGGACCAGCGCCACCTCTTGATCCCACCAGGACGCGTGTCCGTCGGCAGGCCACGGAACCCTCCATCACGGAGACGGGCACCCGCGCTGACCGGGATTCCCCACTCACACATGAGGATCTGTGGGTTGGGGATGGGCGTCCACCTGAGGTAGTGGCCTCGAGAGACCACCATAAATGTGGCATCTGCCAGTTTGTCAAGTCGCACCCCGTCTCATAAGTGGATTACTTCCTAATTTCTCATCGATTTTCTGACATTTGCGAAGGTACAAATGCGGCCACAGCAATTGTTATGTGTGCATTAGGCTGTGGCTTGAGAAGAAATGGTCCTGCCCTACCTGCGTGGCCACCATGAACTGCGCACCATTTCGCCACTACGGGGAAGAGCATGGCCTCGAGATGGAATACCCAGCCCTGGTTGATGAGAGTCAGGTTTTGTACTCTTTGGACGGCCTGACGTTCCCCAAAAAGAAGGTTATATACTACATTGAGTCGGATTAGTGATTAGTTTTTGTCTCTCATGGCTCGAATGTCAATGTTTCTTTCTTTGCCGCACCCTGCCTTGGTGGAAATTTGGAAATTTGGAATGTTGTTTTGGAACTAAGACGATTAATGAGGTATTGCAAAGTTTGGCTAAGGCGACTGTAACAAAGATGCCGGTGACAAACAAAGGCAGTCAATTTCGCCTTCCTCCACCCTTTTCGTCTCAGCTACTTTATTTATTGCGCAACGCCTCCAAATATATGATACCCACTCTTTAATACACCCACTCTCTTTCATCCCTCTTTTCGCAACATGCATCAAGGCCGACGAGGTGGAGCCTGAACCTCAGCGGCGCCCTCGATGCACACCCACCTGCCCCACCGGTCCTCTGTCATCTCAATATCTGGCGACGGTCGGCAGGCAATGCAGGTATCGGGGCCCATAGATGCCCGAGAGCCACTACCTGCACATTTTCAAGATGATGCTGCGACCAACACCGCAGTTGAGGACCAAGACTTCACGTACACACTGAATGAGGACACGCTTCCTGCGGAGCACGAGGATGCACCACCAGCGAACGGTATAGCATACAAGGCACCTTGTAACGAAAATTTAGTGAGTGGTTTCGTGTTTTTTTGGTTATTGGTACTGGCTGATCTGTTTACACCAGGACGCACCTATGAAGATGTGGGTCGAGGACCATCGGCAGGAGTATCTGGAGGAGACGCTACGCAGCGAGGGGAGGGGCGATCCTTGTAATTACGAGAAGTGTGTGCGTTGTGGAAAGCCAGACCCAACCTTTCGCTGTGAAGGCCAATTGTGCTATGGCCCTGGGATGTCATGCAAGTCGTGCATTATCGCCAGCCATGCGGCACTACCTACACACTGGGTGGAGGTAAGTTATAACTTATATCATGCCTTGGCCGACGTGCGTGGAGGGATTGACTTGGGCTGCGCAGGAATGGAATGGGAAATTTTTTGAGCGACAGAGCTTGGCGGAACTGGGCCTTGTTATGCAATTGGGGCATCCTGTCGGCTATGGCTGTCCGGCGTCGTTGCAGGCACACCAGAAGTTTGTGGTCATCGACACCACCGGCGTCCACGTCGTTGCTCTCCGTTTTTGTGAATGCGACTCCCGAATCTCCCATTGGCAGCAGCTTATGCATGTCTGCTGGTGGCCTGCGACGGCTCGGGACCCGCAGACCTGTGCGACGTTCGCCATCATGCGCTTGTTTGAAAGAATGAGCTGTTTGGGGAAGATCACCGGTTACGATTTCTTGCGGTCGTTAGAGTTATTGACAAACGGCGACGGGCTAACACCTCCCCCGGTATGTTGAGTACGTTCTGGTGACTGCGTCATGGACTAACTGCATTGCATAGAGTCGTCGTCACGCGTTCATGTACATCGCATGTCAGATCAAGATGATAAGGCCTATGAAGTGAGCAGGACGGGGTCACGCGAACTCTGGCATCGCCGGGACTGCGCAGGGAGAGCTGGCATTGCGGTGCCGTGCATGTCCTCAACCTGGTGTCAACATGCCGACGAATTGGAAGATGATCGACTGGTCGATGATGAGGGAAGACCTGAGATAAGTGATCATTGAGAGCTGCTGTTGGCACGTAACTTATTGTAATTTACAGCTACAAATACGCGTTGTTTCTGGCAACTGACTGCAATTTTCGACTTATCAATTGTAACGTCTCCAGTGAAGCGAAGGACCCAATCGTGGATGACAGGCTGGGGTTCTTCGTGAATCACGCGGACTACACGAAATTTCTGCGCAACTACGTGTCGGAGGAGAAGATCTCCAGCTGCTCCGGCTTCCAAGCGATGTTCCTTGCGAACATGAAGCACGTGAGGGGCCTTCGGACGATGGGAGTTGGGGGTGTAACATGTGCTCGGCATAACATGTGGCGCCCGAATGGAATGGGCAATCTGCAGCTTGGTGAACGGTAACATTACCTTTACTTACAGGAAGGACAGGATATTGATCAGCGCGCAGGTTTTGTAACATCGATTTTATTTTACTATCAGCGCTTCTCGACTCATTACTGGAACACTTGGTGTTGTTGTACGATATTGCGTGTCAATATAGCAAGAAATTCTGGGAAAGAATGAAGAAATTTGAGCCGCGATTCCACCTGGATATGGACGAGGTGAGCGTTTGGTACAAGGTACCAAACTTCCACCTTCCTCCCCACAAACCGTCCTGCCACTCGCCCTACTCCTTCCATTTCATGCGGGGCGCGGGACGGATGCATGGCGAGACGGTGGAGCAAAACTGGGAGTTCACGAACGGCGCGGCAGCTTCCTCGAAGATGATGGGACCGGGTGCACGAGCGGCAGCGTTGGAGTACCTGTTAGCATTTCACAATTGGCGCAGGACGGTGTCATATCGGCAGGTTTTGTACAAGCAGCTGGCAGAAGATGTGCGGGAGGGTCAGATACACAGGGAAGCGTTTGAGGCATTGGATGGGTTGCTTGAGGAGCAAGACGCGGTGCTGGTGGGGAAGTGGAGGGCATGGGTCAGCAAGTGGGAGGCGGTGCAGCATACGGATGAGTCAGCGTCGCCGTATGAGCTGAAGGTGAAAAGTAAGTGGTAAGTAAGTGGTCAGATCGTCGATGTGGGAGTTAGTGCTGATGAAATATGGAACAGTACATACACTAAAGGACGTGCAGCTGAAGCTCGCCAAGGAGGAACTGCTACGGAGCCGAACAGGGGTAGAGATCAAGTGGGAGGACACACCCAGTACCTTTATCATGATGGGGCTCGAAATCGAGGACACACAGTGAGTTATGATGTGAAAGCTGGACGTTTTGCCTAACGACATGACAGGCGACATCTGGCTATCAATGTGAAGGCCTCAGCAGACCCTACGCCGGCGATGCAGCTAGAGTTCACCAAGCGATGCTGGCTGCTGATGACAAGGATCAGATCGTTCCGCAGGGTGCAGCGGGCATACATGCCGGATGTCCGTACGTACATGATGCATATGCAGCGCGAGATGTGGGATGAGGAGGGATCGCGAGAGGCGGAGAGCCTCCGGCTGTTCTTGCCCTCCGATATCACCGATGAACGAGGACGGAAGGCGGCATGTGCGGTGGGGCTACCAGAGGTCGAGGAAGCATTGCGGGAGGCAGAGGCGCTTGATGTGCTCGAGGACCTGCGGCAGGGGCTTCGGACACGAACCATGACGAATCGTTTCCGGATTCGGAATTTGACGGGGCAGCGAGTGCTGACAAGGGGCCAGGGGATCCTGAGGCAGATTGCCGTAAGGATCCACAAGGCGAAGCTTCGCTACCGATATGCGTGGAATGCGTTGGTGCGCCTGCGAGGACACACCGGTGCGTGGGAGAAGAGGCTGAGGGTGCTGCGTGATGAGGACGTAGAGGCGCTGGGTGAACGGGCGTTAACGGCAGAGGAGGCAGCAGGTGCAGAGCAGCTGTGGAGGCTGGGAACTGTAATAGAGGGCGGAGTGGCGGCAGCGGGGGCGGTGGTGGCAGGGGAAACCAACAACACGCTGTCTTGGATTTGGTACGACGTGAAGAAGGGCAGAGATGGAGAGCCGGACGAGAACAATCTGATTGAGGGTAAGTGTTTTTGGAGTGCAGAGGAAGTTTCTACTGACAAACGGGCAGCATTACGGGTAGAATGGTGTAAGGGCTTTTCACGGATGCATCGCTGGCAGGAGGACATGGTGCTGGTGGAGGAGGAGATGAGACGGACAATAGAGTTGGGACGCTTCATGGCGGGGGTTTGGGCGACGAGGGCGACAGCGAGGACGGAGGGCGCGGACAGAGAACTGAAGGAGGGGTTGGTGGCGTATGCGCTGGAGCACGTTGATCGCAAAGAGCGAACATGCATGATGCTGGAGTGCAAGTGGGAGGGGATTCAAAGAAAGGGGCAACAATATTTGAAGGGAGAGCTAGTGGCGTCCGAGGCAGTTGTTGTGGAGCTGGATGACGAAGAAGAGGCGCCGGTGGAGGAGTACGACGACGAGGGGGACGAGGATTTGCTTTGATAGGGACAGCAGGTGGGAAGGGAGGTCAGGGCGGGATGTGTTCGGTGATGTTCAGGATGTATCCGGTGGTGGATGGCCAAGTAACTCTCACTTTTATTTAAACAATTTCCTTGATCTAATCCACCTTCCCAGTCAGTCACAATGGCTGCCGCAAACGGCTCCCGCCAAATTAGAACAGGCGAAAAATTTGATCCCTGCGTCCTATTGCTGGATGGATCGGGCGACGGACGGGAGGTGGTCGCGAAGGGAACGACGGCGGGTGGACGGGAGGTGGCGGAGGACTGGTTGGGATGTATTGGGTGACGGACGGGAGGTATCAGGCGACGGATGGGAGGTGGTCGCGAAGGGAACACCGTCGGGTATATTGATGGTGATGGGAGGCGTGGCATACACATTATGATGGGCATGATTGGGGGTTTAGTGTCGGTGAGTTGGTGAGATGTCGAGGAAATGCTTTAGCAGAATCCATATTAGGATGTCTTCATTAAATGCGATCATTTTGGAGTATGTTATATTAACGAGGTACGTTAAATGAGCATTAAATGAGCATTAAATGAATATATGTACTGGTAGCTTTTGGATATATCAGTCTTCCCACTGGTAATGCATTACACACCTAAGCCACTGCCCAGTAAGAGACTGGCCGTAATGTAATGTGGCTGTCAGTAACAGCTGGCCGTAATGCATTATCACTACAACCACAGTACAATCAGAGCATTTGAGGATTGACCCACAAATAGCGGTGTGGCAGGAGGTACAGACGCGCTGAGGCACAGGATCAACCGAGAAGGGGCAGTTTTCGTAGGGGTGTAAGCGGCGAGGTGCAGAAGAAGAGGAGGGAGAAGAAGAGTAGTAGGAGGGACTGCGAGAGCGCAACGACATTGGAAGGGCAAGTTTGGGGAAAGTAGGAAGAAACTTAGAAAGAATGCTGGTTATCGTCAAGCCGTTGTTAGCCGTGGTTGATATCAGATATTGGTGTTGATGTTGATATAGATCTGTGCTCTCCAATCCGTCCGCCCACAGGCGGGCGGATTGCCAGGCTGTCTACCTGGAGTACCCTTTGGTTTGGTATCCTACTGGCTCACTTGGTTTTCTTTTCACTCTGCCCTTGCTCTATTCTGGCTTGAATTTTCCTTCCACCCGCTTACTTTGCTGTATCTGGATATGCTGGACTTCAACGCGTCTGTGGGATTTGATGGTGAAGATGCCGATGCTGCAACGGGCGAGGTGATTGGTGACCTGGGAATACATGTCTCGTACGATGGGCGCAGACGCGCCGAGGAACTTCTGAATCGAGCCCATAAAAAACGGCGCTTAAATCCCGGTCAACTTGTGGATGCACTTGCTTTATGGGTCCCAGTCTACGACGACGACAATGTCGACGCGGAAATGCTGGAGGCGATGGATTCAGTTTCTGGGTTAGAGAAGCGTGCCTCAGCAAACTCAAAACGGAAATGGTATGATAGCTCTGTGAGTGGATGTTATTTCTTTTCAACTTCTGGCTGAAGATGCTTGGCAGGACGACGCCATGGCGGAGTGGTGGAAAATGCAACAGATGTATTTAGAGGAGACGATGGTGCAGCATGGCCTTGGCGACTCTCTCACGGCACCGGCATGTGGCCTCTGCGAACATGTGCAGGCCGATGGCAAAAGCATGTCGCGATGCTCAGAATGCGGGTCGTTTTTGCAATGCACGGCATGTTGCCTAGGGCGCCATAGCTTGACGCCACTGCACTTCTTAGAGGTATACTCTATTTTACACGGCATTGGACTCTTATTGATAGGTGCAATTATAAATAGGAGTGGACGGGCATGCACTGGGAGAAAAAGACTTTGTACAACATTGGACTCATTTACCAGATCGGCCACCAAGGTTCTCATTGCCGGAACCCGGAGACAACAGAGCGAGTGATGGTGGTCATCGACACAATGGGCGTTGTGAGGGAGACTGCGGCGTCTGTTTGGAAAACGGTGTTCCAAAATTGACTTGTTCTTCCTCTGGGGGTTTTCTCGTTGACGTGTGGGTCAAAAGTTAGTGAGAAGAGGTGGTCAAACAGAGTTTGCCCGTGGGGTCCTGTGGGAGGTCAAAAATGGGGGATAGTGTGAAAAATACCTTGTTCAGATGGCACCCTGCTGGCGTGCTTCGATCCAAGACAATATTCAAGTCTCCGCTTTGTCTTTCTTCTATCGCCTTTCCCCTTTGATCCTGGTGATAGTTGATACGACTGGCTTTCCCAAAGGTGGGATAACCGCGACGGCTTGACGAGGGCTTATAGGCTCAACGTGGGTCGGACTCGTGTGGCGGGCGTGGCGACTCGGCGTTGGTCTAGGTGGTCCGCGATTTGTGTGAGATGCCTTGGTCGTTCCTCTCTGCATCAGCAGTGGTTTTTGATGACAAGGGAGCGGTTAGTGTGGGTCAGACGTTCGGTATGAACCGTCTAGAGGATGAGTGGTGAAGTGTCTTGCGACAAGTTAGATGGTTAGTGTGTGTGTGTGTGTCAACAATGTATTGGGGGATTGGTTTACACTAGTGAACTAGTGGGGGAAAAACCGCTCCGAAGTTGAGTATGTCAGTATATAACATAAAGGGCAATCAATGTGGCGATGGATGTGGTAGGTACGGTAGTGGTGGATAATCTTCTTCGGTAGTGAGAGCAATAACAATTGCATATCGAGTCGATGCAGCACGCCAGTGTTGATAACTGGGACTGATACGAGCAAGGGGGACAAAACGAGGCAACAACAACTGTATAGGCAGCGTGTGAACCGGGTGATGCACCAACTCGACGGAATGTCATGGTGACAGGTGAAGGGATCGGTGTATGGGGAGTGGGTGCCATTGTTGATGATGATGTGTGTTGGACCAACGATGTCGGATCGGTGTGGGATATGGTGATCATCCGATGGTGAGAGGATGCGCAGCGTAATGAGTGTGGGGGCAGCCTGGATGCGGCTTCCAAGGACGTGCAATGATGGTGGGGGGCATGCCTGAGGACATGCCTGGGGTATGATGGTGGGGGTGTAACAGCCTATTGGGTGGGCTGGTACATCAGAGGGCTTGTGGGGGAAAACCGCTCCGAAGTTGAGTGTCTACTGCCTAGAAACCCAGGTCCTTTTATACCTTCGTGAATATCCCCTTTGGAGCATCTCTACATGTCCCCAGTCCGCTTCCTCGGTGTTCCAGCCCATTTCATCGTGTTTCAGTCGGTCCCGAGCTGACTCGAACATTGGGAGGTGTCGCGGTTTATTGCCTTTTTTGGACCATATCTCGTTGAGACGTGGCAGCTGGCGAACCTCTACCTTCCTAATCCGTCTCCAAAGTTCGTTCAGGCACGACGGTTGGTGGCCGAATTTGGGTGAAACGCGTGCGATGTGTCGGGTCCGATGTTTCGGAGCATGTGGTACCTCGCGGTCGTCAACCTCGTTATGGCCAAGGTAGTTCCCATGTGCCAATGGCGAAACCGGGCGCGACACTTGGTGTGATGAAATCCGAGTCGCGGCGACCTGGTGTGTGTTTGTTGGACGTGTGAGGGGTATATGGAGTGTAGAGGCGTTGCGTCTGGTCCGTCGTATCCGCTGGGGCGTACACAGCGCATGTGGGAGCCCCACAGCATCCACCACGTGCGATACCGGTTTTGCAAATGTGAATGCTCAAGGCATTCTGACAATCTGCGGCAACTGCTACAGACTCACTGGTACCCGGCGTCGCAAACGGACCCGACCACCTGCGCGACCTTCAAGGTCCTCGCCCTTTTTCGACTGCTCAATGTCGTGGCCAATGTTAATTGCCATGACTATATGCACGCATTGGAACGTAGTACGGATCCCACAGTGTCTACTGGGATGAAAGCCCTACCGGTAAGTCACATTTTGATGGAATATGGTTTGTTTTACTGACGAGGCGAGTGAACACAGGAATGAAAGAAGACATTGATGCGCATGACACGTCAATACGCGTTTCTGCAGAAGCTGCAGCGAACCGGGCGTGCTTATGATGGGGGGGGAATAGTAGCGACCAAGCTGGGCGAGTGTATGGTGCGCTGCTGGGCATGTCCGCAGATCGATAGAAACATTCCAAGTGATTGGCAAAGCGTGGACCCCAAGTATCGGCAAGTCCGAGTTCCATGGACACCTGATAATACCACATATACTAGCAAGTTTGGCCTTACATGTAGCTACACGTAGAGCCTAATTTGCTCTCATTTGGCTTTTTTGCCTCCTATAGATATACTACATGTACTTAGAGCATATTTAAACATATTCTACCAAGCCTACCACTGTTTATACATACATGCTATGGGCTTTAAGATATTCTCTTATGTACCATGGCTACCGTACAGGGTATACTAAGCATGCCATGGGGGTAAAAAAATACCGCGGCTACCATGGAGCATGTCTGTGACCTTGTGACAAAATCAAACGGTGGGGGGCAGGATGTGGCTGTGGTACTGCACCTACCATGGGTTGCCGAGCGCACAGCATGCAGAGGGAAAAATACCACACATACCTTGGCATGTTGGTGACATGTGTGACAGTCAAACTCCGCCAGCGCCGTCTGGGGATGTGCTACCCCACCTACCATGCCGCCCGTGTGCACAGGCACATGGCAGGTCAACATACCTCAGCTACCACACCCAAAAATGTGTCATTTTTTTTGCCCTGCCATCACCTGCATTGGGCCATGGCATGTGGCAGTGCCTCAGTCCCACCATCAGGCACATGTAGCACATACCATGTGTACTATGGTAGTGCACACTGTACTACATGTACCAAGCATGTCACATGCCATACCATGCATACCACATCTAATACCACACCTTGAAAAATTCAAGTTCCATACTACCACACCTACCACACTTAACTCGATTAAAAAAAAAAACACTGAGCCAAAATTTACTTATTTCAAGAAAGGAACTAATTAGTACAGGCTGTAATAGAACGAAACAGCCAGGCAAACAGACATTCAAACCATGTATGTTGCACATGGCACATACCACAGGACTGCATGCCATACCATGTGTACCATGCATGCTATCCCCAATAACATGTGTATCACACAGAACTAGTTCCTACCATGCATACTACCAATTGAAAAATGGTTGTAGATGAGCCCTTGATAAGCTCTATAATTTGGGTATAGGGATCAAAGGTTTGGCGGATGAATTTCCTTTTTGGGACACTAATGCTTTCTTCCCAAAAAGGAAATTTTGGACATCAGCCCTTCCCTGGCTCATAATTGAACCGTTTTGGATGATCTAACCTTATAGGTATGTTGTTATAGGTTCTTTGAAGTCAACTGGGATATATTAGAGCCTATTGCAGTGCAATAATAGGATGAAAATAGCGAAAAGAGATAAATTGGGTTCTGGCCATAATATCTTGGGGATATACCGATGTAAATAGCTCCTGGATGTATTAATTTGTTCCATTAGGCCAATGAAACACCCTCCAGGTGATGTATTATGTCCTGAGGATGAAAAACACTCGCAATTTGGCCATACAAGTAAATTGCAGCTTATCCCTATCATGTACTCCTCCATGATGTGAGATATCCCAAAACACATCTTTTGGAATTGGCTCATGTAAGTCAAGTAAGAAAGTAGACAATTAACACCCAGGGAACTCTATACTCCATGATTTATGGTGATCTTGTTTGAGCTTCTTGTTCACCATATTCAGTATGCTAAAGGGTCATAGATCATGTTCTGAAAGCTCTTACTAATTTACCTGAGCTGTAGGAACAGTTCTGACCCAAACAGCATGCCAATATACCATGGTAAAACTCGAAAATGCCCAATGGCACTTTTTACTTATTTCATAAATAGAGCACCAAGGAGACCATTTGGTGCAAAATAAACAATGGGAAAGGAAAGAGACAATGTCAATGACTCGAATTAAGCTTTTGTTCAAGTGTTTTGGTTAAGTTTTGGCTGAACTCTGTTTCTGAGGATATGTGTTTGAGTGAACTTTTGATTCATATACTGGCCATGGCTCAAAACACCATCTGGCCAAATCTGGATCAAAACACTTCAGGGAAAGCTCAATTTGAGTCATTTACATTGCCTCTTACCGGTCCCATTGTTTACTTCGCACTAAATGGCCCCCTTGGTGCCCTATTGATGAAATAACCAAAAGGTGTCATTTGGCATTTTCGAGTTTTATCATCATATATTGGCTTCCATTTTGGCTCAGAACTGTTCATATAGCTCAGGAAAATAAGTAGGAGCCTTTATAACATCACCTATGGCCCAGTGGCATGCTGAGTATGGTGAAAAGGAATCTTAGACAAGATAACCTCTAATCATGAGGTATAGGGTACCCTGGGTGTCCATTGTCTACTTTAGTATTATACCTACATGAGTCAATGCCAAAGATGTGTTTGGGGATATCTCACACCATGGAGGAGGGCATGATAGGGCCAAACTGCAATTTACTTGTATGGCCAAATTGCGATGTTTTTCATCCTCAGGACATAATACATAACCTGGAGGGTGTTTCATTGGCCTAAGGGAACAAAGTAATACATCCAGGAGCTATTTACATCGGTATATCCCCAAGATATTATGGCCAGAACCCAATTTATCTCTTTTCGCTATTTTCATCCTATTATTGCACTGCAATAGGCTCTAATATATCCCAGTTGACTTCAAAGAACCTATAACAACATACCTATAAGGTTAGATCATCCAAAACGGTTCAATTATGAGCCAGGGAAGGGCTGATGTCCAAAATTTCCTTTTTGGGAAGAAAGCATTAGTGTCCCAAAAAGGAAATTCATCCGCCAAACCTTTGATCCCTATACCCAAATTATAGAGCTTATCAAGGGCTCATCTACAACCATTTTTCAATTGGTAGTATGCATGGTAGGAACTAGTTCTGTGTGATACACATGTTATTGGGGATAGCATGCATGGTACACATGGTATGGCATGCAGTCCTGTGGTATGTGCCATGTGCAACATACATGGTTTGAATGTCTGTTTGCCTGGCTGTTTCGTTCTATTACAGCCTGTACTAATTAGTTCCTTTCTTGAAATGAGTAAATTTTGGCTCAGTGTTTTTTTTTTAAGTGAGTTAAGTGTGGTAGGTGTGGTAGTATGGAACTTGAATTTTTCAAGGTGTGGTATTAGATGTGGTATGCATGGTATGGCATGTGACATGCTTGGTACATGTAGTACAGTGTGCACTACCATGGTACACATGGTATGTGCTACATGTGCCTGATGGCGGGACTGAGGCACTGCCACATGCCACGACCCAATGCAGGTGATGGCAGGGCAAAAAAAAATGACACATTTTTGGGTGTGGTAGCTGAGGTATGTTGACCTGCCATGTGCCTGTGCACACAGGCGGCATGGTAGGTGGGGTAGCACAGCCCCAGACGGCGCTGGCGGAGTTTGACTGTCACACATGTCACCAACATGCCAAGGTATGTGTGGTATTTTCCCTCTGCATGCTGTGCGCTTGACAACCCATGGTAGGCGCAGTACCACAGCCACATCCTGCCCCCCACCGTTTGATTTTGTCACGAGGTCACAGACATGCTCCATGGTAGCCGTGGTATTTTTTTACCCTGTACGGTAGCCATGGTACATAGGAGAATATCTTAAAGCCCATAGCATGTATGTATAAACAGTGGTAGGCTTGGTAGAATATGTCTAAATATGCTCTAAGTACACGTAGTATATCTATAGGAGGCAAAAAAGCCAAATGAGAGCAAATTAGGCTCTACGTGTAGCTACATGTAAGGCCTAACTTGCTAGTATATGTGGTATTATCAGGTGTCCATGGATGACGTGATTGGTGCTGACACAATTTTTTCAGTTTCCTGTATATGTTAATCTTGGCGATAGACGCAAATTTCAGATTGAAGAATCAGATTCAGGTTAATGAGCACAATGACCCCCCCCTTGGACCCGGCTGGGGAGCGTTTGTGGAGCCGACGGAGTACCGAGAGCACCTACGGACTTATGTGCCCGAAAAAGCTGTACATCAGGAATGCGCACCGACTTATTGGCAAAGTAACTGATTAATAACGGTAGATTAGCACCTGTATTGTGTTTGCCGCATTACTACAGAAAGATACGCGAAACACCACTGGCCTGCGATGTTCGGGTGTGGGGGGTGTGGTATGTGCACGGCATGAATGCATGCAACTGAACGGTCTGGGGGATTTACAGAAGGGAGAGCGGTCAGTATCGGCGTACATGGATACGAGGCGTGTGTGGCTAACTAAGTCTTTGATGAACAGGTACGCAAACATGGACTTTATCGCCCTCGCAGCGTTAGCAGGGTTCGCACTCATGATGCTGACGCTATCCTATGACATTGGCTGTCAATGGAAAGCAAACTTCGCGAGCTGCAACACCAAGATGCCGGAGCGTATCTGTCTCGATATTGCGCACACCGACGTACAGTGCGGCCGACCTGTATGGCATGCGTCCTCCCATGAGGAGTTGTGCCGCAACAAGAACAGCTTGCGCTTCATTCTGGGCATCGGCAAGATGGATGGCGAGGGTATCGAGAGACTGTGGGCCTTCCTGAATCCGGCAGCGTTCCATACACTGAATATGGGAAGTACTAATCGGGCGGATTGGATTGAAGATAAACTTGACTTCAACAACTTCCTAAAGAACATCGGGCAAGGTGCGTGCTTATTAGTGGGCAGTCGACATGTGGCTCATGGGTCCGTTGCAGGCGATGCACTTCGTCGGAAGCTGCTGGTCACTATCGCAGAGCGGGCACGCCAAATCCACGCCTACAAAGAGGTCAGCTCCATGATAGCGACGGAGGTGAAGCAGCTTTGGAGCGAGATGATCAAAGACTTTGTCAAGGACCACGACAAGCCGAATCCCTACGTCATCGCGCACAAAGGTACGTGGTCAACGTAGTCATAAAATGCTGTATCTGATCCAGATTCATGGCAGACGGAGCTACAGAGGTGGAAATCCGACTGAAGCTGAGAAAGGCGGAGGAGGAGGAGTCGAGAAAGTCCGGTTTGCCCTTGCACGGAGTGAGCGCGACGGCGTTCCTGGTGGCCGGCTTATAGCTTGAGGAGGCTCAGTAGGTTTATGTCAAGGCTCGAGCTGCAATCCGTTGATGAAATGGTTTTTAGAAGGCGAATTTTGTCCGAGGCATCGGACCAGACTCTGACAGCTGACCGCGAAGGAAAACTCGAGGAGCAGCGCGGTGCACTGCTGGTCAAATTGGAGAAGTTGCGACATTTGCAGCGCATTTACACCCCAGCAGCCTCAAGGTGTATCAAATTAGAGGCCGAACATCGGGATCCGGACGCACCACCAATCAAGGTCGAGAAGGTCAAGCTCTACCTTCCTTCCGAGCTGTCAGACGACGAGCGAGCATATGGGTGCCAGCGGGGCATGGCGGGTATGGAAGCTGATATGCGGGAAGCCCAGTGTGTGGCAGCGTTGGTGGTGGTTCGCAGTCAGCTGCACAGGAAGCGGCACCTGATTGGCTTCCGGAATGGGCAGATTGCGGGGCAGTACGACAGGATGAGGTCGCGTACGCTCATCGGTCTAGTGAGCGATCGCGCCGACGCCAGTGCGGAGAAGTATCGCCGGGCATGCATGGCACTGTTCGCACTGAAGGGTGCGAAGTACATGGAGCGTTTCAAGGACTTGACGGCGGCCGATTTGATGTTGGACGGAGAGGGGGTGGAAGAGAGCAGTGACAAGGCCGCACGCAAGAAGCTCGCCATGATCCGGGCGGGGAAGGGTGCGAGGCAGCTGCGACACCTGGCAGGGGAGTCAAAGAAAGTCCTGTCTTGGATTTGGTCAGTACAGTGAACGGGGCAAGACAGAGAGGAGGAGGAGGAGCGGGCACTCCATGACTGTACGTGTATTGATTCGCTTTATTAACTAATCTCACGGATTATTGCTTACAGCCCTACGAGTCGAGTGGTGCCGAGCGAAAGCTCGGAAACTGCGGTGGGAAGAAGAGGTACTGCTGCTTTGGGAAGAGATGCGACGGGTCTTACGATATCTGGAGTGGCAAGCGAAGTGGTGGGAGGAGCGCGCGACAGTGAGGGATGACGAACTCGGTGTATCTGCGGTGCTCAAGGCAGGTCTACACGTGTTGTGGGGCTACCACATGCGCTGTGTCCGCCCCAGCGAATACGACGACACGGCCACAACACCCAGATTCACCACCCACGCTCACCACGCCCTACATTCCCCACATCTACACATTTCGGACGCCGTTCTCACTCCTCGCATCGTGGACGCTGCACCCCAACGACATCTGGCAGATGGGAGCACCTTCGTCCATAACAGGATCGACCGCCGGAGCGCACAGCACTTCCAACATGCTCAGGCCGACATATCACACACGTTTCACCTCTTTTCAGCCTCAGGACGTCGTATCCGCACGGACTTTGGACGGATTAGGAAGGTAGCAGTTCGTCGGGCATCGCGTCCCAACAACTTTTGGGCCCGAAAAGGCAACTTCCTCCGACGAGCACCATAACTCGGTGGGATGAAACACGGCGCAAACACACCGCCATGGGGCTAGAACATTATGGAACGCCGAGGGAGCGGACTGTGGACATGTAGAGAAGGTCCAAAGGGGTTATTGGCAGAGTATAAAAGGATCTGGGTCTCAAAGCAGTAGTCAGTCAATCTTGGAGCGGTTTTCCCCCACTAGTTTCTAGTGCAAACCGATTCCCCCCAATATATTGTTGACCCACACACACACACACCACTAACCCACTAACTTGTCAAAAGACACTTGACCACACATCCTCCAGACGATTCATACTGAACGTCTAACCACACTAACCCGTCCCCTTGACCACGCAAACCGCTGCTCATGCAGAGAGGAACGACTCAAGGCGTCTCACACCAAATCGCGGAGAACTTGGACAACGACTGGCACACTCATGTCCTTCGCGAGCTGTACCCACGTTGAGCCGTTAGGCCCTTGTCGAGCCATCTGCGGTCATCCCACCTTGGGAAAGCCAGTCGAATCAACTATCACCCGGTTCAAAGGGGAAAGGCGGTAGAAGAGAGACAAAGCAGAGACTTGGATATTGTCTCAGAGTAGTGCATGCGGTGTGCACATCTGAACAAGGTATTTTTCACGTTATCCCCCATTTTTGACCCCCAACAGATCCCCACGGACAAACACTGCTCAACTATCTTCTCTCACAAACTCTATATGAACCCAACTTAAACGAAAAAGCCCCCAGAGGGAGAACAAGTCACTTTTGGAACCTCGTTTTCCAAAGCAACACTACAGTCCCCCTCACAGCGTATGCCATGAAGCAGAGCGTGCTCCACCAGCGGCTCGGTGCGTTCTTCAAGGGTCAGTGGGGTCGGTCACTCGGGGAGACTGTGAAATCTGTGACGGGAGGGGAGGGCGAGGAGAGCGCAGACTTGGACTCTTTTTTTGGCGAGGAGTAGGGATCGTAGGAGGGTTGCATGGATTCATAAATATATTGTTGCTAAACTATGACTACGACTACTGTACCGTCTGTGTGAGATGAGAATCTGACTACTGAGGACTACTCTGACTAAGCCTGCAGCCCTCTTCGCATTGTAATGCTAACATGAGCAAACATACAGAAAACTGGGCCATTTGCCTACCGCACGACCGAGCTGCAGTAGCTCCAGTGGCAGGAGGGGAATGGGAGGGGGGCCCCTGCGGCTTCCCAGCTTGGGCGGAAGGTGGCGCGGGGACTGTGCAGGGCAGTGGGGAGGGCGGGATCGCGTTGATGGAGCACAACAGGCAAATGAGAGCAAATAGAGGAGATTGGGGTGGATGCGCGATGTGTGACACATCAGCTTAAAGGGGAGAAGATGTCAGGCCCGAATTTGGTTAATAATATAGATTGGTTACATTGGGGTTAAATCCCTACAGGAATGGCGAAATTGTTGATCAGGCCAAAATCGGGCTTAGATTCCGATGGAAAACCTAAGGACACGTGAGACAGCAGGAGATCAGCCAGTATTACAGCAGGGTACTAGAACAATAGATGGAAATGGATCTAGTGAGGCACTGGCTGGAGTTAGTGGTTTAACCAACGGCGCCTCTGGCTATGACCACAGCTTAGCCAAAACTCTACAGCTACAGGTGACAGTGACATACTGCACTTTCTTCAGGCAGAGTCCCCTCCCCGCTATTGGGAGACCTAGCCATCCTGCTCATCCATTGGCAAGCTTCGGGCCTGCTCCCACTCGTCGCGAGGGCGCCGCAATTTCAAAGGCCATATACCTTGTCGAAAATGACTTGCTCATAAGGGAGCTAGCCCAGAATTTCTGGGCTCCCAGGGAGAACAGGGCATTCAATACTTACGACGGGAGACTAATTCCTTCTGGGCGTACTCTACCATTCCTGCCGAATCAAACCCTTCGTCACTTGGATACGGATTCGAGCCCCAGCAACAATGACGGAGTGCCAATGCTGCAAGCTCCAGTCGTGAGGCGTCAAGTTTCTTCGGAGTGGGGTCACTACTTGTGCGATGAGCACGCAGAAGGCCGATCATACGCCATGAGTCGCTGGGTACAACAGATGGCCGGGCGTCGCCGTTCATCCAGGTCTCTTAGCCTGGATCGGTCAAGGGACTCGAGGGCTGCGTTGGCTAGGCCTCGGTCGCTTAGCTCAGATCGTCGCCTACCGGATCGAGAAGACAGCAACCACGATGCGTCGGACTACCACAGCACTGAATCCAGACCAGCGCTCGAGGCGAGGAGTCAGGGAGGATCGCCGATGAGGAACATCTCAGAGGGTGGCATCGGTGTGAGAACGACTCTGAAGAAGAACAAATCGCAGAGGGCGTTAGCTCTCGCTCAGATTCAGGTTACAACTACGGGCCTTCTTTTCCGTTCAGACGCTCACCGGACCCTGTTCGTGACTACGTGCCGGAGACAAGTGCCTCATTCGACAAGACCTTTTTGCTGTGGGCTAACCGTGTTTCGGAGGAGCAACCAATGCGGGCCTTACCGGACAATGCAGAATGGAACCCCCTCCTCCCAGAGCGCGGATTACTGGGGTTTAGCAAACCTGAGGCACACGTCAGGATGCGGATATACGCTAACTGTTACGAGAGCGTTGGGGGCAGCATCGGCGAAGTCCTAAAACTGGCCATTCGCTTCAGGATATCGTTCTACCTAATGATCAAGCTGGAGTACATTGTGGGCTAGTCCTTTGGACTACCCACCAACCGACACCGAATCACACAATATTCATAAACGAGAACGGGTTTCCCCCCACCATAACGAGCACCTATATAGCCCAATAAAAACCCCGAGTTAGAGGGGGAGAAATACTGGTTCTCCACCTCTAAGTAGGGGCCACCTCGTTAATGGCCTATGCTTTGCTTAATGTTTCAATAGCTACTAGCAATATACTACTTTGAGAATACTGATCAAATCAATCAGTAGGTGATTGTTGGCCATCAAGGCCGCTGTCACCGTGTATTCCGCATCACGGTCGTCGGTGATAGCGCGCCGCCGTCACTGCGATCATTCCCATCAGTGTCTCCGCTGCCGCCGCTCCCTTGTCCCTCCCGCCTTTAATAACACGCATTAAATCCCCAAATTAATAGGGTAGGTACCTTACATATGTAGAATCAGTATTTGATCTGCGCGCCACGCGCCCCACTCGGGTATTGCATGCATCGCATGATGTGCCTCCCGCCTATCGCGCGCGCCTTCCCTTCACCAAGAATTGATGGAGCATCCCCAAAATATTCTTGGGGGTAAATGGGGTGTATTTGTACCGATGCACACCGGCGCACCAGTGGCGCGCTCGCTACACATCGTGCTGGAATTGAAGTGCGCTTTTGAGGGTGGCCCGCCCTCCCTTGTCCCTCCCGCCTTTAATAACGCGTATTAAATCCCCAAATTAATAGGGTAGGTACCTTACATATGTAGAATCAGTACTTGATCCGCGTGCCATGCGTGCCACTCGGTTATCGCATGCATCACGGGATGTGCCTCCCGCCCATCGCACGCCCCTTTCCCTCGTCAGGAATTGATGGAGCATCCCCAAAATATTCTTGGGGGTGCATGGGGTGTATTAGCACTGATGCGCACCGGCGCGCGCCAGCGGCACGCTGGCTACACATTGTGCTGGAATCAAAAGCGCGCTTCCGCGCGCTTTTGATGGCGGCCCGCCCTGGAGTTGCCGTACCCGACTATACAAATTTGTATACATAGATACATACTGTACCTGACACGTCCGGGCGAGGCGGAGCGGATCGGGACGGATCGATGACAAAGGATCAGGGCGGCGGAGGGCCTATATGGTGGAAGACTACCCCAAAGATGACTAAGCACTGCTGCGCATACAAACAAGACCTAATTACGCCACATGCGCCTGTACCGCCACATGCCGGCGGCATCTGCCGCCACCACAATGTATACAAAGCACGCGCTGCATCAGATACGCGGCAACGCCGCGCGCCACCAGTTGTAACTAATTATAAGTAAGTAAAGTACAAAATAAGAAAATCTATGGTACATCAGTGCACTACGGTAAATTAAGAAGGTGGCATGTCCGGGTCGTGCGATAAGAGGAGAATGCGGGCAAACTGCTCTACCAAGTCATCCTCGTCGGCTTCCTCCCCATCCTCGTCCTCCTCCGTGACAACGCCTGTTGCCCCCATATTCACATCGTGCGACACCAGCCACTCGGCCGGTACACGCCGCTCCGTCGAAATGCTGATGCCCGGGGCCAGGGAAGCCGTGAACCCGGGCTCCTTGCTCAGGCGGACCAGGCGTGCCATGTGGACGTTGTCGAAGCGCCCTCGCTCCATCTGGTACTGCGCCACCTGGAAGGCAAGCACCTTGTCTCTGCCCTCCCGAATTACGTCCTCCTTCCAGCGCAGGAAGAGGTCCTCATCACGCATGTGGGTGATCAGCCGTTTGATCTCGATGTCGAGGCGGACTAGTTCTTCGTCTGCGCGTAGCAGGTCGAAGTGCTTGTCCATTGCGACGTGCCCTGAGGGTAGCGCCCACGGCTCCTTGCGGATGTCGGATTGCCCTTCCCGGAGCAAGTCAAAGTCCGCGAGGAACACGTATTCGACCACCTGCTCCCACTGCAGTGCCTCGCGCCATTCCTCGAGTGCGCCTGCAGCCATGTTGTAGCGAATCAGCGCCGCCTTCACCGCCTTGGAGCGCACCTGAAGCGCCTTCGTGATGTGCTTCCGTAGTTTGTAGCCTACAAACCATTTGTCAGTTCTGCAAGCGCTTCAAGACGGCGGCGGCCTACCTGTACCAGACATATTGACCTTTGTGAGCTCAAACATCCGCGAGATGATGAGCCCCTTGAGTTTATCCACCGCGCGCTGATAGTGCCGCCTTGACACGAGAACCGCGGCCGCCTCCCACTCTGGCCCCACTGCGGGCAATGCCAGGTATACTGACCCAGGCATATCTTGAGTATATCCTGAGTATATTCTCAATAAACTTAAAAAAGACTCAGTGTATACTGGTTCAGTATACTCTTAGTATATTCTGAATATACTCAAAATATACTGAACAATAAACTCAAAATAAACTGACTCAGCATATTCAGAGTATACTGACTCAGTATATTTTGATCATATCAAGGACAAACATTGCCATGTAAGGAAATTTTGAGAGGCAGTGAAGACCTTCCAAAAAGGAAAATCTGGATGGAGAAACATGTGACAGGACATGACAGACAAGACAAGACAAGACAGACAGGACAGGACAGGACAAGACAAGACAGACAAGACAGACAGACAAGACAAGACAGGACAAGACAAGACAGACAAGACAGACAGACAAGACAGACAAACACAGACAAAATATAATACAACAAGACAAGACAGACAGACAAGACAAGACAAGACAGACAAGACAGACAAACACAGACAAAATATAACACAACAAGACAAGACAGACAGACAAGACAGACAAAGTGTAACAAGATATGCTGGGGATTTCTGTAGCACAGTTGGCATCTCCAGGTGGCAGTGGAAGGTCACATGTTTGTATGAATTGATTACCAAGCATAGAAAAATATTAAGATCTTGCTGGTCCATTGTGAGTTGGGTGGGTTGCAGGGTGGCACAGGAAAATGTTGAGCAATTTGGAGAGTGGTTCGGCAGGCTGAAAACATGAACATCAGGACAAAAAGGTCAGGCCGATAGAGGCAAAATTGGGGGTTGGACTCAAGTTGATGAGGTGCTCAAACCCTGGTTTGCACAGGCTGTGGTGCAAGTATCTATGGTGTGGGGGTGATGTGTGGTCTGCCCCAAAATTAATTTGATGTCAGCTAGCAGCCAGGAAAGGTTTGCAATTTGCTTGTCTGGTTGCAGCAGGTGAAATGGATGAAATTTGCAACCCAGTTAAGAAATATCCACTCAGCTTGCACAGGATGTTGTGCAACTATCCACAGTGTAGAAGTGATGTCTGGGCTGGCACAAAATTAATTTGATGGAAACCAGCAGGCAGGAAAGGTTTGCAATTTGCTCACCTGGCTGATAGGAGCTATTTTGGGACCCTGAACTGAATTGCTGTGTAGATCCACACCAGTTTTGCACAGGATTATGAGCATGTATCCATGATGTGAGACAGATACTTGGCCTTCCACAGAAAAAAAGCCAGGGCCAAATACAGATGAGAAAGGTTTGCAATTTGCTTGTCTGGTTGATAGGGACTACTTTGGGAGATTGAGGTGAATTAATGTCCAGCTCTGCACCTAATTTGCACAGAATGTTGAGCATGTATCTACAATGTGAGGCAGATACTTGGGTTTGCACACAAAAAATCCCAGGGCCCATTGCATATGGGAAAGTCTTGCGATTTTCTTGTCTGGCTGAACATGGGTGAACCATAGGGTGGTGACCAAATTTGTAAATATGTAAGGGCCTTGCAGACCATGTTGTGCAAGTGGCAGTGGTATTGAGAAGATCCTTGGCTTCACATGAAACAAATCTTATGGCTTTGGACGCATGGGAAGGGTTTGCAATTTTCCTTTTCTGACTGATAGGGGCTATTTTAGGGTATCAAGCAGAATTGACATGTAGCTCTGCATATGCTTTGCACAGGATGTTGAGCATGTATGTGCATTATGGGAGAGACACTTGGCTTTGCACAAGAAAAATAGTGTGGCCCAGTGCAGACACGAAAGGTTTGCATTTTTGGTGGGAAAGGTCTGTACTCTGCTTGTCTGGCTGAAGTGGGTGAAATTGAGTCTTGCCACCCAATTAAGACATACCAACTGAGTTTGTACAGCTTATCCTGCATCCTGTGGCGATGTGGAAGAGGTGCCTGAGATTCCACAAAATTAATTTGAGGTCCCCCAGAGGGTGGGAAAGGTTTGCATTTTGCTTGTCTGGCCACAGGGGGCAAAATAGGGGTGTGGGCTCAAATTGGTGTCATGCTCAAAACCAAGTTTGTACAGCTTGTCCCACATCCTACGGCGGTGTGGATGGGTGCGTGGGATGCCACAAAATTAATTTGAGATCCATCAGAGGGTGGGAAAGGTTTGTAATAGAGAGTTTGCGCAACAGCCACTGGAGCCACCTCAGGACCCGTTTGTCGATGATTGCGCAAAGGGAGAGGTAGATGTCGAACGCAGTAGAGAACTGCGTTGACAGATACAGCCGGTGCAGAACGCCATGGAGGTCACAGAGGGTGCGAACAAATGGCTGGATGGAGAAACGCGGGCAGCGCAGATGCGCGACACGGAAGACTTCCAGAACCCGCGTTGTGATCACCACGGTCGGGAAGTACGGTGAGCACGGCATGAGGCCCTGGCGCACATAGGCGGAGGCGATGAGTTCATCTCCAACGAGCAGCGGAATCTCCGCGAAGTAAGCAGCTAAATTTCCCATTAATATCACAGAGGACTAGATCTGCGCCGAGAACTTACAATACATGTCTACCACTAGGACGTGCTGTGACCCATCAAGAATAGCATCCACCGGAGCAACGTAGTCGGTAGCAAGGCCCTGTGAAGCAGTTGTCAAAGTCCACTGCAAGTAAGCGTCAGCCATAGCATTCAGCTGGAGAGCAAAGGCATCGACAAGAATTTGGGTGCGATCCCGACATGTGCGATGGTCGGCGTAGCGGGGGTACAGGCTCCTATAGCAAATATGTGGGTATGCGTCAAGCTAGCCAACTCCATGTACCTACTCGTGATTCTCGTGCAGCTTTTCCAGTAAAGACTTGTTAGCCTCTTCAATATCGTCTTCAGACGGAATGTGGCCGGCATGGCTGTGGTCCGCGGTGGTGTTGCCTTGTGTGCAATATCTTCCCACTCATTGTCGTGGCCACCTCCTTTGTCATGGTCCACCTCTTCAGACGGAATGTGGCCGGCATGGCTGTGGTCCGCGGTGGTGTTGCCTTGCGCGATATCTTCCCACTCATCGTCGTGGCCACCTCCTTCGTCATGGTCCACCACCCCCTGATCTTGCAGGGCTTGCTCAGTGCGGTGCCGAGTCTCGCTGAGTTCTGGCACTGGGCATCAACCAAGGCATTTAAATAAATAAATAAAACCCACCCACTCGCCGATCCTCCTCTTCCTGAGCTTGGCGCTCCTTGGCCTTCCGAACTTGCTCAGGGTTAAGCATTAAGGATGTGCGCAGGGATCGCCCGAATTCATTTCTACCACTGGAGCTGATTTAAAACCTCCGGGAGTTTGAGGTCGACGATTGGGTACTGCGCCGAGTCGCAGTTGGAGCCATTCACACCCCAGAGAGCGAAGCCCAGTAGAGACTCGACGCCAACGATGCGACAAAGTGTTGACGCCCACATGATGTCACACGCGTCACTTTCCACCAACTCCCATTACCAGTCGCGCTGACCCGTAAGTCTTTCATTTCACGTTCTCGTCTTCAGCTATTGCTGGAGACTTTTTGTGGATGGAATCAAACCTGGGTCCACCACAAAACGCCTCCAGCGATAGCTGAGGACGAGAACGCGAGCTTCTTTTACTCTGTGCCACCCAACCCTAATCGCGTTTTTCCAGATGCATTGGAGCAATGTTGTGGGTGCCCCAGGAACACAAGGTCAGTACACTCCGAGTCCGCCCCCCTATGGTACTGAGCAAGACGCAGACTTGAAGCGGGGCTGTCTTCACTGCATTCTCTTCAGCTTTCAGCTTCACGCCTCTTCTTCAAGAGGCAGTATCGCGGGAGTCTGATGACCAGGATGACGCCGACGAGGATCTACCAGCGCCACAAGCCCCCGAACCTCTGGACGAAGTTGATGACTCTTATCTGGATCAGTACCATGCCGCGGAAACCATCGACCCCCTAAACGAAGTTGATGATTGGCACCCACCTCTCTCCCGTGCATCCTCCCCTATCGCTAAATGCCCCCTGCACCCTTGAACAAATAATCAAACAGAACACCATCCCCCACTGCCACTACAAAAGACGCGCACGGCGGAATGCGCAGATCCAGCAGCAGGGGCAGCAGGCTCGGCCAGCTACCGTCAAAGCCCATGTCTCCCACGCTGCATCGATCCCCACCTCCCTCAGCACCGACAAACTGCCTGCTGCGCATGGTGCCTACGCCGCAAAACCCGAGGACAACAAATGGGGGAGCAAGAAGCGACGGACCTTGAAGGAACTCCTGCAAGTCGGCTTCCAGCTTATTCCCTGGGATGGCTTGTGAGTTCTACCACCTCCTTGCCTTCCTCCCCCTCACCACACATCCAGCACCTCGCATCCGCTCGTCGACCTCCAGGACCGCATCTTCGCCGTCCTCGTCGGCCAACCCCGTGATGAAGCGTATGTGCAAGCAGCGCGCCGCGTCTTCGATCTCATCCGATGAGAAGGCGATGCGTCCGCCTTTCCCAGTGCCATGTCCAAGCACTGCCGTGGGCCCTTCCCCGCGCTCAATGTCGGCCTCTCATATGGCAAGGGTCAACACATCCCCTCCTTTCTAGACAATGGCATATACGCCTCCATGCTCGCACGCCTCGTCAGCGACCCCGACGTCAAGTGAATGGCCACATCCACCAGCGGTCAGTGCTCACTCGCCCCCCTCCTTCCCTGCTAATAGATGCCTGCCAGCCGCCTTTGCCCTATGGGCTCCACGCCTCTATAGCTACTACCACGACCACGACCAGGCCCTTCGCGGCCATCTTCCTCACCTCCTGAGCAACTTCCCCAAGTTGGTCTTCTCGTGCACGGCCTTCAATTTCGGGCCCAGCATTTAGACCTATCAGCATCGCAATATGCTGAACGTGCCATTTGGCTGGTGTGCCGTCCAAGCCTTCGGCCGCTTCAACCCGACCAAGGGCGGGCACCTCGTACTCTGGGAGCTGAAGATGATAATTGAATTCCCCCTGGGCGCCACCATCCTTCTGCCCTCCGCCACCATCAGCCACTCTAACATTCCTGTGCAGGCAGGTGACCAACGGGTCTCGTTCACTCAATTTACCGCGAGCGGCTTGCTTCGCTACGTCGACAATGGCTTCCGAACTGAGAAAGAGCTGGTGGAGGGGGACTTGAAGGAGTATGAACGGATGAGTGCCCTCAAGGACACGCGATGGCAGATGGGACTCGGACTACTTAGTACTGTAGATGAGTTATTAGAACGGCTGGAACCCATAGCATAACACCCCTCGCGAGCCAATTTATATCCTTTTGAAACTCTACTCTAATGTAATTGTGAGTTGGTACGGTGTGAGTTGGTACGGGCTTGAAGGTGAATTGATGGCATCCCGCAAATTGATCTCAAGCACAGTCTTTGGACTCGTTCTTCAAAACGGCTTCTTCAAATGGCTTCAAATTTTGGTGAACCATTGGTGAGTATGTCCCACACGGAATTGGTTTTTTCGACCAAAATTATTTTTTCTGAACTCAATCTCTGTATTCAAATATTCGGACTCTTAGACACCAACAATGAACACTGATTCCCCAATCTACAGGTTTATTTTAAGGATTTTTGGGTAAGCAGATGGCGTGCAGACCAGAATTTTGTTGATCGCGAACTCACTGTACAAAGTTAATGTTTTGTGGACATATGTTTCTCGGTTTCTAGCTTCCATACCACCGCCTTACTCACTTGGTTTCTTCACCATGGCACCAACGGGTGGCCAATCCAAGCCACTCAAGTCATCCAATACGGCACAGCAACGTAAGAGACAAGCGCGGGAGCGCTACGAAGAGAAGTAGGCATCTATATTCTCATTGTCTCGCAGGCTTGACATTTTGTGTCAATCAGGAATCTTGAAGCCCGCCGCGCTGCAGCGCATACTCACATGCAAAGGTTTGTTTTCATTTCAAAATTATACTATGTACTCCATCAGCTACTTCAGGCTGCGTGCCTCCTGCGTGGACCAATCTACTGAGGAAAACGTGGAAAAAAGGAAAGCTCAGCTTGAGTCAGCTGCAAAATATCGGGCTGCATATGTATCTGATTTATTTACTCCCAAGTTGTTTGGCGCTAATGGTGTAGGCACCAGGAATCGGGACAAGATTCGTGAAGGAGACAGTCTGCGTCGTGCAAGGTAGAAGCACTCTTTATAAATTTATGATGTCAAGCCCATGGCTAAATTATTTCGCAGCAAATGTGTTATCCAGGAGGGCACGGACGCCTACGATATTAAATATTGAGGGAAATGCACTACGAAGGCTCAGTGCAAGCACGAGGGCCACCCCCACACCCCGCGTGTCCACGCCAAAGCTTCAGGAAAAGGGTCAAAGTGCGGGCTGGTACAGAAAAGCCCACACAGAAGATCACTGGAGGTGGAACACAGAGTGCTGGGGCAGGAACGTCTGAGCCTGTGCTGGCGTGCACCTGCTTCGACGAGCTGGCTGAATGGTCAAGCTGCAGCTGCCCATGCAGCTGCAATTCCTCCACCTGCAAACACAATCATCTACAACCGACGGAGGGGCAGAAATATTGGAAGTCGTTGAGGGGGTATTAGAATATCTACACTGCGAATTTCTGAACTGTAGAATAGTTATACAAACTTAATTCTACAGGTTTCTTCGTGAGTTTTGGAGAGTTAGGGGCTCTCGGACTGATGGGCCGCAAGTCCAAAGCCCACGGCCAACATGGCCAAATAGTTGGTCGCGTCTCTGATTCTCGACTATGACTCTGACTCTAGACGACAGGTGCTGTGTGCCGAGCTTTTATCCCAACCCACGCCACACGGACACCGCCAAGCACTCTGCCGCCCACGACCGCTTCTTCTATGGCGTGATCATTGGAAACATGCACGGGATTTACACTTCCTGGTCAATTTTGTTTCTTTGCTATTTATTCTCGTTGCACTCACCCATGGCTCAAGGGATTCCGCTGAGCGGAGCATGAAGGACTTTCCAGGCGCCCGCTATGTCACCTCCCCGACTTGGGATGGTGTGCAAGATTTGTGGAAGACGAATTGCGCGGAATTCCACACCCACGCAGTGCCGTCGCCGTCTGTGCCAAATTGCTCCGTCGTGGGCACACCTGTTGCCGGAAGTTGTGTCGTTGGCCTCATCGACTCCATGGGATCCCTACCGACTCCTCCGGGCTTCACTCCCGCTCCACTGCTTGCTGCCTCGCTTGGAAATCTTGGTCTTGTCGGTCCGCCCTCACCACCCCTGGACTTCCAGCATTTCCTGGCAAAGGAAGGGCGCCGCCATGTGCATAAGCTGGAGCTTTACCAGAAGGAACAGCATCAGCGTTTGCTTGAAGCCGAACGTCGGAAGCAGCGTGCGCGAGAGGAAGAAATCACCGAGGCACGCAGCAACGATGTTCGTGGCTCCGTTCACGACTCCGCCCAGCACCAGCAGGACGACTCAGACTGGGACGACATAGATGGGGAGGGGCTCTCCGGTGCTGAGGATGACTACAACGATGAACCTGAATACTTCAGTTCGTCTTTGTTCCTCAGCACTGGCATGGGGGCATCAACGCTGTCTGGGGCCTCCACACACCTCTCATCGCTCACACCCACCCCCCCACCAAGCGCTATCAACAAGGGTGAAAGTGTGGAGCGTTTTTTTTCAAGCCACAGGACTTATTCCCCCCCACCTCTTGTATCAGACGCACCGGTGCCTCCGTTGTACCAGGAGTGGCAGCTACCTGCACTGTGGGTGATTTATGGTGTGACTGGACACGCCCGCCTCTTTCACGGCAGGTTTTTGATTTTTTACTCTAGTTAAAATACTCTACTAACGATACCTGAATTAGATCCGTGGCTCTTGCAACTTTCCTGAGCTGTGTGGAGCTTCGGAGTGCTCGGCTTCTCACAATGAGAACCATCGCCGAGGCCCGGAATTTTCTGTGGCTGGAGGAGCAGGCCTTCTCCTCGGGATCTTACTACGGAGTTACCGGCATCAGCACGTCCATCTTCACCGAACATGAGGCTGCTCTAGCGGAGTTTGCGGGCAGTGGTGGTGAACAGGAGGAGCTTCGTGTCGTGGTCAATGTAGCACAGGCTGATGAATTCCTAGCACTGGAGGCGCAGCTCGGGGCACTGGTATTTTAGAATCCCCGTGTATTCATTTTGTGTAAAGTATAATTAGCATACTTTAAATACATTTGCCGGCATTCTCTCAGGCGTTGAGCTGAGTTTAAGCTTTTAAAAAAATAATCCTAGTATCGAGGAAATGTTTGGGGGGAAAAAAAGGAAAAGAAAACCCGTGGGTGGTAATCGAACGCAAAACCTCGAGACCTCAATAGTCAAGAGGTTTGGCCTAGATACCACCCCAAATATAGTAATTTGGGAAAGTAGCGCGCCAAACCACTTGACTACTGGGGTCAAGATGATCTCTGTATATAGTGGTTATAGCCTGTACTGAGTTTCAGTATTCACAATATTTTGCCAACCAGCGAGTGTACGAGGGATTTTTTTTGTTTACCAGTATATCGCTTTGTTGTACTATATAAAGATATCTTTTTTTATACGCTGTCACTCCCACCTACAAGACAGTTTAGACGATGGCCCGCACTACCACCGCTCGGACCTCCCATGCCTCTCGTAACCCAACCCAATCGCTCATCCCATGCCGCCAGCGCCCTTCAAACTGGAAGGGCGAGTCCGCCGCTGTCAAGGCGTCCAGAGCACTTGCCAGTGCTGAGCGCAAGGAACGCCAAGCGCTGCTTGACGCGGATATCGACACGTACTACGCGGATCAGGGTCAGTTCATCCAGCAGATGGTGCTCAAGCACAAGAAGCCCGTGAAGTACATGCTGAGCCTCATCTCGCACCAGGCGAACTACAAAAAAGCCCGCAAACCGTCTCTCCTCAACACAATCATCCATGATATGTCCGTGAAGGCGAATGACGGTGCATGTTTATTTTATTGTTATTTTTATTTATGCGACGCTATACTGACTTTGCCGCTTCAGACAGTGAGACAGCTGAAATAAAAACAAGCTTACAATTATGCTAAATCAGTCTAAACCGATCATCTCACTGCTCGGTGGTATACAATTAGGGCCAGAGTGAGCTCCGAGCTACTGGCTGAGTCTCAGAGATGCGATGGAGTACAAATGATAAGCCATACAGTGACTATATACGATACTTTAAACAATGTGAGGTCAATATAGTGTCCCGAGAGCTTGTTGCGAGAACTCGTCTGATAGTGGCCATAACTCATATGTGAGGGTGGTATCACGCAGGATTGCTAGAGTCCATACCAAGGAGAGTGTACGAATATCCATATTTATTTAAACACTGCTACACGAAGACAAACCTCAATGGCGGGGATTTGTGCCCAAAAAGGTCCTTGTCGCGACAATAGTTACAGTCGCAACAACGATATCTAGTTGCGACAAGACAGTCGCGACAAGAAACTTCTCAGGAATATGCCGAGACAAGTCACGATAGTCGAAACGACTCGTGACTACATCCCGTCGATCTCCAAGACCGATCACAGCCACGTGCACAGACAAGTGACTCGAAAGTCAATCCCGGAAATGTCCGCAGACTCCGAGGTCACCCGAAACTCCGATTGATCGGAATAGTCAGTCACATGCGATGTCGCGATAAGGCGTCATTGTGTCGTGATAGGTCGAAAACGCTCTAGACCTCTCGTGACTAAGGCTAAATCAGTAATAAGGCTCACGCCGAAGAGATGCGACTGCTACGGCATGTTGCAAATGGGTTTAAAGTCCTTAAAATAGAATGCCGGCCGTTTTCGTGGCCTTGTACATAATTCCTATTATTCAATTTCCTTATATAGCATGTACTAAAATGGACTGTAAAGTAGTATAAAAGCAGAGTAGTTTTAACGCGTTCTAGACTGCATTTCTCTCATAGTTATTATTGCCGTGACTATTTTTGGTCACAGTAGTGATTTCTCACGAGTTTAGTGCACGTCTGGAGTTCTATTTATATGCGGAGATTTGTTTATACATTTTGAAGTTTGTACTTAGCCCCAACTCAGTTAGATAGTCAATACACGTTGTGATTGATAACCCAAAGTCATAAGCTTAAGTGCTGAACCAGAAAGTCTCTCGTGAGAAGCATCTCGCGATAAGTTTGTAATCCAGTTTGAAGTCGCGACAAAGTGTCAAAGCTTTAAATCAAAGGTACTACTAAGATTGTAGTCACTGTTGGAATCGTTCCAGTGAGTTCGGTCGCAGTCCCACATCTAAAGGTACTATTGGAATCAGTCCAGTGAGGCTGATCGTAGTCACTGTTGGAATCGTTCCCATGAGTTCGGTCGCAGTCCCATGTTACAAGAGAGTCCCGTGAGACCTCTAAGTTCAAGTCCAGTGTGGCTTCAAGTTGTCGGAATTAGCTTACGTGCGTTCGTGACTGAGTTTCGTTTCATTTCAAAACCCCCGCGATTAGTGTTTCTCTCATGAGAAGCTTTCGTTGTACTCACGAGTTCTACTCGCGATAGTCTTGAGATACAGTTTGATTTATCTTCTTTCATTGCACAATTGTCAACGGTGTATCTGCAGTCAATTCTGATTGACAGGACCCAAGTACATTAAATATTGAAGAGCACTTTGTGTAGTTTGTTTGTTGGTTGTGTGTTGGTTGTGGTTCGATTTGTGTGTCTCGTACACATCTATTGGATTGTGATTTTCACGACTATACTCAGGTGCACCATCTCAACGGGGAGGCCACCAAACTCGCAGACCTCAGGGCAGAACTTGATGAGTGCTGCACTGAGTATGACGACGGGTACGACGGCTATGTCAAGGCCCTCGAGGAGATCGAGAAACTGCGCCTTGTGGCCCAGCTCTTGGATCACCGCGACACGAAGAAGCGCGGCGGGTGCACGACCAACAAGGCCGCTGCGATGGATGTGTTGGCGGCTGCCGACCGCATCAGTGACGAGGTGGTAGTTGAGCGTGGGACTGATTCACCGCAGTTGGCGAACCTTTATGATCGTACCGGGGTGCAAGGCTTCTATGTGCTGTCCTGCGGCAACACGGATGATGTGGTGCTTCCTCGCTTTGGGGAGTCGGTGGGCTCACTCGGGTTCATGCAACAGGTGTTGGATGTCGCGCCTCTCGACCTTCTGCGCAAGTTTGAGCAGTGGTGCTGCACGCAAGATGCGGGTGCGTGTGTTAGTTCCTATTTCTCACAATGGCACTTACTCTCCCTTGCAGGTGGTCGTGCGGCAAACACTGTGTCGCAAATCCGCAAGGAGATCGTTGCCCTCATTCTCGGAGGCATCCGTAAGTCGTCATCGTCGCGCCTGAATATCCACTGACAGGTGTATAGGCAAGGCCACCAACAACAAGCAAACCGTCATGAGCTACCAGCACTACGACTCCGACGTCCGTGCGGCGCACAAGGTCGAGATTGTAGGCTGGCCCGTGGGCGAAATCCCCTTCCGCACCATCGGCAAGATCAGCGAGATGGGCCAGCTGTGGAAGCTGCGCGAGATGCTGCAGTCAGGGGAGATCAAATGGGTCAACATGACGAAGAGCCAGCTCACAGAGCTCGATGCCGACCTCGCCGCTCGTTGCACCGCCAACGGCGGATCACTCAAGACACGCAAGCCCCGCGCCGACAAGGGCAAAAGTCGCAAGGGGAAGGCTGCGACGAAGCCCGCCGCGGACGACAACAGCGACGGCTCAGCGTTGTCCAGCGACGAGGAAGACGACAACAATGACGGCGACAATGGCGATGAGGACGACAGGTGTGCGTTTGTCACCCCACGCCTTGTCCCCACGACGACCACAACAACATCCACCTCCGCCGGTGCTGCTTCGCTCAACATCGCCACGGCATCCACAACCACCACAGCTGCTGCTCCCACGGCGTTGACTGCCACCGCTGCCGAAGCGCCACCTATGTCCAAAAAGCGCAAGGCCCAGGACGACAGCAGCGCACCTGCAAAGAAAGCGCACAAGGAGCGCTCCGACAAGGGCGTGAGGCGGGCAGGAGCGGGTACCCCTGTCTTTGACGTGGCTGCAAAGAAGCCGCACAAGGCACGCAAGGACAAGGGTGCCAAGCGGGGTGCTCCGGTTGCTGCTGCGTAGGCAGCTGTCATTTATTATTATTTGTTTTGATTACTACCTACTCCCGCCCCACCCTCGTTTCCATCTCGCCGTAGTTTTACAGTCCGTTCTGTGCCGTCGTTTATACCGTATTTACATGTTCGTTAAATGAAGTGCGTGTGCGCAATGTATAGCCGAACAAATGCCTCGACTTGGAGGAAAAAATAGGCCTTAATGAATATATTTGAGGTAAGTTGGTGATAACGTGCCGCTGCCGTGTATCTGACGCAGCGCGCGCTTTGTATACTTTAGGTACACTATGTATCTATGTATACAATTTTTTGTAGTCGTGTACGGCGACTCCTGGGCCGGCCGCCATCAAAAGCGCGCTTCCGCGCGCTTTTGATTCCAGCACAATGTGTATAATTAGTTACAACTGGTGGCGCATGGCGTTGCCGCGTATCTGACGCAGCGCGCGCTTTGTATACGTTGTGGTGGTGGCAGATGCCGCTGGCGTGTGGCGGTGCAGGCGCATGTGGTGTAGATAGGTCTTGTTTGTATGCGCAGCAGTGCTTAGTCATCTTTGGGGTAGTCTTCCACCATATAGGCCCTCCACCGCCCTGATCCTTTGTCATTGATCCGTCCCGATCCGCTCCGCCTCGCCCGGACGTGTCCAATGTTAGGTACAGTATGTATCTATGTATACAAATTTGTATAGTTGGGTACGGCAACGCGCTGCTGGCACTGTGGGGCTCCCACATGCACTGTGTACGCCCCAGCGGATACGACGGACCAGACGCGACACCTCTACATTCCATATACCCCTCACACATCCAACAAACACACACCAGGCCGCCGCAACTCGGATTTCATCACACCAAGTGTCGCGCCCGGTTTCGCCATTGGCACATGGGAACTACCTTGGCCATAACAAGGTTGACGGCCGCGAGGTACCACATGCTCCGAAACATCGGACCCGACACATCGCACATGTTTCACCCAGATTCGGCCGCCAACCGTCGTGCCTGAACGAACTTTGGACAGATTAGGAAGGTAGAGGTTCGCCAGCCGCCACGTCTCGACGAGATATGGTCCAAAAAAGGCAATAAACCGCGACGCCTCCCAATGTTCGAGTCAGCTCGGGACCGACTGAAACACGGTGGAATGGGCTGGAACACCGAGGAAGCGGACTGGGGACATGTAGAGATGCTCCAAAGGGGATATTCACGAAGGTATAAAAGGACCTGGGTTTCTAGGCAGTAGGGACAGAAACTTCGGAGCGGTTTTTCCCCCACTAGTTCTCTAGTGTAAACCAATCCCCCAATACATCGTTGACACACACACACACTAACCATCTAACTTGTCGCAAGACACTTCACCACTCATCCTCTAGACGGTTCATACCGAACGTCTGACCCACACTAACCGCTCCCTTGTCATCGAAAACCACTGCTGACGCATCGAGGAACGACCAAGGCATCTCACACAAATCGCAGACCACCTAGACCAACACCGAGTCGCCACGCCAGCCACACAAGTCCGACCCACGTTGAGCCTATAGGCCCTCGTCAAGCCATCGCGGTTATCCCACCTTTGGGAAAGCCAGTCGTATCAACTATCACCAGGATCAAAGGGGAAAGGCGATAGAAGAAAGACAAAGCAGAGACTTGAATATTGTCTCGGATCGAAGCACGCCAGCAGGGTACCATCTGAACAAGGTATTTTTTCACTATCCCCCATTTTTGACCTCCCACAGGACCCCACGGGCAAACTCTGTTTGACCACCTCTTCTCACTAACTTTCGACCCACACGTCAACGAGAAAACCCCCAGAGGAAGAACAAGTCAGTTTTGGAACACCGTTTTCCAAACAGACGCCGCAGTCTCCTCACAGCGCGCCGGTGCGCATCGGTGCTAATACACCCCATGCACCCCCAAGAATATTTTGGGGATGTTACGTCAATTCCTGACGAGGGAAAGGGGTGCGCGATGGGCGGGAGGCACATCCCGCGACACGTGCAATAACCGAGTAGCGCGCATGGCGCGTGGATTAAGTACTGATTCTATATATGTAAGGTACCTACCCTATTAATTTGGGGATTTAATACGCGTTATTAAAGGCGGGAGGGACAAGGGAGGGCGGGCCGCCCTCAAAAGCGCGCTTCAATTCCAGCATGATGTGTAGCGAGCGTGCCACTGGTGCGCCGGTGCACATCAGTACAAATCACCCCCCCCATTCACCCCCAAGAATATTTTGGGGATGCTCCATCAATTCCTGGTGAAGGGAAGGCGCGCGCGATGGGCGGGAGGCACATCATGCGATGCACGCGATAACTGAGTGGGGTGCGTGGCGCGCGGATCAAATACTGATTCTACATATGTAAGGTACCTACCCTATTAATTTGGGGATTTAATGCGCGTTATTAAAGGCGGGAGGGACAAGGGAGCGGCGGCAGCGGAGACACTGATGGGAATGATCGCAGTGACGGCGGCGCGCTATCACCGACGACCGTGATGCGGAATACACGGTGACAGCGGCCTTGATGGCCAACGATCACCTACTGATTGATTTGATCAGTATTCTCAAAGTAGTATATTGCTAGTAGCTATTGAAACATTAAGCAAAGCATAGGCCATTAACGAGGTGGCCCCTACTTAGAGGTGGAGAACCAGTATTTCTCCCCCTCTAACTCGGGGTTTTTATTGGGCTATATAGGTGATAACAAGCGGACGCAATATCACGAAGGACCGAACGCGTTAACTATACAAATAGGCGCAACATCTCTTTAAAAACACAGTGCAGACTACGCAAGGACAGAAGGCAGCGCAGTTTAGACTCAGGATCAAGGACAGGCCTCCAATTTCGATGACGGGCCTCCAATTCCGACGACGGGCCTCAAACCCCATAGGATGGCCTGTTTCCAGCCCCAAACTCTTGGTTCCATCCTCGCAAACCCGCTCTCAGGGGCAGTTTGACGGCCATGGGTAGAACGGACGGTCCTGCACGATGTCAAGCAAGATCCTGGGTAGAACGGAGCGAAACACACGACTGACAAGCCACCGCAGGAGCGATCATTGCTGAAACGGGAACACACCATACAATTCCCGTTCTTGCATGTCACAGATGCGACGCGACGACAGGACGCATCTTCACTCTGGATTTCACGTCTAAGTCCCGTCCTCACATTTGGGAGTGTGTTCGATGCGTTAAAACGGGCAATATTGGGCGATAATGCTTCACCATCCTAAAACGGGGACTTAAACATCCTACTAACTTCACAATGACAACCATTCACTTTTAAAACTAGAACGGAGTGTTGCTCTGCGACAATGGACCAAAACTCTGGTACCACAGGCTGTGCGTAGTCGAGAATGGAGCTCCCACACCAGAACGAAGGGTATAAAGGAGTTGGATCTTAGTAGAAGTAAATCATCTTGGAACTCCCTGTACTTCTCTAGTGTCCACTAGTAGGAGGATAGTACACCCCCAATTCTATAGAGTTCTCTGGTCATCCAGAAGGCTCTCTTGTTACCATCTCCCTCCGCTTTTCGAAGCAATCATGCAAGAAAACCTTCCGGATTATATCCTCCACCCCCAAAGTCTTCAATTACAGTACGCTCCATGCTCGGACAATGGAACGCTCCCGTTTACGGCTCCTACAATAATGAAGCAAGATCTTGAGCATTAACAGGCTACGTTCCACCCTCACTCGATCTTCCCTATTCATTTCTGGCATTCAGGAAACCATAAAAGGAAACCGAATACCTGCAAACTGTGCAGCCCGTTTAATCCTCAGACTCCTGCCTGAGCATATCACTTTACGACTCGGTCAATTTAAACAGAATAGCTGCAGTATTGCAAACGGACAACGGAACTAGCACTTTGCTCTCCAACGTCCCGTCTTTCTATTAAAACGGACGAAGAAAATCATACACCCCTTGAACCCGGTTTTTGCCACTTCCTTGCGTCCCTTGAAAGACTGTAGAGGCGGAGACAGACCGGTAGCAAGAGGGAAGGCCCTTCCAACGTCAAACCGGCAATCTCGAACCATATGAGCTCATAAACGGGGCTGTCCATTTACTCCCGTTGATACGCGTGCCGCGGGGGCCGAGTGTAATGTATAAGATGGAAGGTGTGCTCTACTGGTGCCCTAGCGGAACACTGTCTGCAACCGGAGCGTATGAGGCGACTATGTCGGGTACGACTGTCAAACCACTACCACTCCACAAAACCAACAACCAAATATAGCTAGCTCGGCTAGGAGAAGCGTCCAACGCTTGACTTCCTGGCTATCTCCCTAAAGAACGGCTTGTACGCTGTAAGATCGAAAGTTTGGGGTAGGGACCAAGTATTAGGCCGCTTTTATGATAGTCCTTCCGTGAATGTACTCTCTTCTCTGCTTCAATCCTCTCTTGACTTCGGATCGTGGTACACTAGAAACGCGCTAGCCTAGCTAGTCATGCTAATAGCTCTCTGCGATGTAACCTCCTATAGAATTCCTATCCGTGAACAGATGGACCTTCACAAGGTTCTTAACCAATGTTCTCGAACGTATGTGTATGTTTTACGGCTGTTAACCGGCGTGTTTATTGTGCTAGCTCGCACTTGTATCCTTCCAACCAAGTCCAACCTCGACTCCTGGCCCTTTTAGCCGCTCTGCTCTGTGTCGCGTATGCATTCTGTGATGCTGCATGCGGACTCTCAACGAGTATGAATCCGACCCTCAACGAGTATGAATCCAAATGCTCAACGCGCCCCTCAACGGGTAGAAACCGACTCTCAACGAGTATCAGCCACTCTCAACGAGTATGAAACCTTGAAACCCTCAATCCCTCAATCCCTCAGTGCACTCTGTGTGTGTTGTTGTGCAAATGAACTTCTATTGAAGGACAAATGGACGGTGGGCTAGATGCATGCCTTTAGAACGTAGGGGGTCACTATATGAATAGCTACTGCCTCCACTAACCGGGGTACGATCCGCTGCCCTCCTCCCACTTCTCCCCTTGCTTTTATACTACTAACTACATACATAATCACATGAAAGTACGGCGGCCTAGGCCTTAGGTATACATGCCAAGCAAAACAGAATATAAATAAAATGAATATAATTGGTCCAATCCACGAAACCCCAGCCCGACCCATATGGTTGCTCCATCAGCAGCCACCGAGAAATCTGTTCTTCTGCGATAAGAAAGTGCTTCCACCATTTCCGAGACCTATATCCCTTAGCTAGCTCAAGGAGTATTCATCCCCTAGCTATAAGCTTTGAGATACAGTGCCCTAGCAATGTCGCACATCCACCAGCGTTTACTAGGTCCGATTCGTATTCCTACTGTCAAAGTCCGGATATCACCGGTGCTAGATCTGCGGCTGCAATTGCCGATCACGGCTGCAATCACCGAGTCATAACTCCTGGCCCGTAGTACCCGATGGCCCCGCCTACTCCGGTGGGTACTGATTCCGTCATATTGCGCTACTGAAACATCACGTGTCTCGTCACGTCGCTCGGCTAGTTCATATCAACGCCTAACAAAGTCGCTAGCTTTGTACTCATTGGCTACTGCATCGGTTTCCTCCTAGATCTTGTTATGTATCATAGTGTAAAGTCGCCTAGGCTAGGCTTCTCCCATAGACTTAGCTTTAACCGGTCAAAACTGAGCTAGCAACCTCATATGAAGCATCGCTAGCAGAGTATCGCCTCGTAGCCCTTATCTAGGCACTAACACCGTCTACGCGCTCGATCCTAGCGCTAGCCGTCTAGTCATGGATGATTGTGCTAGATGTAGGATTTCGCAAAAAGCGTGTTTACAGGCATGGCCTGAAATCCGGCTTATCACCGTCCTACACCCTGACTCCCTGTTCTCGCGAGGAATACCGACTACGATAAACAAAGAAGGCGACCGAATAGCTATCTAGCTCACGAATAAGCGATTTGTGTGCTATCTAGCCCCGTTATTATCCTGTTCTACACCAATAAAACGGAATAAGACTCCTCAGCACTTCTAATATACCTAGGTACCAGGGATAGGATTTATTAGACTTACTTTGGTATCACCATCACCCACCAAAAATCAATTACACCAATTTCCTGCTACACTCCACTGCCTTGATCATTTTCCTCAGAGGACGAATCACTTCTGACATGTCTGCAGACATATGTGCAGCCAACAGAAACGCAATCAACATCACAACGTGGGTCTGTTTAGTACACAGAACATATCCAACACAGAGAAGATCTCGACCCCTTTCATGTACAAACCTGGCTGGAGGGACCCTTGGTATTCGGGCGCACGGGAGTGGAGACCTACGCTCACTACACTCTTCAAGTGGGACGACTCCTTAGCAAACCTAACGCGGGGGTGTTCATCATGGCCAGGGGTTTTACAAGCTGGATTGCTCTTACTTTTGAGCTGGATGTCCTGAGGAAGCTTATGAATGGCCCGTCCACGCAGGTTACGGAATACTATCGGGGATGGGTCCACGCAGACAAGCGCTCACCTTCAAGGGGTGACTTCACTAGGGATCAATTCTCCCTGGACAAGGAGTCGATCCTTTATGGCTTAATCCGTAGTCAGTCCGGCCTCCCCGAGGAGGATCGGTGGCTCTTCCCATTGCCTAGGATTCTCCGCGATTAAAGTCTGCATTTCCGAGGCGTCATGACCGCCGGCTGCCACGCTATTTTTACCAATCTCATCGCCGACATCAGAAAGGGCAATGCACGGTGGCGTATGGAGGGACAGTGGGCCAAATATCTGAAGGCAGGTAATCGTGGGGAACACACCCCTAAATTCATACCCAAGGACAGCGATTTCGCGCAAGGCGTCGCTCTTATCAAGTGGGGATTCCGTGTCAATTGGAACGGAGAATTTCTACGCGACCTGAAAGTCCCGGATGTGTTTGTTCCACTCACAGCTGAAGAGTAGGGGGGCTCTGTAAGGTACCCTATCTAAATGAACGATCCTCTTATCCATTTCTATTCTCTTCTGTTTCTTACTTACTCTTCAGCGCAAGCGTGAGCTTCGCATCTAGCCACTTAGTCATATTATATTACATGACCTTGTAGCACGTGACGTTTGCCAGCGGAAGAGAATATTATTACTTTTACCTTGAACTTCCACCTACCGCTTCAAGCCTTCTCATCAAGCTACCTCCGAGGATCAGGCTTGCGAGCACTAGGTGGATACTTCAATATATTCTATTCTCTTGGTCCGCCATGTCAGCCTGAACTCTACTCCAGCAGATATCTGTGGAGTTGGAACGTGAAGACGTAGAGATAGATATCTACTCTACTTCACGTTCCGTTGAGATAGGCTAAGGCCTTCAGACCAGAAACTAAAGCAAGACGTCTATTGCTCGCCGGGATAGTTGTTAGATGGATATCCCTGTAGAACTCTTACGGAGTCTTACAATAACGTGTGCAGTGGCACTCAGATGGCCACATTACTGTACTATTTCAACCAAGTGTTCACAGGGTGTTACACGTTATGCACTAGTGTTCACTCAATCTGGTGTTCATTCCGTGAACCCAGGCCATGGTTTTTTGAATTTTCACCCCAAATTTAATCCAAATCGGGACAATTTCGGATCTGTTACACATTACGGGGGCTTAAAGTGTTCAATTCATAAGTCCCTGTTATGTGTTATTTGAACAGTTGGTCGAAATAGTACAGTATGCCCAAAGTCGCGTCGGACAATGGCTGGTGGGATCAAACGTGTGCACTTGGCGATCACATGTGGGTGTTGTGGCCAAACAAAGCCAAATGACAAGGAGTCAAGGACGATTAAGGGCTTTAAGTGCACCTGAGGGCCTGATCGGGTGCATTAGATTCCGCTTAGAATGTGATTTCTGTAGAATGTCACAAATTGTCACACTCTTGGCTTTTGACAAGCACAACCTCTGCAAGACCTCTCAAGCTCTCGGTACTTCTTCCTCAACTCTGGCGCTGATGCCTGCACTGCTCTGCCACCAATCTCCTGCTCAATCGACCCGCATTTTCCGCGCTGCCATCCAAAAATGTTGTGCCGCGACACATAGCGCCGTTATTGCTGTCCTCTTCCTTGGCACTGTTCTTCTTGATGTAGAACACCCATTACCTTGACCCATGCACACTTCGATCCTCACAGGAAGAGGCTGGCTTGATGAACTGCTGCTGGGACATCCAGATCGGTGTTGTCGGGGGCTGGGAATGTCTGCACTTGAATTCTCACTACTCTGGGCAGAACTGGTGGCGCTGGGGCTGCTTGCTGATGGTACTGCACAGGAGCAGCTCGGGATATTTGTCTACTGGATGGTCCATGGAAGCAGTCAACGGGAACTACAGGAATGATTTCAGCGTTCCGGGGATACAATTAGCCGGTGTGTGTGGGCTCACCTGGGATTATCATCTACTCACTCACTGCCAGTTACATCACGAAGGGACTGCAGATGTTTACCAGTGAATTCTATCAGAAGTACGTCCAAGATCCTCGCGATGAGACGCCAAACAAGATAAAGTCAAACCCACGCTGGTACCTGTTCTTCAAGTACTGTCGTGGCGCTATGGATGGTGTTCACTTTCTTGCATATGTCCTCGCCGAGCACACCACCCGATATTGTGATTGTCATGGTGCAATCCAGCCCATATTGTTAGGACTTTGCAAAAAACCCTGGGCAGGCCCAAAGGGCCTTTTGCAAAAACCCTTGGGTTTCCTCACTGTCACGTGTCCCCCGATGCCGTAGTTTGATGGGGTTTTCAGCATCCCTGGCGGGGTTTGAAATGTGTTTTTCCGTCCGCCGGGGTGCCCGGAAAAGCCCGGGAAAGCCATTCCTCCCAGTACCGCTGGAGCGCGGATCCATAACGAGCACGTGATACTTCCAATGTATTCAACGGCTACAAAACATACCAAAAAGCCTCGTTTCCCTGCCCCTCCTGCTGGCCCTCGTGCCTGTATTCCTAATTGCAGTGCCTGCCTACATTTCCCGTACCATGACGACCCCTCAAACTGCGCACGCATGCCACCAAACATTCATCAAAAAACTCCATCAAATCTCCGCCGATCAGTTGTTGTCGTCTTCTCCCTCGTCCTGGGCTGCAGCCGCTGCGCTGGTGTGGAAGTGCCTTACGGCTTCCTTGTCGACACGGCGGGTATCGTCCGTTACACACGCGATCCATCACGGGAGTTATCATCCACTTCTATTCTCCATCACTATCATATTCCTGAGCTACTCACTATTTCTTCCTTACATCATATTTAGGCTCATACTTTGGAGTGCGACTGCCAGATGTGTCAATGCGCATTACATCGCACAGCCATCACAACCACGTGACCGCGGCTCTCTTGCGATCAATTGAGAATCGACCGCTATTTCTTTGGATAAGGTGTATGGTGCGCACTCAGTATTTTCATTAATTACTTTACATTCCATCATCCTATTCTACCTGGACCATTTTCCTCCTTACCTCTCCGTTCATCCCTCATAACCTATTGTATTTTATCCCCATTTCATCCCATCATTCACACATTTCTCTCTGCAATCCTCATTTTACGACGTGTTCGGCTCGGGCTGCGCTGGGGATCAAGGTGTTGATGGACTGGGCAACCATTCAACGCGCTGAGGTGGCAGTGTTCTCTCCCTATTCCATATTTGCGCAGTTTCTGGTTGAAACGCAGTGAAGTGAGTTAGCGGTTGGGTTTTGTCTTCTGTTATATATTCCACGGACTCTTAGTTAGTTCTACCTACCTATGTGTTGCATGTACATTGAGGGCTCTGGTGGCGCATGAGTACGTGTTGCAGCCAACCCGATGGACTTTATATTTAATTACCAAGCAACATATAGGGGCTTTTGCCTCTTGCTTCCTACTCTCACCACGCTTCGCTAAATCTTCTGAGTCTTCGAGTTCCCGAGCCCAACGAGTCACAACGCATCTACGCTAAGTTTCTACATCGATTTATTCATTATCTGCTTCAGACCTCCCCCTTTATTGTCGCTGAATCTATTCATTTTTCTTTACAGGCTTCGTAGTTAGGTATGGTACGACCGTATATATTCCCAGGTCCTCGCTTGGACCACACTTCTCTTCTTCACTGGGGCTGCAGGTAAGCCTTCCACACTTCAGAGCATCGCCCTCCACTCACCTAATACCTTGTACAGCCCAGTGGACGTCTTTGACCGCATCCATCCACGCCTCCATTTCCCCCTCCGCCACAGGCTCCACCAGCATGTCCCTCCACCAGCGCAAGCAGATCAGGATGCACAACATCCCATTAGGCCCCATCCTCGCCAGCCCTGTCCAATCCCCACTACCCGCTCGCTCCAGGCTCCCATTCTCGCCCCGTGCGCGCCATTTTGGGTTCAGCTCGCTCCACCACGCCCACCAGGCTTTCCCGAAAGCGCTGGCATTCGTGATGGACACGCGGCCCGGCTTCCGCGCATTCTGGATCCACAGTGCGACTTCCTCTGGGCACCCCTTCGCTAGGTGCCGCCTTGTCAGCCCCAGAAACCTCGATCGTGCCTCCAGCTTCCACCACAGCTCCACCAGGCTCCCCCACTCGCCCTCGCCCGCACCCTCCACCAATTGCTTGTGGGAGATACGCGCCCATTCTGGGCCCCCGCCTCCTGCACGACCTGCACCTGCCGCCTTTCTCGCAGGGTTGGGCGTGCGGGGCGACGCGGTCGCACGATCCCCCTTGTCACTTGAGCTGGCATCGGTCTCGGTCGCAGTCCCCTCATCATCTTCAGCCACCCCCGCTCTCGCCCGCCGCTTCCCCACTTTGGGTTTACCCCCCTTTGCGCGCTTTCTTGCCCCCTTGCCCACTCGCCCCTTCTTGCGCTTTCCACCGATGGCGGTACCCAAGTCCATACCTCCCACCACCTCCTCATTCCTCGCGGCACTGTTTTGAATCGTTCTTGCATACTCTGGCATGCGAATTAGTGCCTCCACCCTCGCGACCCGCTCCTTGGGAGGCAACACCTCAATTTGCCTCCGAAGCAGTGACTCGACCGTTGGCAGGCACGCCCAGAACTCGGCGTCCACGACTTCGCTGCCATCTGCCACCCCTGAAGCCACCGGCGCCTCTGATGCCGCCGCCCCCCGCCTCTGCCCCTGACACGCCTCCCGCAGCCCCTGCACCTCCTGCAGCCCCTGCGCCTCCTGCACCCCCTGTAGCACCCGCGCTTCCTGCGCTGCCACCCGTGCTCACACCCGCCATGTCTCCCGCAGCACACGCAACATCCGCCGCCTCTGCTTGGCCATTTGGGCACCCCACAGGTGCTTTCGCAATGGCTCCGGCGGCCCCACTCGACAGCTCCACCGCTGCTACCGTTGCTGACACGGAGCCCCCACTCGCATTCCTGGCGATGCGCGCCCGCAGTATTGCTCACGGATCGGCGCCTGATCCACCCTCCGCCCCGTTGCCCAGCTCTCTGTCTATATCGCTGTGTTAGTCACGCCCGTGGCCCGCGGCTGGGACGTACCTGCTGCGAGTAGGTATCGCATAAATTGCCGGCCAACGGCCTCGTACCCCTTCGGATCCCAGCTTGCAAAATCCTTTCCGTCATCGCCCTTGGTTTTTACCGGGACTCAGCCTATTTACACAGGAACATCAATATGTGCGCGCAGGTTCTCAAGACGGCCCCTTACATTCTCACGTCGAATTTTTCTCCATCCACGCACCCTGCCAACAGGGTCAAATGGTACCCCGTCAGTGCGTGAAGCTCCTCGAGCAGGGCCGACATCATCGCCGACAGAAGCAGGCGCGCCCTAAGCGGATCCATCAGCTCAGCAAATGGAAAGACGGCCGGACTTTGTTCGCAAGCACATACCTTTTGCGATCCCCCGGCATCACGACCCCCTCGCCCTCCTCCTGTGTTCCTCCAGTGCCGCTTGATACTCGGCCTCCACCTCGGCCTTTATCACCTCCTTAACCTCATCCGGTTCCTCCTCGAGCAGCGATCGCGCCACCGCGCAACGTAGATTCACCGTGTTTTGCGCATTGAGTTTATCCGGGTGGCACAGAGCAAGCACGTCCTGCACCTTTGCCTTGTGCCGTTCGCTGTGCATATAGACCTGGTAGGCGGCCAGCCTCCTTGGGGCTTGGCCCTCCCCCCCTTCGAGCCGTGCCAGCATCGCCATGAACAGATTCTTGCCCCCACCAGCGCGGTGAGTCCGCCTATATGCCATCCATCACTTTATTTTCTAACCCAGAGATGTGTCAGCCCTTTAGCCTTACATGCCCTATCATTGGCACCTATGTCCTTCGTCTTCGTTAGCACCTCGGCTTTTTTCTCGCGATCCTCCTTGGAGAGTTCCGCGTCAGGCATTGCATCGGGGGTGAAGTCGTCCAGGGGCTCCTCCATTATGGGCAAACACCACGGGAATTTCTGCCAATATTCGTGCAGCATCTTCGGCCATATTTCTGGCGTGTTTTTCTTCGCTGACGCATCGCAGTATCGCTCCAACCAACTGTTGAGGAACTCCTCGCGCTTGCCGTGAAAGTCCCCTTGGTTTCCCCTCTTCTTGGCCTCAGCTGGCGCGTTGGCGCTGTCTTCTTTCTTTCAAGTCGGTGGCATGGATGGGGAACTTCAAGCAAATACCAGACGCCCTCGCCAAGCATGAGCAAACCCTTCCTGGCCTTGGAGACGCACATAACGCCCTCTTATTTTACTTAAGTACTATGCACCAATTTTTTGTACACGAAAATGACCATTATATTACAAAAACAACAAATACGGTGTATCTAAGTACACAGCAAACATTAAACGACAACTATATAACTCTCATGCAAGATACCAACCAACAGACAGCCAACAGATCTACCTCTACAAGGTCCAAGATATGAGCAAAGTCCAAGAAAAGCAAACAAGTCCAAAAAAACAAAACAGCGACGATAGCGAACATATACAATGACAAAAAAACTCAGCCCCCCAGCCCAGCCTACGGCATCGAGAGAGTGATGAAAATCTCAAGCTCCTCTTGGTCCGTGGACCAAACAATGTCGACCGCGTGCAGCCCATGCTGGCGAACATAGTTGTTGGCGCCCTCTTGGCTACTGAAGAAACGCTGAACCCCCGAGATCGCCCACTGCATCGGCGACGAGGGCGCGGTGACGATGCCAAGGAAGCCAAGGACGTGGTCGACGACCCCAAGGACGCAGTCGACGACGGCACGGACGTTGGCGACGATGACAAGGACATCGGCAATGACGACAAGGACGTGGTCGACGAGGCCGCTGCCGCCAACGAAGACAAGGGAGCGCGGGTGGGGAGGGGCTAGGTGGAATCAAAATGACGGCTCGTGAGTTGTATACGTGTCTCCGGCGTCGTGTGCAGGTGCGGTGAGGGGGACACGGGTGAAGGCGACGGCGCAGCGCCCAAGAATGGGCTGCGCTGTGAGACTGGAGTGGTGTCACTCTCGCTCCAGAGGGACAATGTTGACGAAGCTGAATCGGGCGACACCAACCCCACGAGCACCGCAAACGTCGGTGTCATGGGGGCGAGCTGGCCCACTGTTGAAGACGGTGGGGTAATTGTGAAGGGCGGCGTGGCAGCGATGGGGGCCGTGGTGATGGGGAGCGCGGTGGCAGTGGCGGGAGCGGTGACGGGGGGGCGCAGTGGCGGCGGGGGTGAGCAGGATGGGTGCATTCCCCTGCGCTGCAGCTTGCGGGGGGGCAGGTTGAGGCGGGATGGAGGTGAACCCCGCAGGCATCCGAGGCGACGGGCAAACACCTTGGTGCAGCGCCCAGCAAACCTCCCTCTTCCAAACTTCGAAGACATCCGCCCATGTGCGGCACGAGACACGGTGGGGGTCAGTAAACTTGGCCACCTGTCGTTCGGCATCTTCCCTTGGTAGGCCAATGAGCCAAGGCAACAACCAAGCATAAAAAAAACTTACAACAGACAAAACACCCCAGTTCCGTGACCTTTGCCGACGACATAGAACTTCTCGCGAGCGTTTTCTGAGTGCTCTGTGACGTCGTAGTGGGCCAGATGGGTGTACCAAAGGATGGGAACGCAGGGAACGTAGTTCTCGTAGGGGGGCATTGTAGAGACAGTGGCGATGGGGGGGGAGGATTCAAAGGCCGAGGGTCCCGTGTTTCCGTTCAGAGAGGACAAGGTGTTGTGGTTTATAGGCAATTGCATGGTGGTGGTTCGGTAAAAACTACGCGCGGCTGACAACTACCTACTCTTCCAGCTCAATGATGAGCAACCCGCTGCCGATGACGAGCCTGAACTTGACGCGGCATTCAATGCCGCCTTTGCAAACCTGCTCACCCGCGATGCGGCCAGCAAGGCCCTCGCCACTCTCATCGTTGCTGGCCAGGATCTCTGGCCTGAAGACCGTCCCCCCCCCTCATACCGGACCCTTGTCCCTGCATCTACGGTGCCGATGGTCGCGCGCGCATCACGTTCGAGGATCCCATTTACGGCGCCATCCTTCACCAGGATTCCCCGGCCTATGCGCGCCTGTACCGCGTCCACCGCCAAATTCTCAACGCCCGCATTGCCAAGGTATATATATATATTGCCCTCCATATATTCACGCTGAAATGCTCCTTAGAAGACGCGTTCCGGCCAAACATTTTGAATGCGGCCAAAATCGACATCGCCGATTTCGAAGGTGTAAATTCAAGTACCCATATTCACATAGAACTAGCCATATATATACACTACATATACATATCTATGGTCGTCGTATACTACCTTAACCATCTTGAATAGCATTGTGAATATATCGAAGACCATGTACCAAAAAACAATGCACACCCACTTTACAAAACAAAAGCACTGGAATGCGAGAGAAGTTAGCAGAATCCCGAACGGTTAAACGTAAAAAGGTAAAAGCTGCCAGCAAATCATATAAGTACACCTCCCGAAGGAGTGAGCTCCATACCTAAACCCACTTCGCCCACCCTCCACTTAACCCACCTGCGGAAAAAATGTCGATTTCATCAGCCAAACTGGCACTGGCGTTGACCAAAGAAGAGCGGGCGTTAACCCAAGAACAGCGGGACGCGTTGCCCGATCGTGCCTTGTAAGTCGGGTCGATGATAAGCCACCTATAATTGCAGCCTTGAAACACGCTATTTTGCGATCCTATAACAGTATTATAGGCGGACTGATCCCTAGCGACTGACACTACTCCGAAGTGTTAGTTATAGAACATCAGCTATATGTGTAAAAGCTTGAGACCTTGTCCTATGGATGGTACCTTTATACTGAGGGCCTCTATAATCATTGAACTCTTGTAGCTACAGTTACTTGGGATGGACTACACAAAACAGAGTAGCATCTATAAAAGTCATTGGCTGTGCCTATAATCAAGGAGCTATGCAAAAGAGTGTTCATGCCTTCCTATAGGCCGTGCTGCTTCCTATAGGCTGTGCTGCTTCCTATAGGCTGTGCTGCTTCCTATAGGCCGCGTTGCTTCCTATATTCATTCCTATAAAGGTCGTTCCTGTAGAGGTCGTTCCTATAGAGCGTTGCAAGGTCGCATCCCTATAACAGTTGATTCCGAGATATTCCGGTTGACTCTACGTCATATCTATAAATACCCAGGGTCAAGGGTTGTGGGACTAAATATAGATGATTTGTGTCGAAACGAAGTTCTTAGTAACCAGTGTGTGCAACTACGGAGTTACGGACCTGATGAGAGCATCTATAAATAAAATGGGTCACCTGTGGACCCTTGAAACACTAAAAGTTGACTTTGTTCCTGGATATAGTCAGCTGATGTTCCCTATATAGGTTGCTTAGTGGTATTCCGAGAGTATTCCAAGATTATTATCAATATTTTATGTACTTGGCATTGCAGTAGGATATTTATAGATTGGCAGAATATGTATTTAAGTAGCAGCTTTCTTGGGATTCGACAGCTCATTGGAGTGCATCAGTACCCCCCAGGCTTGCATTTCGTCGTTCTCCTGTATTGGTGACAGCTAGTCAACTTTATAGGGTTTGACTTAGTGTGGAGTTTGGTTGGGAAACCCATATAGATTAGTTAAGGCAGTCCAGGATAGGACTTGCTTTCGCTTTTGGGTCACTGTTGTTAGGTTGGATACTCAAGGGACACTCAGTAGAGGTTCTAGATTAAATCTATAAGCTTTTGTAGCCCTATAGTGCGCTCTCAGACCAATATAAGCATATAAGCTATAAGATATAAGCATATGAGCATATAAGGGTTTTGGTATAAGAATATCAGCTGAAAGCGAACACAGACAAGTCACAGAAAGCCTATAAGACAGTCAGACAACCAGAGCGAAATCCTATAAAGACAGCCAGACAGTAACAGAAGTCCCATAAGAGAAAACCCTATAAAGACTCGGAAACCCTCGGGTGACTTGGTTGAACTTTCAGTTCGCTTTCCTATACATACATTTACATCCTATAAAATATCTTTGTGCCTAATACTTGGCCGTCTGACTCCTACAATAAAAACAGCTATCGGGAAGCATTGTTGGTGTGTTAGTTGGGTTGTGATAGAGATTCTGCTGGTTATAGCGGTTTTCTTATACACTTTCCTATACATACATTTATAGTGTGTTAGTCCGGCAGCCCTATCATCAAGTAGGCCTCCACAGTGCTAAGCTCAAACCCCCGAAAGATATGGCGCAGCAGGCGCCTACCTCTGCTACCAGGCGGTGTTTCACGTCTTGCTCCCTGCAGGTGCCTTAGACATACCACACGACTTCCCCGTGATGCAACTGCTCCCCAGCATGCGACCTGTGCACGACCTGCGCTGCTACGCCTCGGTTTACGGCCCGCTTCGCCGCCCTCCCGACGGGGGCCACATCACTCTCGACATGATCTTGGAGGATCGCGCATGAGCACCCTTGGAGGGTCCTTAATAGCCTAGCCTAACCATAGCCAGCCATAGCCAGTCGTTCGCACCTGTATACTTGGGAAGCAGGCCGAAAACGATTCGATTCTCTTTAACGAGTACAAAGTAAAAGAAAATCACATTAGCCCCAGCGAGCCTTGCCGCGCTGGAAGTAGCGCTCTTCGTGCAGCTGTGGGACGTAGTCCGGCGCAGTGGTCAGGTCGTGATTGTCCAGCCAGTCGAAAAGTATCTGCTCCTCCATCCAGCCTCGGCGATCCACGCTGTAATACACTTGGTAGCAGTTGGCGTTGGGGGGCGGGGGCGTGGCATCGGGCGGCGGGGCTTCAGCGTGGTGCCACGAATCTTGGCCGCACTTGTCCACGAGGACACTAGTATAGGTTGCCCCCTCAAATTCTTTTCGCCTGCAGGTCCAAAAATACATACACTGAGTGCTGGACTCTCTGGGCTTGGGCCAGCTCCGCATGGTGGGCTTCGCGATACCGTTTGTGGGAGGATTTGGCCGCTACATCCACTGCTCCTTCCGATTTCATGCGATGGCGGCATCTGGAGATGAGTGAGTGAGTGAGCTGAGCGGCGGCGGTAAGCGGCACGAGGGGACGGACCACGCCATGCGTTCCCTCGCCTTTCGCCTATGGCCGTCGGGGTCCCTGAAGCCCCATCAGGACAAGGGGAAAGTTGTTGAACTGGAGACGTACTTGTCTCTATAGGTTTTCATCGCCCTAAGCTGCGCTGCCGTGCATGAACACTTTTTCAATTGCTTCGCGGTGGACGCAATTAGGGCGCTGGGGTGTCGCAGTTAGAGACCAGAAACGCTGAATATATCAACCACTATACATGCCTGTCGTAAGGTGCCAAGCTTGGGGTCGTAAGTCGAGGTTGTCGTATAAAAGGTGGTGGTGAGATGCTGAAATGGTGTAAACAGGCGATGCCTTGAGGCTCAGATTGCGTGAGCTGGATTTTGACTTAGAATATAGATAAAAAAACGGAAAATTTTCATAGGCTATATTTCAATGGTTTGAATCGAATGTACTCCAACGTTTTGCGGAGGAGCGCTCCAGTGAGAGAGTGGGAGGGCATTTTTGGTCCAAGCTGACCGTAACGAGTTCGCTATATACGTAACGTGTTTGCTATACAGCGTGGTATTGCGCCCTCGGCGTACAAGGCCACCGTAAAAAAAACCCCCAAAAAGGAGGACCTGCTTTCCAAGGATTGCAATGAAATGTACTCCTAGGATTTGGGCGGGTTTCCTCTCCGCCTTTTTATTTTATTCTTATTCATTAAGCCTTGACTCATTGGCATGCTTCCAATACATTTGTCAGGTCATTCGGGAATTCGAAAGGGTGTATCCATTGACAATGCTATACTATGTTCTAAGCGGAAGCCGCGCCGTCCGCGCTGGGTGGATCCCACTGGCGGTACAGCTTGACACCTTCCCCCCACCGAGCTGCGCGATCTTGGAGGCGGCGTTCTCATGCATGGCGTAGGATTGCGGAGGGGATGAGTTGCCGAAGTCGATATGGGGGAAGGTCGCGGTGCGGGGACCGAAGTTGAAGGTGGCGGTGGTGAAGGTGGAGGTGGCTACGGCAAAGTTGCGCCGGAGATACTTCAGGTGATCCTGGGCGACGTCCCAGTTGAGCAAGGTGTCAAAGGTGCTGGTGTAATAGCGGTGGAGGTCGGGCGTGTACACCATAAAGACGGGCCCCATATTCTTAGCGTGGTATGGGCCTCGGCGAGGGGATCGCTGGGGCTGCTGCCATGGCCAGGATGCATCAATGGTCGGCGTCGAGGACGGGCTGTAGGAAGGCAGGTCGGCGGGGAGGGGGTGCTAAAGAGGAAGCTGCCACTTACCCGGGGTCGTACAGCTTCATCAGCTCATTAAGCTCCCAGTCGCAAAAGTCGAGCTCTTTCTGCCGGACGGCCTGCCAGCCGGACGTGGCGACTGGAATTTATAGCCGGTGAGGTCAAGCTTGAGGCGGATAGGGATGGCTTGGCGCACGTGGAGGCGAGTGACGAGTTTGAGGCAGGAGCCAGCGACGGCACGCGGCGCAATTTTTGGGGCGATTTTTCATTTGATGCACAATGATGTCCTATCGGATCGGAGGGGGGATGGGGGGTGGGGGCGTGCGACGAACTTCCATGGCCCTCGTCGCTGCGTAGAAAGCGGCGGTGCTGAAGGAGAAGGTGTCACCGCCATCATCATCGTCTTCGTCGTCGGATTACTCAAGGGATTCGGTGTCGGAGTCGGGGTTGAGTACCATAAGATCGGCGACGTGAAGTGAATGCCCTTAAGGACGATTGGGTCCATGGCCTCAACGGTGTAAGGGCTGAAATCAGCAGTGGAGCGAGTAAAAATGGGTCAGTGTGCGTAAAGTTGAGTGGGGTGGGGAATCTGTGAGCACGGGTGGATGGGGTTTGGTCTGGCATACCTGGCATGGGTGGGGTGCGGATTGTTGTCTGGCATGTTGTTAGGTCGGTTTAATAGAGTCGGTCGGTGCGTGCTGCAGAGTGGAGTTTACATGTGTTGATCATCAAGATGATTACATGGGTTGATGCATCAAAAAACATGCTACGCTTGACTTGCCCAAATTCTTGCGATGGAGGGTCGCCGCAATCATAAAAAGAAAAAGCAAAAAAACAATGGCAACATTGTTGAACACCAGTTCAGCTTGGGCGTGGATGAGTTTCTGGCCCCAGACTGCAATAACCCCATACCCATGGCGGTGGATCGCCCATCAGGCGCGTTTATACACAGCATCTGGAGGTCGTGCCACCATCTCCGCTGAAACACAGGCGTGAACGTGAAAAGGAGAACGCACACGTGGAGGCCGAAGCCGCACCGCCAAGAGATGAAGATGGCGACGACTTGTCAGACTTGTATCAGATGGCGCCAGTGGAAGAAGCCGACCCAAAACCGAAAAAGTTGCCGCGTATGAAGAAGACCGAGGCCGCTGTAAGTTTTTGTACCATTATTGAGATATTTAACGTGTTTTGACGCGTCATTTTTGTAGGATAAGTCCATGCATGATTGGCGTCTGCTGCGTGACTCAGTGCTGGCGGAACTCCTAAGAAGAGACGGCTGCGGCGACGCGAATATAAACTCATGCCCGGGATGTGGTTCTGCAAGCCCCCAAATTCGTTGCGTGCAATGCTTTGGCGACAAAATTTATTGCGAGGTCTGCATTGTCAAGCAGCACCAAGTGCACCCACTACACGTTATTCAGGTGAGTTTTGGGCCTTATTTTGTTCTAGAACCAGGCAGCTGCTGATGAAGGCGCGCTTAGAAATGGGATGGAATCACTTTCAGAAAATCCACGCTCCAAGAGCTCGGGTTGCGCGTGCAATTGGGCCATGAAGGCTGCGTAAACCCCAATCCAGGAAACAAGAACTTTGTGGTCCTAGCTCTCAGCTACATCCATTCCGTTTCAGTCGACTTCTGCGGGTGTGAGCAGGAACACCTCCATGGCCCGCCGTGCGTCCAGCTACTCAGGCGTAGATGATACTCCACGACGCTCGAGAAGCCGAGAACATGCGCGACGTTCGAGCTCCTCGACTTCTTTCACATGCAAACGCTGCAGGGGAAGACAACTATGTATGACTTCTACACGGTGTTAGAGAAGCTTACGGACTCGACCGGGATCAAGCCAACCGGTACCGCGAGTTTGTGGGAGGGGGCACGACCCGAGCGGGGTCCTTGGAACGCAGCCGGGGGAGCTGGCGGTATGATGCCCGGCATGCCCTTGCCCTGGTATCAACTTACCCGATGGGTGAGAGGATGCGCCGCCCGAGGCGAGGTATGTCGACTTTGTGTATATGGAGCTCGAGCCCGTGGCTGACGTGTGCACAAGGTATCTATATATAATTTTCCTTGCCCTGGACGCATGCTTCAGGCTGAAGCGGCACCTCGTTTCCAGTGAGCTGCGGGATCCAGGGGTCGGGACGGGGTGGGCATACTTTATGGAGCATGAGCCGTACCGGGCTTTTCTGCTAACGGTCACGGACCGAAAAGAGGTGAGTAGTCGGCCATACACTGGAGTCGCCAAACTGAGCAACCTATTTGTAGATCAGTACGTGCAGTGGCCTCGCTGCGTTGGATTACGCCAACACGAAGTTCTCGTGGGGTTATAGCTTGAGACGGGGGGTGGGGATGGGCGTGTGTGCGCGGCATGAGTTGGTGCAGCCAACTGGCGTGGCTGCCCTTCAGCGGGGGGAGAGGTAACGTGCCCATGCCTTGTTGATGTGGCCTTTAACTGATCACTGCTGCAGATTCGTAAATATGGATTATATATTCGCTTCGCTGATGCGACATCTGCACCACAAACTGTTCAAAGTCATATCCTACGACATCGCCTGCCAATGGTGGAAGTACTTGCGCGACCGGCTTCTCACCCTGCCGTCCAATATGTGGCTCGCAATCATCTTAACGATGATGCGCTTCGTAATCCCGAAAATGCATATCAAGGGCCACACGCTCGCATGCCAGGTTCTTTATTCCTTGAGCTGGCTTCTGGGCGCTGGGAGGACAGATGGGGAAGGCATCGAGCGTCCATGGGTGAGCATCGGTGGGATTGCGACGAGCATCAGGGATATAGGCCCAGGCTCATGGCGGGATGTATTGGACAACCACTGGTCGTTTTGGAACTGGTGGAAGGTGGTTAGCCTCGGTACGTGCCCCTTTTACCGCCCTATAGCGTCGCGTGGCTGACATATACATGACGAATAGCGTCCCTTCTTCGAACTCGTTTGGACGCCGCCGTGATCGAGCGAGTTGAGCAGACCAAGGCATTCAAAGTGTTCAGTGCTGAGCAGGCGGAGCGCATTCCGGCATGGAAGGAGATGGTGCACGAGTTCGAGAGGGATCCCTCGAGGCCAAACCCATATGCGTGCGAGGTGAAGGGGCTGACGGAGGCGCAGGTAAGGTTGAAGTTCTCAGAGGAGGAAAAGAGGCGGGTGGAGGCCAGCGTCCCGTCCCTGCACGACGTCAGCCCGAGCTCGTTCATCGCGGCAGGGCTGGAGCTTGAAGACCAACAGTAAGCCCGCCTCGGCGTGCCCTTTTTTCGCTAATGCGAGGACTGACCGATTGCTTGTAGGCGTCGAGTTCACCTTCAGGCCGAGCAAAAAAAGGCTGGGATGGCAAACTAGCAAATCAACCTCAATTCGGAGCGGCAGAAGCTTGTCCACGCGGTGCAGAGATTCCGCAAGCTCCAAGCCACCTACATGCCGGGCGCACTACAGGCGCTGGCACAACGCGACGCGCTGCCGGAAGAGGTGCCGGAGAACGAGCCGCTTATGCTTCCGTCCACAATGACACCAGCGGAGCGCGAGGGCGGGTGCGTTACGGGTCTGACTGAAGTCGAGCACATACTCCGGGATGCGCAATGCAGGACGGCGCTGGCTGAGCTGCGGAATCAGCTGCACATTAAGGGGCGATACCTCATCTACAAGAAAGGAAACTCATGGCACCAAGGCGCAAACACCCGGTCTTGCGGGCCTATCGATCACAACGAGGGGAAAATTCAGCTCCATTCAGAAAAGTACCAAACGGCGTGGAAGGCCATCTTGGCGATTATGGGCGGGGATGCAGCGAAGGTGGGGTGGTTAAAGATGCGAAAGGAAGACATACGGCTTATGGAGGACCCTGAGGAGTTGACGAAGAAGGCGGCAGAGAAGAGAAAGAGGGTGGTGGAACGACGCACGGTGAAGGTAGCGAGGCTGATTGAAAGCGGTGAATTGGCGGCGGGACAGCAGGACGAAGGCGCTGAGGGCAAGGATGAAGACAGCGGCGATGAGGAGGGGGAGCGGGCGGCACGTGGGGGGGAGGGCCATCGCCAGGTTTCATGGATATGGACAATGGCGGGCGCATCGGGGACGGATGCGGATTTCGAGGCGGGTGCATAACATCTGCTGTTTTGCGTTGCATGCAGTGGGTGACGTTTTGATTTTAGCACTTCAGATCGAGTGGTTGAAGGTGTGCGCTCGGAAGCGGCGGTGGGATGAAGAAGTGGGGTTGCTGAAGGAGGAGATGCGTAGGATCCTCGCGTCCTTTGAGTACGAGGCGAAGGTGTGGGATGCCAGGGCCTCTGCAGTGCCGGTTGGCCAGATCGACGAGCGTGTCGCAGAGGGTGCGATTGCATACACAGTACAGCACGCAGCTATGTTCCGCGACATGGCACAGCAGGCGAGCACAACGTTCACGGAGCTTTGACTGGGGCACGGAAAGAAACGGCGGCCTCATGAGGAATTGGAGGAGGAGGAGGAGGCCGCGGAGGAATCAGAGGATGAGTCCAATGCTTCAGACGACGACACCGCTTGCTGGGGAGGGAATGGCGACGAGGACATGATCATGGATGGTGGGCTAGACAACTAGCAGTGATTGGCATATGTTTTACACTTTACGTATTTCTCTTTTTTTTTTGTTGGCCCTCGAGAAAAAGGGTGTATATAGATTTGGCGGGCGACACCTTTTTTGGGCGCGACAGGCCGTTTGGGTGTATGTTTTGGGTTTACATATGTCTTTTTATTTATTTCTGTCTTGAATACATAGGTATATATGTGGATTTGGCGGGCGCGACGCGTTTTTTTTTGAGCGCGAGGTGCTTTTTGGACGTATTTCCTTTTTTTCAGTCTCCAAAAACATGGGTATGTATAGATTCCGGCGGGCATGACAGGCGCAACGACCGTTTTGGGTGTATGTTTTGGATTTTACATATTGTTTTTTATTTTGTTCCTCTCCAAAAACATTGAAAATGTGTGTATGTATAGATTCCGCGGGGCACAACACATTTTTTTGGCCGCAGCAACCGTTTTGGGTGTGTGTTTTGGATTTTACATATTGTTTTCTATTTCCTTTGTCTCCGAAAACATGGGAAACATGTGTATGAATAAATTTGGAGGGCGCGAGGGCGCACCGACGTTTTTGGGAGTATGTTTTGGATTTTACATATTGGTTTTTATTTCCTTTGTCTCCGAAAACATGGAAAACATGCATATGGATAAATTTGGAGGGGCGCAAGGCGCGCCGACGTTTTTGAGCGTATGTTTTGGATTTTACGTATTTCTTTTTCTATTTCTCTCCAAAGACATATGGGTATATATAGATTTGGCGGGGCGTGAGGTGGGGCGCGGGGCGCGCCGACGTTTTTGGGTGTATGTTTAGGATTTTACGTATTGTTTTTTATTTCCTTTGTCTCCGAAAACATGGAAAACATGCGTATGGATAGATTTGGAGGGGCGGGAGGCGCGCCGACGTTTTTGGGCTTATGTTTTAGATTTTATGTGTTCTTATTTCTCTCCAAAGACATATGGGTATATATAGATTTGGCGGGGCGTGAGGCGGGGCGCGGGGTGCGCCGATGTTTTTGGGCGTATGTTTTAGATTTTACGTGTTTCTTCTTTTATTTCCCTCCAAAATACATATACGGATGAGCGGGTCCGGTGCGTTTTTTCTCCCATGCCGGAGCAGTGCCCCATTTGGATTCCATCACCTGCAATATGCGGATGGAAGCCCCTATCGACCGGTTGCGGGGTTTCCCGGTCAACGGCTGAGCGGCATCTATGTTTTGGCGGTCCTATGGAGCCCCTCACTTAGTCACCACCTCTGTGTGACAGCCACCAAATCGGCCAAAGGCCGGATTTTTATTTATTGTGTACCTATATTGGGCCTGGGAGCCATGATCTGGGTTCCCTACGAACCACTCAATTCTATTTTGTACTTCATTCTGCAAGTGCTTTGAAAAAAGAAAAAAAAAAACCAGTGGCATGCTGCAGCATGGAATATGTATGTATGTAGCCTGGCCTCTGCATATTTGGTGGGTGGATTAGATCATCTTCTGGACAAGGTTCACACCTCAGGCTGCCCATGTACCCTTGCTAGTGTTGTCAGAGAGGCCTTCGTTGTCGGAACGATAAACACAGCCGGATGTAACAAAATTACTTCCCACCAAAACAGAAAAGATTAAAATTTGGTGAAGTCTTTTTGTGCAAGCACTTTCTGAATCTCGTGGAACTTCTTGGTTTATCTTGACTTATTTTCCAAGGTACTGTAAAAATTAAACTTCGTAGAATTTTCTTGTGGGTGAATAATTTGAAACAGTGTCTTCACTTGTATTGCAACTGAAATCCTGTGAAGTTCCAGTTCAAGAGAGTTAAAATAACACAGGCAGGTATTTGAGCAGTTTTCAAGGGCTTTTGAACCGTGATAGACACACACAATACCCCTTCGCCAAATTGATAGATCCAAAGTTTTATTACTCCTTCAAATCTTTTCCTATGCAAAATCCCTCTAGCCAAAAAGTTGCTTGCATCAAAAGCTAACTTTTGGCTAGAGGAAAAAAAAAATTGGATTAAATTTGAGTGACTAATATAGCTTGTCACACAGAGGTGGTGACTAAGTGAGGGGCTCCATAGGAGACTTCCACAACAAAAATTGAGACTCCGCAGGATGGCCAAAGTGCCGGTGCGGCCCCCCCCAGGGCAAACACAACCCCCAAAAGCCCAAAGAGGTTTCCCACTGTTTTTTGCAAAACGGGCGTAGGGCTGGCCCATGGTGTTTTTGCAAAAAACCGGTCACATAAGGTGCGCAATCACCCAGAATGTCATCGCTAGCTGCGACTTTGACATGCACTTTCTACATCTCATGCCTGGATACGAAGGGACGGTGGCCGACGGCCTGCTCTTTGATTGCGCGCGGCAGAACAGGTTCAGTCTCCCTGATGGTCGCTACTACCTTGCGGATGCCGGAGTCCCAAACTGCGACATGATGCTTGCGCCATTTTGCAGCGAACGGTACCATTTGAAGGAATACAAAGCAGGTGGCCAACGGTGAGCTCAAGTTGTTGAGGGCTTGCTTGTTTTGACATCCAACTACAGCCTGCAAAGCCCCAAGGAATTATTCAACCTACGGCACGCTCAGCTTCGAAATGTCATCGAGCGCATTTTTGGTGTTCTCAAGCGGCGCTTCTGTCTCCTCATCTCACGACCTGAATTCACCTATGAGCAGCAAGCACTCATTGTCGCAGCAGCCGCCACGCTTCAAAACTTCCTTCACATCCACTCCCCAATCAACGACCTCAATGAAGACGACGAATATGATGTGGATGGCCATGCTTTCTTTGATGGTGGACCAGCAGCTAATGTGGAGGAACTCGTGCTTGCGATTGATGATGAAGAAAAGGCTAGGGCTGATGTGTGGCGGGATAGGATTGCAAACGCGATGTGGGCCTTTTACGTAGCTGATCATCCCGAGTTTCAATGAGATTTTGTTCTGTTTCGTAGTGGGACAAAGAGATTTCATCAAGTTTATCTGAATTGATTTACGACAGAATGAATACAGAGAGCTACAGACAATTTGCGGCAAGTACACGATGCATGGAACAAATACAGGAATGCGGTGATTAACGAAACAAATGCAGTGTTTTACGAGACGATTGCGGATGTGAATTGAATGCGAATGAGTAATCTGGATGAATGACGTGAGTTGAGAGTCGAATGTACGGCAGATATAGAGAAATACCTAGTCCTGAACCAACAGCCCCGCCTCCTCCAAAATACCCTCCAACATCCCGATGTGACAGGTATGATCGTCCTCGAGAATGAAGAGGCGTGCTTAGGCAGCGTCGTGGCTGAGGACCTTTGCAACGGCACGGTACAGCCTCCCGTGTGGGTCATCCGGAAGAAGGGTCTTGTCCTTGAGTATTTCGACGATCTCGTTGACGTGGGAGAGGTCCTCTGTGGTGACGAGGGGCTGTGCCATGACGGTCGCGAAGTTGTCGAGTGCGCGCGATATCTGCGCCCCAGCCTCGGCATTGCGCCGTGCCTTCCCTCCTGATTCAGAGCACTGGCGCTTTGGGTTAGGACGCTGGTCGTCGGGCGCCGTTGTCATTCTCATCATCGGTGTCAGCGCGCTGCCGCTTCTTGCTCTTGGGGCTCGGGGCCTGGATGAAGGCAATTAGAGTGTTCATGGTGCAATGAACATAACAACATACCAAGCCAAGCTCATCGTCGAAGGCCCCGGCACCAACCCCACCATCACCGAAAGCAGCTTCGGGACCTGCACCAAGATCTGGATTAACCACGGTGTCATCATTGCCACCGATGGACGCATCACCAGCGCGGTTGTCGCTGGAGGTGCTAGCGATGGGTTGCAGAGGCATGCGGGAGGTGGAAGGAGGTGCAGAGGGAGTGGTGTCGGTACTGGTATCTTTGCTCTTGTGAGACCGTCTCTTCTTTGCAGGGAGATGCACGACATTTTCACCAGTTGCTTTATTGACCATACCATCGTAAAGAGCGTCCAGCTGCGTCCAATAAGAGCAAGGGGTCGTAAAGCAATGTGCGTAGTCCTTGCCGTGAGTCTAGCGGGGCCATTATTGAGCTAGAAAAAGAATGCGAGATAAATGCACGACACACCTTTGTGAACTCCTCAATATAGTCCTTCGTATTCGTCACATGCTTGTCCTCGTCGTTCCACCTGGTCCCAGAGTATTTACGAACGAACACATAGATAACAAAGATCTTTTTCAGCTGCAGGGTGTGTTAGCGCGTAGATAGTTCACATTACTGCAGTTCCATACGTAGCTCAACTTGCTCATGCACTGCGCCTTGTCCTTCTGCGTGGCCTTGTCCGGGTTCGCGGCGATGACCTTGGGAACAACCTTGGCCCAGACCTGGGGTTTTGAAGCCGTTCCCACTCATATACTTGGCTTTTAGGGCAGCCAATTCGTCGAGCATCGCGGGTAATTTCAGCTGGAATCCACTTGACAGTGGCCTTGGCGTCATTGGGAGTGCTGTCGGAGGCACCAAGAGCAGGCGGGTTGGCCATCGTGGTGGTGGAAGAGAGCGGGAGGCGAGCAAGACACGAGCCTGAGCGTGATGGAGCGTGACAGAAATTCTTTAGATTCCAATTCTAAGCCGGATCTAACCGGAATCTAATGCACCCAATCAGGCCCTGAGGGTGACGAACAATCAGGTGCCGCTGCACCTCAAGGCGTGCCACAAGCTCAAGAAGAGCGTAAAGGCGAAGCGCAGGCACTGTGCCTAGGACCTGCACATCCCCGAGGAGGGCTGCTGGAAGCTTAGACGCTACAGGCTTGGCCACGCCCCTCGTGTGAATCCATAAAACCACTTATGACAACAAACTCTCCTTCTCCCTCGTCCCGCCCACTCCTCTTCCAAGGATAACCTCCCCACACAGGCAGACCAGGAACACGAGCGGGAATGGGAAGAATACCTCGCCAGCATCTACGCCTCCCACCCTCTCTACACCTTCATCACCGTCACCCTGCCCCAGTCAGTCCAATTGACCCAGCAGGTTTTCACGGGTCATGTGCCGTATGCTCCTTATAGTAACGAGAGCATTCTGGCCATGTTTTGCTGTGTTCTTTGTTGGATATTGAGTGTATACTGCTTTGAACAATTGATACATATGTCTAGAGGTGAAATACTGTAACATATATTATTTCATCAAGAACTGCGGCGTAAGTAAATATAATACCTTAATTTGATGGGTTTGGGAACGTCGGGCCAACACGGTACACTTCCTCTGTTTGTTATGTTCATATTGACTGAGTGGTCTAACGCGCTGCTCTTATGCAGAAGGTGGTATTTGAGTCCCTTCGATCAAATCCGGTTGGGTGTTTCTTTTTTTCTTTTTCAGTCTTCTTATTTTTTTAACACCGTGCTCCACCTACTTCTAATTTTTGCCTCTCCTTAATTACCAGTTCTACTCTTCTTTGGAGAATGAAAATTTGACAATTGAAGTACACTATACAGCAACTTGATATCCCATGGTATTCTGTGACCTCCGAGCGGCTTCTTTATCACCACGTTTGGCCCAGGTGTTATCCCGTGTCAGCCCCGTAAACTCATATCTATTAATGTCAGCCACCATCAAGCTTACATCACATCCAATGTCCCGTTTGACAACACTTGACATCCAGATCTTGTTCTTGTGCGGAACTTGTGCACGAAGAATTTTTGCTGCCTTCTCGAACTCATCTGCTCTTTGAAGAAGGTGTTGAGCATATCCGTCAATCTAGAAAATATATTTAAGTGCTCAAATAATTTAATTCATGGGATTAAGTAATTGACTTACTTCTTCTTCTTCATTGCTCTCATGATGGTCAAAGTCAGAAAAGAGCAGATGCCGGGTCTCCTCAGCATCAGCTGAATCATCCGAGCCAGTGTCTGGTGATCTAGGACGCTTCCCAAGTAAGCTAGGTGTTGTGAAGTCAAAATTTCTCCATCCACCACCTCCTTCAAGAATTTCGGGATTTCTTGACCAACCGTGGTCATCGCCATCGGAAATACTTCCGTCAACAGTTTCACAGTAAGCCCCAATTTCCCGTCCAATGGGGACCAAGACAGGATGACAGTATAGTGGCAGTGTACGTCGGCGAACAACCTCCAACCAGAAACGAGGAGGAGGGGCTGGTACTGCCTGGACAAGGTGTTTGCAGAGGTGACATGATTGAAACTTGAGACTATCACAGGCGCAAGTCCAGTTATCGACCCGAGTAATATATTTCTTGTCTGCATCGACACTGAGCGGCAGTTTCGACAGTGCGATCCAAAAGGCTTTGAACTGTTTCTGGAACAGTGAAAGAGGTTTAGAGCGACCTGGCCGGTATGCATCGTCCAGAACTTGTGCACGGGCGAGATAGGCTGGTGTGACCTTGGGAGGATATACAAGATGGCACACTGATGGGAGCCACACATAAGTTTGATGCGAGGCACATTTACAGTAATGTGCCTCACTTGCTTATTAAATCCAGAGAAATTTACATCCGCCTTTCCTTCATTTGCGGAAGGGGACCAGCCATTCAATGCCCCTCCCCTCCCTCGCTGCGCTTGGGGGGTCCCCCGAGCCGGGGCATTTCAGGTTGGCACACTAAAGCCTCGTTCCACGGAAATATCTGTCCCGAAAGGGACAGATATTTTACCTAACCTCTAACCTCCTAACCTGAACCCGAACCTCTAACCCGAACCTCTAACCCGAACCCTAACCAGTGGATACCCGCAGTTAGGGCGCGCTGCGCTTGCCCTAACTGCTCGAAAGTGGTATTTCAAAGTTAATACAGGGCTATTCAACTTAAACTGAGGCGTGGGAATGTGCCTCATCTGACATAAATTGCCATCATGTGCGCCTTCTCAGCCGAATGTGCCTCGCATCAAATTTATGTGTGTGTGCCATCTCGTTGGTCCTCTGACCTTGGTAATGAGGACCCAAACGAGCTGGTCCAGTCGTGGACGAAGCATGTTGTGCAAGAAACCATGCTTCAGTTGCTTCCAGAAGTTCTCGACATTCATTGTGGTCCGAAGGCAAGATATATATGGAGAGCTGGAGCGGGCCCAGAGTTTCCACATTGGCGGTGCATACCAACATGTCCAGAAATATCCCCAGACCTCGCGCAGCCCACGTGTGTGACAGAACTGGTACATCTCGTAGACAGCCTCACGGCGTATGTCGGATGCAGATTGCGGACCATCTTTGGTGGGGAAAAGCGGGTGCTGACAAAAATGCTTTGTGAAGAGGCGGAGGAGCTGCTTTCGGTGTACTGCTGGGCAGAAAATGTATGCAGGATCAGTAGAACGGTTCTCGCCTTCCTCAAACATCCAATCGGGACCATCCTCTTCCTCTAGTTCATTATCGTTGTCCAAGAATTTATTGACATCAGTTAAAAGGTCGCCTGGTTCCCCATCAATTGTATCTGGCTCAGGGGTTGGCATAGGATCCTCTTCGCCATTTCCTCTGTCATTTTCCGCACGTTGTTGTCGTGGGATGATGGCTCGGACAACACCATTCAGACGAAGGGTGAGAGAGCGAGTTTTTGTCACAGGTTTGGGAGCAGTTGAGACTGGGACACCTTGGAATCGAACTCTAAGGTGAGGAATTGCAGTTGAGGCAACATATGGTGCGTCCTGTGATTTATTGTATTAGACAACAAAAATAGACAGAGGTAAATGATCATACAGGAGTATGTTCCTCAACCTGTGCAATGGGAACAAATTTTGGATCGATCCAATTAAACTCTTCATGTGCAAGAGTAGCATTGTAATAAGCTGGTGCTCGCCGAAGAATTGCAAGCCATTGCTTGATTGCTCGTAAGGCATGCCAGAAACATAACTGGTGCTTAGCATCCGGATATTCAGCCAAGAAGGCGTTTATTTCCGACCAGTCCTTGTCCGTGAGCGTGATAATTGCTCGGACCTTCCAGACCTTGTGGAAATGGTGCAGGAGCTGTCGAATGAGGCGCTCCTTCCCTCCAGTGGCGCCGTCACCTGAAGACTGAATGAGGAGGTATCCCAATGGCATTCCAGAGCCATAAACCTCGCCAAGGAGAGCATAGACCTCGTAGCGTGAGCCATTAGTGTTCCCTGTTTAAATTAAATAAGTAAACATGAAAGAAATGCGCTGACTTACATGCAGAGTCCAAGGAAATTTCTCGAACACGGCCTCCAACTTCTCGGAGAAGCTGAGGAAGAGCGAAGGCAATTGCAGTGAACCTAGGCTCATCAGTAAGAGGAATCGGCTCAACACTGTACAGCGGCTTCTTTCCTGTAATTGGATCTGGCCCAACACGACTAAACTCCTCAAGCAGAATATTTGCAGATTTAAGTTCGTCAGGGTCACGTTTCCATTCAGAGGAATTGAGGTCAGCCCAGAGAGCATAGATAACCTTCCGGGTGAATCGAGGCTGTGGATGTATTTTTAAAATTTCATCCCAAAGCTAAAGGATATTATTAGAGTGGTGAATTTAATTGAAGAATGACGGACCTGGGTTGGAGTAAGCTTTGAGTTCTTGTGAACAAAATCAATGATTTCTGGAGGTACATCGATTTTGCTGTAGGGGACATGGTCATCCATGTGGGAGATATCCACGTATGCAATGTGGTCCAAGTCATTGATTGTGATATGAAGCCATCCTTTGCACTCAAAAGAATCCATCGCAATTTTATCTCTCAGCTTAGCTCCCTCCCGCTTGTTCTTCTTTGGAGCATGCTGACGCGATGCAGCTTGAGCGCAGTGATACATATAACGTGACGATTCGGTACGTTTATGATCGTACTTGCTGTGGTAGCTATAAATAAAGAAACGGTCAATTTCTGCTGAATCCAACAAAATTCTGACACGCACACAAATCGGTACTTCATTTTATCCCAGATGGCGGTTGCAAGCATGTCAGCACGCTCACGACGTGACCAGAAGCTTTGGACGAGATGTCGACGCGAGCCTGGAGCTTCAAATTGTCATCCAGTTGCGTAAGGGCATCAAGGAAGCCATGGAAGTCAAACACGTCAAGACCGTGTCCAAAGTCTTCCTCTTCCATGTCCACATCACCACCAATGTTCTCTTTCTCACCCTTCTTCTGGTTCTGCTTCGCTTGCCGTGTACGGCGCGTACAAACAAGACAGGTTTTTTTTTTTGCTTCCATCGGATTTGGCCTCGAACTCTGCCAAGCTCTTGGTGACTTTACAGCCAGAGCAGAGGCGCGCGTCGTTTGTTTCTGGCATCGTGTTTTGTGACGTGAGAATGGGGATGAATCCAGCTCCAGTTGGCTTAAGCCAACTCCGTTGCAGCCAACTTTTTGATGTAAGTTGGCTTAGGCTTAAGCCGCTTAAGTCGGTTGTATAGCAATATATAGAGCAATAATACAGGCAGTTATAACACATGGAATCGCTTAAGCGGCGGCTTAAGCATGGCTTAAGACAAATCAATAAGCCATCAAGTCCGCTCAATAAGCCGTCGAGTCCGCTTTAAGTCGTCCGCTTAAGCGACGACTTAAGCCGCACCAAGCCGCGCTAACGAGGGTTAACCATAAGCCACTAAGCCGACTCTGAGCGTCGACTTAACTCGCAGAATATCCCAACTTGGCATCAGCGAGATCTCGCTTTGACTCGGACCACAGCCACTGATCCGACGATGACCTAATTAATGCTTGGCGCAGTGCAATGATTTATTATTGCCAAAAGGTGACATTGAAAGTAAACGAAAGTCATACAATTGGCATTCTTCGGTGGTTCCGTACAACTGCGCAAATCTATCAATCAAGATCTCACATAGTAAGGATGTTCACCGACCATTTTCAATCCCACGAGTAGCCCTTCGGTAATTCCGAGCCCTATTGCGTCGAAGTCAGGACTCTGCACATCTACAGGGAACGAATTCTTACAAGTGGATAGAACCAACTGCCGACCTTCATCCCCACCTCCTCGTCTTCTTTCTGCTTGGGTGCGGTCCGCTCAGCTCTAGATCGAGTTGCCCGGGCCGGCGCGGCCGTCACTGCTTCCTGACGCGGCTTCTTTGCCTTGGAGCCACCCTCCCCATTTGCAGGGTCTGCCTTTCTCTTCACCGACGCTACAGCAGCTCCAGCCGCAGGCTGCTTGCCCTTCTTGCCAGGCGGTTTCCGCTGCTGCTTCTTCGTAGGCACCGCCGGCCCGTCGTCAAGGTCAGAAGGCTCTGACAAGGGCGAGAGACGTGCGGGCGAGGCTGCGCGACTTTGAGTCGGCAATGCGACCACCAAAGCCTTCTTGGCCGGGCTCTGCTTCGCAGCACCGTCGTCAGCGGCAGAACCGACAATGCGGCTGTCATTCGCCTGTTATTAATAACATTAGCTATCGGTCCCACATCTATCTCCAGCGAGCCGCTTGCCTTATCCTTGGCGTCAGAGCCCTGCAGCAACATCAACGCCAAGACCACCTTGTCCTCTTCCTTGCCGTCAGAGGTCTGCAGCAACATTAGCACCAAGACCCCAACGACAAGCAGCCTTTACTGACCTTCGATCCCTCCCCAGCGCCGCTCTTGCCGCTGCTCTTGTCTTTATGACCGTCAGTGGCTTTGTCAGCACTATCGACGGGGCGGAACACAAAAAGTTCCACGTCGTCCAAGCGGTGCATGAGAAAGTCCGCCAGGACATAAGTCTCGGCAGGAAGCAGAGAAGCGGGCGCCTTCAGCGGGACAGGAAGGGCGAACACCGTCGTGTCGTAGTAGAGAGAATTGTCCGCGCCGATTGCCCCCCAGGGTATTTCCCCGTCTGAAGGGCGACAATAGGCTATATATACATCAGTGGAGAAGCCCGCAATCCACTCTCATGAAAACGTACCCCAGAGGCAAGCAAAGTACTCCTTCAGCACCACCCCAACGCTAGCCGGTGTCATCTCGCTTAAAGCGAGCATGGGCAAGACCGGAATACCCCCCCGCAACCGAGGAATCTCGATCTTCTCCGCAGGAAGAGTCGCCGGTGCAGGCGCTGCCGAGTGTCAGTGTCGCAAAGCTGTCATGGAAAGGCTGAACGCACCTGGAAGGACTCTCGCAGCGTAGTTCGCCCACGGATCGGACACATTGGTCTGCCAATCGCTCGTCACATCCTTGAAAGAAACCGAGTTGCCAGGTGTATGCGCGCTAATACTAGGGATGTGTCAGCCTTGACCTAAGTGCACACAGTAAAAACATACACGCCGCTCACGAGACGCCCTGCAGGCTCCCGGTACGCATAGTACACCTCCAACTCGATGCACCCATACGCCCCCCCCTGCGTCACATTATCGAGAGCTTGCCACAAATCCATCTGCAGACCGCGCTGATTAAGGGCGACATCCCTCTCCGTAGATGACGCCTGTTGGTCGTACTCATCACGCTCCGCCGGTAACAACCCGTCCCACATCTCCTTCCCGCACGTTTGATAGCGCGCAATGGGCTTGACACCATCTTGAGCAGCGCGGGTCTCCGCAGCGGCCCAGATAATGTCTTTGCGCTCCATCGCAAACAACTCGCGCCCAGTGAGAGGGCCGTTGTTCAAGAAATGTCCCGGTGTCTTGGGACCCCGAGTACTGGAAGCTGCTACCGAGGCGTCCCCATGAGCCGGTGTCTTCCCTTTCTTGCTGGCTTGGGTCTTGAAGTTTTCGAACTTCTTAGTTATGCGCTGCAGCGGAGGTCAGCACTGTGAAAACCGCAAACGATCGGATCCCTTACGACTATCCATTCAGCTTCCGTAGCACTTCCTTCTGCGCCATCACCCTCGGTAGGGGTGATTGCCAGCGTCGAGAACGGCTGACTCTTGAAAATGGTGGCGGCAGTTTCCTTCTTCCACTTGGCTATGGTGTTCTTGTTCTTGTTGTCGTCGATGTACACCAGGAAGGCTGGGAAGAAGCTGGCAATGTGGGCGTCCTGCTCTGGTGAGAAGTGTCCTTTAGGCATCTGGAAAATGGGGTGCACAAGAGAACTGACCTTGTCCCCGCGAGCGATTTAAGTTTTAGAGACAAAGAGGGTGCTTTGGCTCCGTAAGAGTCAACGCCCATCCATTGCGTTGACGTCGCGTTGTCGGGTGGCCAAAGCGGCGACTGTGTCATGTGAGGCCATTGTCTGATTCCGGGCTAAGCAAGAGTATCAAAGATGAAGGAGGAGACGTAGGTATGAAGAAAGTCGAAAGAACTGGGGCGCAAGGTAGGTATAGAGCCCGTTCAGTAGGTACGAAGACCATTGGAGTGTGTAATAACAAGCTAAAAATGAAGGAGGAGACGTAGGTATGAAGAAGGTCGAAACAACTGGGATGCAAGGTATGTATACAGCCCGCTCAGTAGGTACGAAGACCATTGGAGTGTGTAATAACAAGCTAAAAGAAAAGCAGGGCGTCGCAGATACGTAGTATGAAGACTTGTGTAGCCACTAAAAAAGGCAGCACTTCGTTGTTAGTAAACGACGGAGAAAAGAGAGCTGAAAAAGGGGGGCGAAGGACGACTCACTCACACGACATTGGGGCCTAGATTCGAAGGGTAAAGCCTGTACCGAGAGCACGGACCAAAGGTCACGTAGCGCGCCGACCAAAGGTCAAGCACAAAAGTGAGGGACCGAAGTCACCTCATCCAGTGGCAGCTGTCCGTGGAGCGGTCTGGAGTCCGTCAGTACGGGGCCGGTATGTCCTATTCTCGACATACCAGCGGGGGTCGCCGCCTTCTTGCTCTTGAGCCGCACACTGGGTGGTGCTGGGCGTCGTCGTCGTCATAGAAGAGAAAAGATGGTCACAACTGTTACTCAGTCACCTCATGTGATCACGGCGCGTCAATCTCGACGCGGCAATAATCCAACTCACGGTCGTCGTCTGTCGTCTTCTACGGCGAGAAAGGCGCGGAATAACTGCTCTTTTAGATAATTCATCCCACACATTATATGAATTCAGTACCCAATTTTAAATTTTTTCAAAATCTGCTGGTACAAGTTAAAAACGCCAGTTCAAATCCACGGCCGACTCTTTCTTCTTCCCCTTGAGATCTGAACTCGACGGCGATCGTTTTCTCTTGATCCCCCGTTTTTCAGCGGACCCCTGCAATGGTGAGTTGGACGCTGACGATGACGAAGGACCGGCCCGCGATGGTCGAGCGCGCCGCTCCAAAGCCAGTTCTATCCATCTGTCAGTTTTTGCAGCAGAAGACGGCTCATATTAGGTACGTACCTTCCAAATGAGAGTCTGCGTCTACTTTCTCTTTCCACTCTTCAATCCCAGTACAATCACTCTCCTTTAGCAATTCCCGCCGATACAGAAGGTACATCCCATGCCCCGTTAAGCTAATCGGAGTGAGCGCATCCTTGTACTTTTGCGACATGCAGGAATACATAAGGAACTTGGTGGGAGTGCTGCCGTCGTCAGTAACAAGATTGAAAATCCGAGCGATTGGGAAGGACACGATCTTGAAGCGCTTTTCGCGTTTCACGCGCACCCATCGTAGAGTAGGTTCGATCCCAGCTTCAATATAAATAATCAGTTGTATTTCCCGGCCTGCAAGTAGCAGGTCAGCTCAACCCGGTAACTGAAAGAGATAATATTTTGAAGCACCGTTGTGATCGTCGCTGAAGTACTCCTCGCTTTCATAGTCGTCCTGTTCAGGGATTATTGAAGCCGGACCCTGGGCCTCGCAGTCTCCTGAGTCGGTCAAGTCCACTCAAGTCGATAATTATCAGTTACAGTTTATTCCTGACACAAACAAATCGCTTACAAGATGTTCTACTGGCCGCAGCAGGGAGACTGGATTCCTCTGAGAAAGGGGCGGGATTAACGGTCACTCGGAGGAGACTGCAGCACCCATACGAACCAGGATCCAGTCGCAAGGCCCTGTGCTTGGCAGGCAGAGTCACGTTGGGCTGAGCCTTCCAGCGCTTGGCGACCTCCGCTCCCCGTTTCTTTGCCAATTCCACTGCAGCTGCAATATTTGAGAATATGGGCGCAGGGCATTCACGAATAAACACTAACCTGGCTTTAACAAAGCTTGGGCCTTGATGTCGCCGTGTAGCTGCTTCCAGCCACCCTGCAGCATCACCGCCAGCGCCTTCGGAACCAGCGGACCGAACTGCGTTTTGCAGGGTCCGCTACACTTTTAAAACGAAGATGTAGATTAATGAAAGGCAGAAGAGAGCAAAACTTACGACGCAGCTGTACTGTCCCACCCTTTCCAGGTCTTGTGATCCTAAGCTGATTTGAATGATGTGGTATGCCCCGGCTTCGCAGTTCTGCTCAAACACGACATCACGCCTTCCAGTAGCTTTGGTGACGAAGACTTCGTGTGCGCTAGGGTTCTTCATGAGTGCGTAATATCCGGAGACCTATTTTACATACCAGTTTTATAGACGTCGTGGTACAATAAGCTTATTGTCTGCACTTAACATTAGATCGGGGCGTCTTCATTTGGCCATACCACACACTCCCGTATGGTAAACAGGAAAAAGGAATCAGGTATATTTTGTTCTCGCTAATGGTTCTCAGGCTCCTCGTCTGACCCAGGCGCATCTTCCAACTCCGGCATCTCGCATTCAGATTCTTCCTCTACTACAATCTCAACCAATTTCGGCACCATTTCCGCCAATTCAGACCCCCTCTCGCTCTCTTGATGCTCGAAACGGTTCTGAAAATTACTTGCGTACTGACAGGCAACGTCGTATGAAACACTGAAAATTCCGTCAGTATTTTCATGGCTTGTAATTTCAGCATTTACACAATGGCGCCTCGGACCACTTGTTCGAGCCTCAAGGCTTTGTACAACCCATAATCCATATTTGTCGGCCGTTCCCCGTATGTTAGGTCAGTACGCTGGTTTATTGCTGCGCAGATCATTCAGCGACGATCAGCAGGGAGGAGCGGCGAGCAGAACGTACCAGCCTCCGGGTCAGAGGCAGCACCAGGTGTTGAAGTCGGCCATTCCCCGTAGGTTAGATCAGTGGGCTGGTTATTTGCTGCGGCAGAGCAACGATCAGCAGGGAGGAGGGGCACGCAGAGCCTACCAGGCTCTTGCTCAGAGGGAGCCACAGGCGAAGCGTTGTTGGGCATTGTGAAGGAACGGAAGTAAGTTTTGGGAGATCGGCGACGGACCTTGTAGCGTTCAAACAATACAACACGATTGAGCAGGGGTGATCGGTCCGGTGCAGAACAAAAAGCATCCCCGGCTATCGTTGGAGGGTGATGCTTCCACTATATGGGTTGTTGATCGAGTACAGGCGGCGGTTACATATGATCCCAAGGTCCAAGCCACGTCAATAATTGCAAGATACTATTGCACGATAGTCGCAATAAGATATTATTGGAGACTAGTATCCGTGATTATATTTGGCACATATGGTGTTCGTAAGTGTCGAAATCGTGCATCTCTGTGACCCCCAAGTCGCGGATCAACAAGGTATTCCCCGTAGGCACCTTGAGCGGTGTGTTCCATTTCGCCTTCTCCCAAGTGCCCACCCCCCATTTGTTGACCATCCACAACTCAAAATATCCTGTATCATAATCATCCCAGCCATCCTGCGCGTTGATTGCTTCTGCATTGTCCGCAAGGCGCACGCGTCCATCCTCGCGAGGATACAGTATAATCTGTGCCGGCTTGCACTCGTCCTGGGAGCAGAGTCAAGGCGTAGTTATAGTAATGAAACTCGAAACTCACAAACATCCAAATCACGACGGTCACTGGCGCACCGAAGGCGAGCAAGTGGTCTTTTGAGTATGCGCTCTTGATGCGCCTCGCTAAGGCTGCAGTAGCAGGGTGGATCGATGTTTGAATCATGCTGCACTGGATGGTTGGTATTAATCTGGAGAACTGGATTTATATAGGTTTTGGCAGACGAATCAAAGCAACGTACCGTGCATGCTTTGATATTGTCCACTGGAAGGTCTGAACAGTCATGCTTCTTAACAGTCGTGCTTTGACTTCGTTTCGCTGGAAACAAGATTAATACTGCGGGTATTGTCTTAGGGGATGCACCGACCAGGGATGCACCGAATGACTGGAGGCCGGCGGCGCGCTTGTAGCTCGGGGGAAACTGACTGGGTAGGCCGACCAAAGGTCAGGCGTTGTCGAAAGGAAGCCGACCAAAGGTCAGGCATTGTCGAAAGCAGGCCGACCGAGGTCAAGCCAAACGCAGAGAGAGAGACAGATGTTTGCCCATGTTTACTCCTAACGGCTTCGTCTTCAGCTGACTCAAAAAGGAGATTCTGGCCTCCGTCTTCATTGCGTTCATATTCGTTTGGCTCGAGGTTCATACTTCAAGAAATAATCACATTGTATTTACACTACTAGTTACATTGTGTACATTATCGTTTGTTTGTAGGATAGTTCGGGTAGTTGGCAGGTATACAATATCGTTCATGCGCGACGAATCCAGATGCTCTTGGTACTACGTCCCCAGGTCATGCTCAAGGCGCATGGGAACAACCGCAGCCCGACCGAAAAGGTCCCAGAAGCTCTGGGTGTAATACTCCGCGACCGCGACTTCGAGACGGTCTTGGTCCTCCTCCGGCCACTGGGGACGCATATCGACAGTCGTAATGATGACCGGCCGTGGAGTGGTGTTCCATTGACACATGAGACGGGCGAGGCGGACGATGTAGGGGTGTCGCTCGGCCACCGTCGGGGCGGTGAAACCGACCTTGCTCCCATCGATCGACATACCCATCAAGACCCCCCCCTGAAAGCACTTTCGGCATTCTTCGGCGCGCGAGAGCTGGGATGCGCGGGCGTCGAGCGCCAGGAGTTCGAAGCGGAAATTGGTTTCCGCAGCCTCCCAGATCAACTCTTTCGCCTGCTGGACATCGATGGACGGGTGATTGTTGACGGCAGCGGGATAGTCGCGTCCCGCAGCAACGTCGCAGGCCGTCATTGCGCTCGTGAAGATCGGCTGCAGTACCTCCTTGCGCTGGGGCGTGATCTTCGACCTGTTTTCCTTAACCTTCTTATCCTTGCCATGCTTCATAACTGGTATATCGACCACGTAAAGGTGCCCCGCCAAGATTTCGCGCCACTCATTCGAAGAGATCAGCGGAAGCTGCCCACCTATCAGTCCATGGAGAAGGGGATCGTGAAGCAGTCGAAAGTGGTGGAGGATGAGCTGCCGACGAACGGGATCTTCTGGGGCGGCCAAGAGTGCTGGTTCGGGATATACATATAATTTATTGCTCGCGCTCCCCGGTGTAATGTCGCCGACGCTCATTACTCTAAGCAGAGCATTGCTCCAAGCAGGTATTGAGCTGGGCATTTCGGTCCGCTCCAGAGCCACGAACTTGTTGCGACCTCCCTTTTCAAGGAGCTTGGACGCTAGTACTTTGACGGGAGCTTTTTTCGTGACAGGTGCTCTGTCTGAATGGCAAGGTGAGACGAGGCAATCAAAAAATGGAGATACTCACAAGGCTGGTATCTAGAATCACGCCGTTCGTTACCGTGATGGCTGGGTCCCGGCTGCGATGAAGCTGGCGGTGAAGCTGGCGGTGCAGTCACACCCGATGGCGAGGTGAAGGGGTCATGGTACCATGACGAGGCCCACGTCAATCTGTTTATAGCCTTAATTCGTGAGTCCGTTGTGCCTCCTCCCGCTACAAGTGTCGCCCCCGAGTCCGGTGCTAGCTCCAATCGAGTCTGGGGGTCCACGACATCGTGGACGGTCTGGATATTTGTTTTCTCAAAGTCACGTAGGGGGCGAACAAGCCAGTACGGCAAATTTGCCTTGCGGAATGACTGGGCGACGAGAGGGTCGAAAACAAAGGCGCCCATACATTCGTCCGGGGACCTTGTACCCTGCTCCTTCGGGTCATTCATGCGCTGCTGGTAGACCGAGAGGTATTTCAAGAGGCCTTTCAGTTCGAGGTAGGCGCGCTGCAGGCAGGTGATATCGTTCGCCATCTGCTTGTACGGGACAGGGAGGATCTGGAGGCGCTCCAGTCCCAACCGGAGAGTGTTCTCCAGCACGGCAAAGAGACGATTGGGGGCCGAGATGGTGGCGTTATAGGCATTACATTCTTCGATCAATGTGTTTACACAATAGGCCAGCGCATCGAAGCGGTCGGTGCAGAGCCGACCAACCCCACGAGCGTGCTTGGCGCCATCTGCAACCTGTCGCCAGTCCTTGGGGTCCGGATTCCACCACATAATCCCGAGTTCACCGACTTCGCGACGGCAGGGCATCGCGGCGAGATGGGGGAACTTGGATGAAAACTTTTGCGGCCATTGAGCGGGATCGTCAGTGCCGTAGCGCATATCTTTGCGCCGTAAGATATCACTCCACCGCGGCAAGTGCGGGATATAATTGGCGAAGGTAGTAATGAAGAACCACTCTTTCGTTTTGGACTCTTGGACAAGAGCGCTGGCGTAGCCGTCAAACACGGTCAGTCGGGCTTCAGGGAAGGTAAGACTACATATCATCTTGCAGCAAAAACGAAACATACCTGTCGGGTCACGGTTTTTCAGCAGATCGAATCTAAATTCTTTGGCCGTGATGATGTTTTGCGCTGCGTCCTTTGTGTCCCTAGCCTCCCTAGCCTCCCTAGCCTCTTGGGTGGGTGTAGTATCATTGTTGGTGTTGGGGATGACGATGTTTTGGGCCGCCCTGGCCTCCGGGGTGAGTATGCCCTCGGGGGTGAGTGAGGTTTCCATTTGAGTTTGAGGATGCGTGACGTGAGGGAGACCGACCGAAGTCAAGTCAGACCGACACGTGTCAGGTCAGATGGGTCCGACCGAAGTCAAGACGGTGTTGGAGCCGGTAGATTTGGCGGTAGATTTGGCGGTAGATTTGGCGTAGGCGTAAACGAGAGAGATTAGTATATGTTTGTTTGTTTGCCTACACCTTCGGTATTGACGTGATCGCTGATCGCAGCAATATCAAATCTCTCAAGTCCACTTCCAGTCTTGGACCGTACTGTGACTTCGGTCCAGGCGGCCTGCGGTTGACCTCTGGTCGCCGGCGCTGTATGACTTGACATTCGTCAGTCTCTCCCCCGCCCTCTCCTACCAAGATAGCATAGGCCATAACGCAGGCCCCAGCACCGACACAATAAGATAACAACTACACGAGGTACGTCCTTGATTTTGTCTTGTTCCGACGAGACAATAATCCTATAAATTGCAGCCTTTGTCTGCCTTCTTGTCGCGACGTGGAATACTCCGCTTTGCGTGTACGAGGCAGGAGATTCTCTCCTTCTGTCCCACACAGACGATTTCCCACTAAAAAACTTCGGGTACGACGAACTATTTATGTGAACGTGAATGAATACCTTGTTTCTATGAACATTTGTTACTGGATCCCTACTACAAGGAATACAACAGAGCGACCATGAGTGCTTTGTTGTTCATTTACTTACACTGCTTGCACCTTTAATTATGGGACCAAAGCGGCCAAAGCGCTGTCAGTACACATTCAGCTAGCTCTTTGTCGTTCATTTACTTATAAACCGCCCCTTTTTCAGCTCAACCAACCACCATGTTGGCTCGCACCTCCACCCAGCAGGTACGCCCGGCGACTGAAGCCTTAGCGCGGAGGATTAGGCGTGGCTATCCCAAAGACTACTTGCTTGACTTTGGTGCCGCCGTAACGGTTCTGATTTGGACAGGTGTACGTGTATACATCGTTTTGCTATGTCGAGCTCACCAGTTGTATAGAAAATACCCCTGCCTGTGGAACTTATTCTGTTTCCTCGCGAGGATGGCCGTCTGCGATTCGCAGATAACTACAGCGCCCTCAAAGAGGCCAATATTGACGACCGCAATGACGAATATTTCAAGGTGTGGGTCGTAAATGAGTGGGGGATGGGCACCTGGGAGAAAAGCAAATGGAACACGCCTCTACCGATTCCTGCAGCAAACGCCCTGCTGATCCGCGACATGGAGGTCGAGGGCGAGATCGAGGACTTCGAAATTTACGTGCGCCACCTTTCTTAAAATTAAATATGTGGCTCCAATCTCAACTCAAGTACCTATAAATTATCTCCAGCCACCGCCCAAACTCGCAGTTGGAGTTCTAACAATCCATTTTTGAGGCGCTAGATACGAATTTCTACTCGCCCAAGTGCCTGGGTGAGCGGCTCGCAAACTAGTTTTCAGTTTTCACGGAAACAATCTTTGTAAATAAATCAAATGAAATAGTTTACGAGCACTCATATATTCTACGTCCTGGAGTCAGTCACTTCAAATCAGCAGTCAATTGTCAAAGCCCCAAACGGCCTCGGATTTTGCGGGGTTTTCGGGTGAGTGATCGTGCTTGGACTTGCAAAAGCTGAATGTACAAAGCGCCGTGGGTGGTCAAAGCTCGGCGGCCCCATATATAGAAATGTGCATCCACTAGATTTGCTGAGCCGCTGCTTCTTCACCATGCCCACCGCTCAGCTTCTGCAACGCAAATACCCTGTGCGACGCAGCCCAACCCCAGACCTCCCTCCACCATTCAAGCGAGATGACCCAGGGGCGCCTCGCACCCCTGCCAGTGCCGCCCCCACTACAATGCCGCCCAAAGCCAGCAGGCTAATCTCGGCGTTGGATGAAGCAATGGCGAGTTGGAAGCCGGGTGCTGTAAAGAAGCGCTGCCAAGGCGGGAAGAATCTTCGTGTGATGGTTTGGCAACAGGTCAGTCAAGCAGCGACTCTGGATGGAACAGCGCTCACATTTATTCAGGATGACGCTCCACCTCTTACGATTAATCTGCTCGCCGACAGGCAGAGTTTCGTAACCCTGGCAGACCACAAGCTAGAGCTTGGCAAGGTGGGCGTTGAACGAAGCGACACCTACGAGAAATTTACTGGCAAGGGGAAGAAGGCACGCTGGGAGAAGTGTGTTTGGGTACCCCACTGCATGTAAAAGGCAACGGCAAGGTCTTGCTTTTGAGGTTGAAGGGGGTAGAGCATGCCGATCACTGCGAAGAATTTATTAGAAACATTGTTTACATATAGCCTGCGGTTTTCCCTAAATAATCGCTCAGAGATAGCATTTATTCCATGTGTTTTTGACGCATACAACGAGCGTGAGTTGAATTATCGACGCGTCGATATTGACGCGCCGTGATCACATGAGGTGACTGAGTAACAGCTGTGACCATCTCTGAATCTCTTTCACGACGACGACGACGACGTCCAGCACCACCCACTGTGCGGCTCAAGGGCAAGAAGGCAGCGACCTCCGCAGGTATGTCGAAATAGGACATACCGGCCCCGTACTGACGGACTCCAGACCGCTCCACGGACAGCTGCCACTGGATGAGGTGACTTCGGTCCCTCACTTTGTGCTTGACCTTTGGTCGGCGCGCTACGTGACCTTTGGTCCGTGCTCTCGGTATACGGTGTTACCCTTGGAATCTGGCCCCAATGTTGTGTGAGTGAGTCGTCCTTCGCCCCCCTTTTCCAGCTGTCTTTTCTCCATCTTTTACTAACTCGTCCAGCACCATCCAGCGTGCGGCTTAAGGGCAAGAACACGGCGGAAGTCCCAGGGTATGTCGAGAATAGTACATATCGGCCCACTACTGACCACCTCCACTGCCCTCCACCGACAGCTGCTACTTGACGAGGTGACTTCGGTCCCTCACCTTGCTGCTTGACCTTTGGTCGGTGCGGGACGTGGCCTTTGGTCCGTGCTCTCGGTACATGGCATCTGGCATGTATGATGGTTGGATTTGGTGTCTCTTGGACAGGCTTGATACTTTTACCTATCTTCGACGGGCTTTACCTAGGACTGGTATCGACTTTACTATATTTTCGCCCATTTCTTTTTACGATCTTGGGCGCAACGGATTTTATTCATACCTACCTAATGGGATCTCTAGGCTTGATACTTTACCTATCTTCGACGGGCTTTACCTAGGACTGGTATCGACTTTACTATATTTTCGCCCATTTCTTTTTACGATCTTGAGCGCAACGGAGTTTATTCATACCTACCTAATGGGATCTCTACCTACCTTGCGCCATGGTTCCCATCATATTGGACGGAGGTTTAAGCCTGTTCCCTGTTGCCGGTGAGTTCGATCATTTTTATTGTTCTCAGAGCGTTTAAATCATTCCCCAGCTATTTGCGTGACAATTCTTCTACCTCTTCCCGTTTCTCTTCAGGTCAGTCGGTGGCCTGGATTGTTGGAAGTGCTGTCGCTGATAGCTACAAACAGATCACCATGAAAAGAGGGAAAGTTACCAAGAGAGATCTGAGCCGCCTAGCGAAGTCATCGTCCTCGACTGCAATTGACGTCAGCACCGCAAACGAGCGCATCTTCGAGACTCTAGATGCCCAGGGACCCAGACGAAAGAAGACGAAGTTGGCCACACCGGCCGTGGTCTTACAACCGCCAGCGCCTTTGAGAGAGGAGACCCCACAACTCGAGAAGCCGAAGGCCGAGACACAGGTATGCCGGTCGATGATTTTTGTTTCTTGCGACTAACAACGCCGCCAGACCTCAAGGGTCAACATGGAGTTTGAGGCAATTCGCTCCAGCCTTGCGAGCCACATCCTCAACCATGCCGCAGACAAAAGCATGGGTTCACCTTGTGCATGTCAAACTGGCAAGCAGCGTGAAGTTATGTGCCACGACTGCACACAGTATGAGGCGTCGTGCCGCGATTGCTTCATCCGCGCACACCGAAACAACCCTTTCCATTGGGCGGAGAAATGGGACTTCGACAAAGGATATTACGTCCGGCACGACATCGCGCAGATAGGACCTCCACTGCAGCTGGGCCACAAGGGCCGCGACTGCGAGGCAGTCGATCCTCGAGCCGAAGGCGGGCTGTTGTTCACCGTCACACACACCAACGGCATCCATGCGACCAAACTAAATTTTTGTAATCCACACGAGCGACAGCCGTGTCGATCAGCTGATGGCGGCACGACTGTTTCCCTCGACGTTCACACAACCAGCATCAGCGGTTACGTTCCAAGTAATGAAGGAGTTTCAAATCCATAGTCTCGAGTCCAAGGTTGCGGCATATGATTATGTTGGCTCCTTACGGCAATTGACGGACAATGCCTTCACGATGGACATGGCGGTGAGCAAATCTCAGTGATCAGTGAAGGAGATGAAGTCTAACGGAGGGGTACAGGACATGTACGAAAATTTTCTACGCACTGCTAGATTATGGGGCGTCCTCCTTACGGGAATCCGTCTTGGGGAAGAACTGGGCATGGATGAAGTGCTGCCTCATCGAAAGCAGGGTACCGGGGTTATATATTGTCCTGCTTGCCCAGAGCCTGGGATGAATATGGACCCCCAGCTGAACTCGCTGCCCAAACACTTGAGGTAGGTTTCTTGAGATACCGAGACAATGAGGCGAGGCTGACATTGACATACACAGACACCTAAACCAGCAGCGCCGAACGCTCGATGGCAACTTTCACTGTAACAAGTCGAAGAAGAACACCGACCCCGGCGATGTCTCGCTTCACAAAGGGAAGGCATACTTTCCAGAAGACAAGGAGATGAACGCCTATTTGGCGAAAATCCCAGAGGAGATGCAGACACCAGAGGCAAGTCTTCGCATGCGGTTAATTATGGCTTCTGACGTGCGCTCGAGTTTAGAAATCGACTTGTAATTTCTTGAAGGCAGTCAATAGCCAAGACAAGAAGAAGTTTAAGAACATGGAGATTACCGGTATCGTGAATACGCAATGTAGCCATGTATTCGTCCAGGCCTCGGTGGACATGAAGTACGGCGAACGGTACGTTCTTCACGCGGTTCGAGCCTGAACCTATGCTGATGGCTGAGCAGCTTTGTCAATGCCGACGCCGCCTTAGCGCGTGCCCTTCGCCAATCGCTTAAAACAGGCTATACAGGGGATCTCGAAGTTGAAATCCAGCTGCAAGCCGACGGGATCGACCACGTCATTTCATATGACATAGCCTGCCAATTTTCAATCAAGGTGAAGGAGCGCTTTGCGGTGTCGTTCCCGGATTTGGTGGGCATCTTCGACAGAGTACGATGGGCAATCCCGATGGTCCACGTGCAAGGCCACCAAGATGGTTGCACGTACGTCTTCTCAACTGCGTACATGATGTGCACTGGGCACTTTCACGGGGAAACTGCGGAGCACTACTGGCCCGAGCTCAACCAGATCGGCCCCCAAGTGCGACAGCAGAACGGTGGCCATCGCCATGACACAGTCATCAACAATCATAACGACTGGAACCACAAGAAGACGATGAAGATTGGTATGTGATTCATCTGTCCCGCTCGCTGTTTATTGACGCCGTGTCGTAGTTGCGGCTTTGCACAAGGAACTCGTTGAGGGACATGAGCTGTTCCTCAAACACCACGCGGTCTTCTTAGGACTATCGGCTGAATACGCGGAGCGCATTGCAGCGGAGGGTTGGCTGGCGATGTCACGGGAGCCGGAGAAGACAGATAAGAAGTCGATGAAGAACGTGAAGAGCGTCTATCGGCAGTCGCTGGAGAGTAGGTCGCTTATCCTACTTACTTAACCGCTGCTGACGTCCACGTAAAGAAGTACCGTCGCAACTCCTCATTTATCGGCAAATGCTCGCCGATGAGGCTGCAGTGCCCAATACGTCAGTCACAATGAGCAAACTGGCGGTCTTTCTGAACCAGGGCATTGACATTCGAGATGCACAGTACGTTATTGACTTCGATAGGGATGACGGGGCTAACCCTTGTCGTTAGACTTCGGCTTCAACTATCCAAGCAAGCCTACAAGAAGCTGCAACTGGCGTTGTTGCAAAAAGAGATACAGACCGCGACGACGAAGCTCGAAGGCCTGATGTCGAAATGGCGGCGGGAGCAGCAGACGATCATGCCCCAGGTCGCCGACTTAGTGGAGCAGCAGGCGGCGGTGTGGGCGGACATCAAGATTGAGGAGGAGGTCCTCTACCTGCCTTCCGACTTGAACCAGGTAGACCGTGAGACGTGGCATCTCGTTGCGATGGGGGAGAAGGAGGCGAAGCTGCGCGAGGGAGCGGTGTTTGACGCACTGAAGCGAGTCAAAGTCTGCGCGAAAGCGGTAGTGACGCTAGGTGATAGGAAGAAGAAAAACTGGTCAGGTGTCAGTCAAAACACGATAGCACTGAAGCAGATCACGGACACGGAGAGGCGGCGGGATACCCATATCGCTGGGTACATGCTGGCACGCAAGGCGATGATAGCACTGGGCTATTCGAAAGGGATCGACGGCGACTTCCCGGTATTGACGGTGGCCGACACATACATGAAATCGCGCGCGACACGGAGGCGCCTCGGGGACTCGAAGAAGACAGATGGGCCGATCTGGGCACAAGGCGCGGTGGGTGTAGGGGCCAAAATACCCCGCAGCTTGGCGGGCCCTTCCACTTCTGCGTCGCTACAGCCACTTGAGGGGCGTACGGTGATGCAGAAACGGAGCATTGGTGTGTGATACACATTCTTCTACGATAGAAGCTGAGTAGGCGTGATTAGCGACCAGAGATGTAGCAAGGGCCAGCACCGGTATCAGGTCACGGGTAACAACCAAGAGGAAGACGACAACGGAGAAGAACCGCAAAACAGGGTGGCTGTGGACGTTCGGGACGATGGGAGGATGTCGGAGGGAGACCTCAAGGCGTGGGCGGACGATGGTAAATGATGTCTGTTTGACATTGCCGAGTCGATTATAACTGACATTTGGTGCAGGTAACCTCGTCCAGTGGTTCCGTGCGGAAGCGGAGATGGAGACTTGGAGGGACCAGGTGGAGCAGAGGCTTGCAGAACTGCGGAACACGAGCCGGGCCTTTGCTTCAAGTGCGGAGGCATGGACGAGGGTGGCGCAAAGGCAAGATGTAGCCAAGATCGGGCACATCGCGTATGCGAAGAAGCAAGCGGCCCGATTTGCTGCGAGAGAGAAGGAGGCGCGGGCAGCACTACTGGCCCACGAGAAGTGGGCGTCGTTGGCAGTGGATGAGGCGGATCTTGTGGTGTTTGTGGAGGGGGAGCGGGCAATAGATGGTGCGGCCTTCGATCTGGTGCTGGCGGCCGCGATGGAGAAGGCAAAGGGGAAGGCGAGGGAGGACGCCGACAACGACGCCGACAACGACGACAACGACGAGAAGGAGGAGGAGGATGAGGACAAGGACAAGGACGACGAGGGCGACGAGGACTAGGACTGGAGCGACGCGGGCCGGGCGGATCCGGATGGCTGCCGCGATGACGATGTGAGATGCTTAGTGCGTGAGTTTTTTTTTTGGCGGGGTGTCAGTCAACTCATTTTTCTGCTTGCTCAACCAGGTCTGTAGTAGATACTATGGATATTTTACTGCGCCAGCGAGGAAGCCGCGGTCCAAATACGAAAATGGCTGAATATTGGATACGTCATCGTCGGATCAGTGGCTGTGGTCCGAGTCAAAGCGAGATCTCGCTGATGCCAAGTCGGGTTGTGGGATATCCTGCTGAGTTAAGCCAACGCTCAGAGTCGGCTTCGCGGCTTGTGGTTAAGCCTCATTGGCGCGGCTTAATGGCGGTCGGCTTAAGTCGTCGCTTAAGCGGACCACTTAAGCGGACGACTTGCGACGACTTAGCGTGGACTCGATGGCTTATTGATTTGCCTTAAGCCATGCTTAAGCCGCCGCTTAAGCGATTCCATGTGTTATAACTGCCTGTATTATTGCTCTATATATTGCTATACAACCGACTTAAGCGGCTTAAGCCTAAGCCAACTTACATCAAAAAGTTGGCTGCAACGGAGTTGGCTTAAGCCAACTAGAGCTGGTGACAGAATGGGGAGACACGCAAGACGCGTTGTTTGGTCTTAATTACACTACGGCTATTTACAGAAGCCCACCCGCTGTCAAAATCGCCGCCCGCTGTCAAAATCACCTGACCCTTGAAAACCTGCTGGGTCAATTGCGTTTAGTCCCCGCCCCTCCCTCCGTCCTTCCCCGTAGCGCCACCGCAATCGCAAATGCAGCGCAATATCCCAAGTCTCAGAGATCACAGGCGCACCTCAAGGTCAAGGTCAAGGTCAAGGTCAAGCGCACGTCCGCCCGCGCCGCACCACTCGGCGTGCTCCCCCCTTCGCCACGCACAAGCACGCCCATATCCAACGCCTCGCGCCCGATGTCCATGTCCACCTTGCTCCCCACGTCTCTGCCTACTTCGCGCCCCACCCACGTCCACTTCACGCCCTACTTCTCGTGCAGCACTTCTATCTCGACACCTCTCTTGTCCCCGCGAGCCGCTGTCCCGTCCGACGTCGCTACCTGAGCGGTCACAGACTACGACTACGCAGCGCAACGCGCCCCTTCTGCTCTCATCGGCGCTCCCCTCGGCCTGTGCGTATCCTGCGGGGTTATCATCTTCTTCGCACTACGCCTCCCTCGCCGTGCCAGTAAGCTTCGGAGGTCGCGGGGTCTGCCGGGCGCCGCGCAGTACTCGACACGTCCTTCTACCACACCCCCTCCTCTCCCCTGCGCGCACCTCCTGGCGGCCTGTGTGGGTGTGGGGTGAGATGGCCGCCCCCCCCCCTCCTCCCCCCCCCCGCGCCGCGCTCCTTCCCTGCGAGGCACAGGCGTGCCCGCAGATGTGGCTTCGCCAATGTGGGCGATCGCGATGATAACGAGAACGAGGAGTCGGTGGTGTGGATCTGGATCCGGATATGGATATGAATATGGACGTGAGCGTCGCATATGCCGATGCAGATATGGATGATGCTACACACATCGACCTGCCCTCACCCCTGGTTGTCTTGCTGCCTTCGCCCTCTTCTGAGTCCACGTCCAGGCCGGAGTCCGCACCGGACACCCGCGTCCGCTGTTTCCGACGACCTGGCGCGCGCACCCCGCAGATGCGCTGGACGAGATGGAGTACGCGTCTGGGTCCGGTCTGGGCCCGAGTACGACGACCGCACAGAGAGCGACTGGGAGCCGAGCCCGAGCTACGGGTACACCGACTGGCATCGGTGCCCACCTCCAGCCGCATTCACCCCCGCAGCAACAGGTCAAATCACGCTGGCCCTCCTCCACGCGGTCCTCCGTGCATTCGACGTACACGGTGCACTCGCCGAAGCTCGGCGGGTTCGCGATCGCGAGACAGTACTTCCCGCTCAGTACGTCCCCCAAGTCGTCGTCCAAGGCCAAGGCCTCCCCTTCCACTGCGACAACCACAAGCACGACCACCTGCGGCTCGGCGGCGGGGAGAAGATCACAACCGCAGACGTGCTCGTTGTGGGGCGCCCGCCCGCGACGCCATCGCTGCTAGGCGGCGTGGTGGACGTGTTCTCGCCGCCGTCGCTGTTTCCCTCCATCAAATCCCGCTCCACCTCCAAGTCGAAGGACAAGAAGCCCAAGTCGCGACTGCCGCCTCCTCGCCCGTCTACCCTGCCCGCGTCCGCCGGCCAGATTCGGCCGCATCATCCGCGAGCTGGAACTACTCGCCGCCAATTCGTAACGACAGCGCGTCCGAGTGCGGGAGCGGCGGAGCGCGTGCAGCAGCGAGAGCGGGGGGATGAGGCGCAAGCCAATCCCGGTGGAGATGTTTTTGCGGTGATCCTCCCACCGTCTCTTTTTCTACCTACCGGTCCTACTTACGGCGTTGACACTCGCTCTTCTTCTTGCGTTGATACTCGCCCATATTCCTTTCTCTTCTTGCGTTGATGCGCCTCTCTTTCTCTCCCTCTCTGTGCTACGTCACCCTCTCATTTCGCATTCATCACGATATTGTATTCCTCCTTTTATGACACTCCTTTCACGCACCCGACCACGTACTTGTACACGCACCGTCTAATTATTTCCGCATCTATCCACGCATACGCACATATTGTAGCACCCTCATTGTAGCTTTATTTCGATATCACGAGCATGAATTTCGATTGACTTGATCTGAGTTTTCATGCTCTGAAGTCATCAAGGGCCAACGGCAGGTTCTCGACGGTAATAGTAGCAAAGCGAGAGACGGATCAGGCGCGTGGCTGTGTGATGACGGCAACATTGATTGATTGATTTTGATGGGCGCTTGCAGGCGCTTGTGGGTACCCGGGTGAGGACATGCCTACTAGATTTTCATTGAGACGAGATTTGTCAATGAGCCTTTTTTCGCCAGGGTGCTTTTGCTGTTACCATAATTTTCTGCTCTGTTGGTGCGGCTCTGGTGAAACTTAATGATGGAAATTATCATCGCCTCTCTCTCATACTTCACTGAACAACTGCGTTATTGAAAAATCAAGCGGTAAATAAAACACCTTGCCCGGTCTGCGAAAAGGTCTCGTTCTTCGTGCGCTTTCCTATGTCATTGCGAATTCCGCCGCCTCCGCAACCTGGCCACTCTACTGCTCCTTCAGCGACTCCTCTCAGGCCGTTATCTCTTCCTTGAACTTTCCTTTCAGAGTGTTCCAGTGCCGTTTTTCCTCCTGTTCTCCGCGGTCTTCCGGCTCGGCGTTGAGTGCCTGACCCATTTCTTCCAAAATTCTCGCCGCCCTTCCCAGAATTGCTTGTGTCTTGGGTCTTCTGGAGGCGCAGTGTCTGTGGCTGATTGAATTCGTGGCCCATCAAGTACTATTCTATTCCTGGCTTTTATCGCGGCTTGGGAAAGAGCGTTTCCGAGGTGTGCACAGAACTTAGCTTTGAAATACGCCGTCACGTACAGCAAACCTCCGTCATGATAATACTGTCTTCAGCGTGGTGGATATTGTGTCTATCGTTTTTGAGATAGCTGTAAGAGGACAAGGAGATTATTTATGGAGTACATCGTAGCGAACTATAGAGCGCGGTGAAGCCAACTTGGTGGCAGCGGTGGAGTTTGGGTAGGATGCGGGGTAAGCAAAAATCGTACAAATTTTGGAGAACGGACTATTGCTGTCAATAAGACTCAAGGAAAGATGAATCTAGTTGCACAAGTCTTCCGACATCAATTATAATGCTTCACGACAATCCCACTGATTATCTCTTCCTCGACCCCCTTTTCCTTCCCCAACACCAACTGGCTGGTCCCGTATGCGGTTGTCCGGTTTTTTCGCCATTCTTCCATTGTTGGGGGCGTCTTCATCACTGCCGGCTCGCTCGATGCCGACGCGTTTAAGGACTGGGCTCTCATCGTGCGGTACAAGTTTGGTGGCATCGTCCGCCATGGAGAAATAAAATACCCCGAGTCGAGGGCGTCCGACCTGATCAACAGGAGGTTGAACCACCTTTAAATGTGTTCATCATCAACCGATATCCAAGTGAGAAAAAATGAGTGGAACCCTGTGTCGAGTTGCGGGATAAAATCCGCCGCACAAAAATGTAAGAACGTCCCCCGCATTGATAACCTGGTTCAATTATAATTAGCATGTCCACAACCAGAAATTCGAAAGTAAGACTTGCGAGGGCATTTTCCATATGGCGAACCCAGCGCCACTGTCCATCAAGCGATAATATTTGAAGCCCGCCGATGGGCTGCGACCAGAGTATTGTGATGGATCCGATGTCTGCACAACACAAATTGATATCTGGGCCAGGAAAAATAATTTGCCCAAGTACCCGTATGTCCTTTGAGCCAAACCTGTTTGCTCCGCAGTTCTTCATCTTCTGACCTCGGAAAGCTGTCAAACCCGTTCAGTCCTTACTGCACTCATAATTTCAAAATCGACCTACTACTTCATAAACCTGACTTCGATACCATTCCCTTTGACACCCAGAAAAATGAAGGAGATGGAATACATACCAGACGTCTCTCCTGCAGCCTCAAAATTGTGTTGATTGACTAGTGTGTCCTCGGGCAATTCCAGTCCAAGCGCCAGAAGCCTTGCATCCGTCAGAAAGGAATGAAAGCCATGTGCATATGCAGAGATGAAACAAACCGCAAGATCGGATGAAGCACGTTGAAGTGATTGTGGCGAGCAAACGCCTGGATTTCTTCAAGGTACGGGCGAATTGCCTTGGGGTGGGCCCGGGTATTAATATGGCGGTTAACTTGTGCCAATGTCAGTTCTAGAACAAAATAAAAATATCACAAAAGTGTACTGTTGTAATGTTCGATTTGGTCTTGCACGCCATCTTGAATCCGCTGTAACGAGGCGCTTCAACTTTTTTTGAGAAAGATTGCCGCGGCACACGCACCCAAGTTTGCCTTGGTTTGTACCCTTCATACACCGCCCCAGATTGTCCGGTATATTCTCTTTTCTCCGCCGGGCTAACATTGTCGAATGTGAGATTCGCGATACTGAACATGCGGTTGGTCTAGAAATTCGTACACGTCCAATAAGAAGTTTTTGCGACTGAAGTTATGGGCACCTGTTCTATTGTATACCCATGATTAACCACATAAAAAAATCCATGTGTGGTCATCGCATCCACCACCTCTGCCGCCAGCTTCTTGCGGCCCACCTCAGTTCTCGCTCTGGATAGATCGATGATCGCAAGTTCAGCGTAATCCACTGCGGGAAAGCTCGATGAGTTGCGGGCTTATCTGGATAAGAGCGAGCGGAACATCTTTCCGTGCTTCCAAGCGGTGGGGTATAGGGCGGAGGACTCGAATGGGGGGAGGCTGCATGCACAAGGGATAGAAGAAAATTGAAAAATGGGCGCAGGGAGGGGGGCGGCAGGCATTCTTATGGACGAGCTAATGGATTGGCCAACTCGGATCTATTCCTTAAAAGTGTTACTTCATCGCGGGTACCAATACACCACCTATGTAGCTCGTGACCACCGAGATACACATTTTGGTAGGTTTCGTCCCATCTCGAAGCAACGGTGAGAATGATATACAGCCGTTCTCCAAAGTTTGTACGGTTTTTACGAAATGGTGATGCTCTATTTTTGCTTACCCCGCATCCTACCCAAATTCCACCGCTGCCACTAAGTTGGCTCCACCGCGCTCCATAGTTCGCTACGATGTACTCAATAAATAATCTCCTTGTCCTCTTACAGCTATCTCAAAAACGATAGACACAAACAGTTTTAGAGCAAAGTTCGGGCCGGTGGAAATTTCGAGCTCCACAACGGTCACCTTTTGGGCCACCGTCCATGTCAGAAGGTTATTTTATGGTGACTGTAGCGAGTACAATGTTTAAATCTAGTACCATTTCGCCACGGCCCGAGCTTTGCTCTAAAACTGTTTGTGTCTATCGTTTTTGAGATAGCTGTAAGAAATAATATCTTGCGCACCAACTTGAAGTCACTGCATAACAATGAACACTCACAGCCACTACCGCGAACACACGATGGATGGCACATATTTGTGGAGTGGTGTTGCTGTCGGCTGCAGAGCCGAAGACGCAGCAACATATAACTGTAAGCAAAAATCGAGCACCCTCATTCCGTAAAAACCGTACAAACTTTGGAGAATGGCTGTAACCATGGCCTGAGCCGATTAGGATGGTTGCATACGCCCGCCCACAGTTGATCGCGACCTGCACAAAGTCATCTCGAACTTGCACATGACCGCGGCAGCCTTTGATCGATCCCAGGCTGATTAAGTCGCGCCGGAACCATGAGGACCACAGCGGCGGCGTCATTATTGCGTTGAAAGAGCATGTATGAATACAGGCCGTCCGCGGCATCCATCGCATTGCTTGCGCAAAAAATTGCCGACGTCTATGAGGCACTGATTTTGTTTCGATCGGTGGGGTGGATGGTGGAGCCTGAGGGCGGGGCGGGTCCCAGGATACTCATCCACAGAGCCGAAAAGTTGTGAAAGAGTAAAAAAAGTTAGGACAGAGATGCGTGGTGCACAAAAAAGTGTCCAATACCTATGATGCGATACTACAGAGACCGTGCCGTGTATCCGTAGAAGACGTAGAGCATCCACGCAATGAGATATTTCAGGGAAAGAAGACGCTTGTGATCACATAAAAGTAGGGCCGCCGACAAAAGGGGAACCGAAGCTCCGGTGGCGGGGATTAGGCGGGATGGGGAGCGGAGCCGTGCGGGTGCGGGTCTCAAAAAACCGTGTAAGTAGCTCCCGGTGCCCAAACTTCGGGAGCGTGCCTGGGCCTCGTGCACGAGCATGCTGCCAACGACGTTTGGAGGTTGTAAAAAATACGATGGCAAACTGAAATACGGTGGTTCAGAACATCAAGAATGCGCTCGAAGAGCGCCGGACCTAGTAGGCCGGGTGATGTTGATTCTGCGGCAGGAACTTGAAGGCAGAGCGGAAGCACACGCGATGCGAGGTTCTGGTAAGGAGAAGTTCAAACTCCGCTGATGTCCGCGTGCATCCTTTGTTCCTGATTTGCGCGTACGTTTGAACTGCACCACCATGTTCGCGTTAAAAAGGAGAGGCGAAGAAGCTTCCCCTCCGGTCCTTAGGCCTAAGCGCAGGTCTTAAGAACCCACCCCCCTTCCACGATTTCCCTTCTGGTTATCCTCGCCCGGCCACAACATCTTTCGCCACCTTCGCCACTGCGATGAGCAGTGAGTTGTTTTCTAATGAAAAGAAGGGAAAAAACCTTCGGTATTGACCAGAGTCTTCTGACAGCTCCCTCATCCATTAGGCGCCACCCATCCCGCATCCGACCCCGCAAAAGTACAGTCTCGCCGCTGCAGATCATCTTCGAGGAAGATCTCGCCGACGAGACGATGAAATGCTTGAAGGCGAAACGGCGTCTTGGGGTCTCGGATATACGCATTCCGCCTCTCTTCGAATCGGACGATCTCAGCTGGAAATTGATACTCCCCGACTCCACCACGCTCGATTTTCCACGTCCGCCTTCTTCCTTTAACGATCATTCGGGGAGGAGCAGCAGAACCTCTGATTATTCTGACAGTAGCAGCTCGGACGGAGGATCCAGTGGCCCCACCACACCTACCCACTCTCCCACCTTCTCTCCACACGCCGCCCAGTTGCTCTGGTGCAAGCCGACTAAGCCGCTGCGGATAATCAAACGCTCCACATCGCCTGCTTCTCCTTTCCGCTCCGGTGTAAAAAACGATGATCTGGACGAGGAAAACGACGCTGAATTCTACACTGCACATATTAGCTCCTTCATCAGCTTGCCTTCCCACTCGATCTCTACTACGCCGCAGCAGACGAGGCCAGAGGCGAGATTCCCGACCAACTCCGAATATGAATTAGTCACTCCCCCGAGGCCCTCATACTTTCTGCCCATCGGATCTCCATCCCAATAGCGCCCATCCCTTCGTGCTCACTCCGACACACATCCCTCCCATCCGACGTGTTTGTCTACACGTCTCCGAGGATTATTCGGGGCGTTGCCGAGGATTATTCGCCTCTCTTTCAAAGTCATCGGAGTGGCGGTCGATAACGAGGCGCCACTATTGGATTATTGCAGATTTATGTAGAGGAAGTTTTGCTCCGGGCAGCTCCAGACATACCTGGATATTTCGTTTCTTTTCTTCCTTCTTCGTCGATTCACTCTCCGTAGATACGACCTCATTACGCCTGTATCATAAGTGTCTCTATATTACTAGATTAATTTGTAGCTTTATTATTGTTCAATACATCTTGGATTTGGATTTGGCCTAGTAGTGAGGCGTCATTGGCAACTTGCGGCCCTTTCTCCGAGATTCAGTGTCAAACGTGATACAGTCATTCCAAAATACAATCTGAATAATGATCTCGAACGCTCAAAGTAGGAAAATCCATTCCTAACTCCCATCTTCCACTTCTGCCTTCAGCGATTCTTCCAACCCATCAATTCGCCCGAGAAATTGTTTCTTCAAGTTGAGCCAATGCTCCCATGCATGATATTCCTCGCGCTGATCATGTGCAAAGTCACTCAGCTTCCCACCCATTTCCTGCAAAATTTGGGCCACGGCTTCAATCCTTGCATGCCTGCCATGAGACGAGCCCGTCGAACCCGCCTCGGACTCCGAATATTCGTTTGTGACCATATTCTTGGCGGTATCCGCGGCGATTGCAAGGGCAATTACCGAGGGGCACGAAAAAGTTTTTTTGAAAACTGCTGGAAATCAGTTTCTTATACTGAATCACCCGGTCAAATTGGGTTTGCACAAATTCTCCCAAGTTCGAGGTCGTATAATGTGCTCGGAGGGCTATTGCCGCCGTACATCTAGCCAGTCGCACAAGACGATTTGTGCGTTGCCCCGGAGAGAAATCGAATCTTTGCCAGGCATTCGTTAGGGCAGAGTAAGTCAACGCCAACCTCTCTTCATCATGATCTGCATATTGGCAAGATCCTGCGGAAACTGCGTCCCATATGCGGCGGAGAACAGAGGTGAACACCCTCCTTGATTCTACTTCCTCTTGAAGCCAGGGAGAGTGAAAGTGTACGCGGATCCAGTTTGGAAGATCATCTCGAATGTGGACCTCCCAGCCCGGACTGTCTGAAAGTATTTCTCCCATCCTGCTGTAAGCCCTCTTTAATTCCTTGAGATTCTTGAAGGTCACATCGCCCATCAATGACCACACCGACGACAATTGCATGATGCTTCGAAGGTCTTCGTCAAAGAACCAATTTTCCGCTTGCGACAAAAGAAGAACAGCACGAACTGGCAGGTCGCCTTCAGAAGACAAGGACCGCAATACGACGCGGAGGACCGCTTCAGATGGCTTTGGCAGGGATCGAGCATCGCCTAGGATATGAAGAAGGACACCAATGTCTCTATCAATGCCGTTCCGATTCCCCTCTCGAGAATTTAGTCCAGCCCTCGACGAATCGATGTGTTCTATAGCTTCATAGATCCACGCCACGTCCTCCAGTATGGCCTCATCATCACTGACGAGCGAGAAGGCAGACTTCACCACTTCAATCCACCCAGGGGACCAAGGCAATGCGGCGCAAAAATCATAGAACCCAGATTTGGCACCGCGCGAGCGACGGAAGCCAAAGTTTTTTACAGGCCTAGCCATATGTGCTGTGAGTTCAATGATTTTGGCCGCGGCGTTGGAGTCTATTCCGTTTTGGCGCAGACACAAGGTAATATTGCTGAAAAGCTCCTTGACGAAAGGGTAATAGTAGTAACTGGGAAGTAATTAGCGCTTGTACGACTGGTGAAAGTAGTGTAACGTTTACCTTCTGTTGCTCCGGGCCAAGTCACGGCGGTGAGGTTGGAAGCCAAGTAAAACATTCATACATAGGAGGTAATCGGCATAAGTTCGTTCGGTTAAGCCTTGCAACCGATCCGGTCGAAAGTTCTCTAGGAAATTCGCAAGTTCCAAGCCCATATCAACTCCAGGGTATATGAGTCTGTCTGGGAGGACATGTATAGCCCAGTTGAGGACGGACGATGCGTGGGATCCACGGAAACCCAATGTGGAACCTTTTAAAACACTGAAAACGACTTGCAGCTCGGTCATCATGGTGGATTTCGAGTCCGCAAGTTCAAGTGACATGTCTCGATAAGATTCCAAAAAGGTTTCTTCTTCGCGTCGACGGATTTCCTCGGGTGAGCAAATGGCTAAAACACAATATGCTTGCCCATAATTTATGGCATCCTGTAGCAAGCCTTGCCGAACCTTCAATTGAAAAAGGTGCGATGTAAAGCATGATTCGAATGCATGGCGCAACCGATCCATAGCAGCGCGGAGATCAAGGTCAATCGGCCACTGCAAATCAACAGCCATGGCGGCGGCTGCAGACATTGTTTCGGGGTTGGTCGAGGTCTCTAGAACCCATAGAATTGCGGGCACAGCAGGTGAGGGTGTCGGTAAAGGAACATGATTAAACAAGCCCCTTGGTTCAACTGGTGTTGGGGAACCACCGAGGTCGTCGAGGCTGTCCTCTCTGACAGCGAAGAGAGGTAACAGGATCGCAGTCCCAGGGGCGGCACGTATGAACTGTCTTGTTATGGACATGGCATGTGAAATCCGCGATGCGAAGTTCATGAGGAACGCGGAGAGCGTTTGCGGGAGTATCTGAGGTGGGGTTATAGGAAGTCGTTTCATAAGCAGAGCCAAGGCAGTCGACAGCGGAGTCCGAAAGGGAGAGTCCAGATGTTTCACCGAAGAGACGAGAAGGAAAGAGTAAGCACTCAGTCCCAGTAAGGTCAACGTCAGGACGATGCCAGCGATCAATCGATGGATGGTCCACAAATAAACCGATAAGGCGACGGAGAAAAGGAGCAGCGCTATCTGCAGGAGAAGCGGGAACATCTCCATGAGCGTTGTGAACTTCCATTTCTGCAGCCCATCATACTTCCGTTGGCGTTCTAGCCCGCGCTCCTCGAGCGTTCCCTTGTTACCGGCCACATCGTAGTTCATCAGCCATTGTTTCCCCAGCACGGCTAGCAGTGCTGCTAGGAGAGTAGAAAACAAGCTGGCGTAGAGGAGACTTTGAACGCAGACAATCATGCTGAGGGACGTGCTGGGGGATTGGGAGGTCTCCGCGCCCGAAAAGAGCGTGCCGTTGATGTTATGAATCAGCAGGCGGAGAAGAGCCTGCGTTACTTCATCGGGGGATTGTTGAAGTTGGGGCTGTATTTGAATGATAAATGCGGAACTAACAGCCGAGAAGAGACCAGCCTAGTATGTGGTGAGTGTCCATTGCGAATGCAGTTTAGCGATACGCACGAAAATCAAAGAGGTATCAAGGTCCGTCCCATATTTGTTGTGGAACTCCTTGTCTTGCTCATCCGCTAAAGTCTTGTACATTTTCCAGAAGGTGCCATCCTTGTCGGTCGTTGGAGCTTTGATCTTGATCCCTTCTAGGAGCCTTGGAGCAGCGTCAAAATCCGTTTATGGGAATAATGGTAGCCTTACTTGTCCATTAGCTCTTCGTTCCTTTTAGACAATTCAGAAAAGCAGACTTGAATCTTGTCATCAAGTCTAAGTATGCCTCCCGAATTAGCACCTGATTCGACGCTGCAAGATTTCTCCTCACCTCTGGCCGACATCAGCGACTGGGATTGTGCGGGAAATGGGTGTCTCATCCATCTCTCAGTGAGCTCACAAGGGGCTCACAGCTCCTTCACAGCACAGCACCAGAAGTAGCCTGTCAAAAGTTCGAATAGCGGCAGTCGTGATCCGAATTGATCCGAGGGCTCGATAAAAAAACTATTAGGGTGTTGTGAGGATGTCCGGATGTCCTTGCTGGCAGAAGCGCTTAAATTGCCCTAAACCAAAGGAAAATTATGGGGCTTTTCAGATAAAAATTGATAAACACTTGGTTGAAATACGGATGTCTAGTATCAAATTTATACGGCACGCGTAATATAAGAAGCAACATCGGCAAACCTTACGAATATTGACCTCGCCCGCATTCCCAGTTTCCCATTTGGTTCAAAAATCAGATTTTTAATAGGCAGACTCACTTTCCAGTTTGAGGTTTCAGCATATAGATTTCTTCCACGTTCCCCCCAGTCTGCACTATCCAGATTGCCCCGAATGGTATCCGCCAATTGAACTTCTCTTGGGGTATAATGTCCGTCTCCGATTGAACGTCGGCCGAGGACTCCGGCTCAGCCAATGCCATGAGAGCCAATCCCAATTACAAAAATTCTTCCCCGCAAAATGATATCCACCCCGTGTAGGAGGCATTCTATACACGGTGAAGGATCATGTAGAGTTTCTTTGCGGCTTGGGTGGTTGAGAAAGATGGGAATAGTTTTATAAACGCGTGGTTCTCAGCTGTGGATAAGCGAAAACTGATTCAGATACATGCCCCCCTACCATTTGTCCAAAGCAACGAGCCCCATCAAAGACTTCGCTAAGTTCGCTTTCATCCACTGCCCATCATTAGTGAAGTTGAGGTTTAACTGAGGATATCACCTCTGGGTTGCAAACAGACAGATATTAGTGACTGAATAAGTTGCTCCTCCGAGATATCGCTAGTTTCCGATGCCATGTCTAGCATGTTGATTTCTCCCAAGAGCTTCTCTCTGATATCCTCCCAATATTCTTCGTGGTCCAGGTGTTCATCCGGATTATCCAGATTTCCCCGAAGGCTATCCGCCAGGTTTGTCAACATCCGCGCGGCCCTTGCGATGAACTTGAACTTCGCTGGGGATATGCCATCTGTCTCCCGTTTGTTGGCTTGATACGCCGTATGGATAGTGATTATATTCTTGGCGTTTTCTGCCAACGGTGAGGCATCTCAGAAGTGCACTGAGAAAGTCGTTCGGAAATCTCCTAAACTTGGTTTTCTTCGATCCAGACAGATCCATCTTCGGGGTACGGTATTCATCGTGGTACACTGTGCGAGATGCAGAAAGGCCCTAACGTTGTCTGCCGCAATGAATTAAAGTCTTTCCAAACGTTGGGCAATGCCATGTAAGCCAATCCAAAAATTTCTTCCTCAAATGATATGCCCGTGATAGCCAGGACTAAGCGCGAAGCCCAATGAAAGCGCGAATGAATTTAGTCGACGCAAAGAAAGCGGTACAATGAGTGAAAACAATTAATGCAAATTGACCAAGACAGCCATGAAGCATAAAAAAACTGCACGAAGTTCGTCAGTGGTACTGAAGCTGAAGGGAGAACGCTCACCGAATCACTCCCAGATATTGAAACCAGGCTTCAGCAGTAGCTCATCATCTTCTTCGTCTTCCTCCATCACCGCCTCTCTCGCCTTCTCCTTACCCACCCTCCTCTTCACAAGCAAGACGGGCGAAGGCAACAGTCCAGCGCCATTCGAGAGCGCATCGAGTTCGTCTGAACGGTCAGGAGACCTCACCTGCATATTGACCACTAGTCTACGTTTGCGCATAACCACGGGCGACGGCGGCGCAGCGACAGCCCAGCCATCCGCGCACCACCCATTCAACTCTTCATCTTCTTCGATTACTTCACCAAATGCGCCTTTGTCGAGAACGTTCAGACTACTGGTGCGTTGGGCAGGTGCTGCGGGCCCTACGACCGTTCCACTACGCGTTCTTCTCGGGGCTACGGGCGCGGGCTTAGTGAAATCGGACGCGCGAATGGTGCCTCGGCGATCTCGGCCTTTCGGCTTGGCGTCCGTAACGATATCGAGGCCAGAAGGAGAGTCGAGCGAGCGGGTGCGAGTACTGAGCAAGCGGGATTTCGGAGCTGGAAGATGGGTTAACCCGAGAAAATATAATCAAGGGGAGATATCGGCACCCAAATCCAATCCATCGAACATGTGCCTCAGGTGGTCGCTGTCGGTGGTGTTCTGGCTGCGACGCAAGACAGGATCCTCGACTTGTTCTCCGCTGGGAACGAAAGCAGCCAGGCCAGGCCCGAGACCAAGCGAAAATTCATCGTACATGTCGACGTCGTGGGGCGGAGACTGGGCATATGCGCGTTCTTTCGGAGGGCTGTTCCATTCCTGCGAAACTGGAGGCGAGATGATACTGTCACTGAGCCAGGGACTGCGTTCGCGCATCCGCGGGGGCTTCATGCCGGGAGAAGAGGGAGCGTCGACGTCCATGGCATCCGCGATAATCGTGAGGTCGGGCTGATCGCGTTCATCGTCACTATCCTCGTTGTCCACTAGAGCAGAACCCAGACTATATGCGCGTTTAAGTGAGGCGGGGGTCGATATGCCCAGAGCTTCGTCAAAGAATTTGGACTCGGAGTCACCGTAGATGGAAAGGGAGGACGGTGGACGATTGAAGTCGATTTCGTTCATCGAAGAGCGAAGCAGGAAAGGGTCCATGGGTGCAGAATGAAAGTTGAAGTCGAAACTGCCGACGTTCGTTTCTGTGGGAATCCATGTTCCCGGGCGAGGAGGGCTGGGGGCAGAGGGACGACGGATCCGTGTGGGAGAATGGGAGTGCGTAGGGGAGGTGTTCGTACTCGCACTTTGAGGGATTTTGGGATTGTAGTTGGTGTCAGAGAGCGTGCGTTTAAATAGATTAGGGGTAGGTTCAGCAGAGTTCGTAAGAGAGCGAGGTGGGATAGCAAGGGTTCGTTTGCGAGGAGACGAAGCCGCAGAGTTGGGACGACTATTGAAGGGACTGTCGAGGAATTTATCTTTATTACGGGAAGGGCGGGCGACGTTTTCTTTCAGATTTCCGGAAGCAGTGCGAGAATTGACACGACGTCCGACAGGAAGAGGAGAGAACTGGGCTGGATGCATGGGGAGCCCTTTCGACGAGTTGAGTTTGAACTTCTGTTCCTCTGTCAGCGTAGACGGGTGAGGGGTTTCGTACTGCGATGGCGATCCCATGGGAGTGATTCCGGAGGATTTCAGCTTCTTTGCGGAGAATACTTCGGGATTGGATGAGCGGCGGGCGCGTTTCAGCAGTCTGTGCGATAGCTCCTCGCGAGTCGTGTAGTGGTCTGGGTCTTCAATTTCCTTCAGAGGAGAGGACGCAGAAATGTTCTTAGAAGGCTTAGATCGATTGCGTTTCTGAGCATAGGTGATTTGTTTCCGAGAGGCTGGGGCCATGGCAAGAGAGAAACAGTATAAAAACGACCTTTACACGAGGAATGGCGCGTCAAATATGTACCCAAAGGCTGCCAGCGCCCTACCTTGTATTCAAGAAGAAAGGCCAGTGGAAGTCGAGAGCAAAGAGCAAGCGGAATTTGCCGTGATTGATGACATGATTAAATCCAAACACAGTCAAACGCAATCCGCATCATGACCGCCACGGTCATTCCGGTTGAAGTGCAGGAACGGATCCTTGATCATCTGCACGCCGAGATTTCCACGCTCAAAACCTGTTCACTCGTCGGTCGCGCATGGAGACCCACCTCCCGCATCCATCTTTTCCGAAAATTCCGCGTTTCGTACGACTCTAGTAGTTCCGATGACGCAGCTTTCGACTACTGCTCCAGGTTCGAAGAACAAGCTCTTCATCTTGTGGAGTACGTGCGCGAAATTTACGTCGAAGACGCTTTCGCGACTATGCTCGGCGGCGGCAATGCAGAAAGCCACGCATTCGCTCGAATTCTCGACCGGACGTCCACGCTTCACAAACTCTCCATTTCTGCATACTGCGGAAGACATGGGTCTACCAGTCTATGGGAGACCATTGATAAAAGTGTTAAAACGGCCTTAGAATCTATCCTTCGAAGGTCATCCTCATCCTGCACCCATCTCTTCCTGGATGGGTTTCTATTCGCCTATGCAGAAATATTGGACATATTTCGCGGCATGCGGCAACTTGAATACATCGGGATGGAGCGCAGTGAACTTCTGCTCCCCACCGAATCTCAATCACACGTGAAGCGGAGCCTTGCCGAACAATCAGACACTGGACGGCTTCGCACATTTACTGTGTACTTCCCTTACGATGGTCCTACCAATGGCGATCTTCTCACCTCGACGATATCTGCACTTGACGGGGTTGATACCTCCAGAATAGACAACTTCCGACTCGGCGGAGTCATCGGGGGATCAATATTTCGATCCTTGCCAGATTCTTGGCTACTCAGCATGACGCGTTTAGCTTTCCAGCTGATGCTGAGTTCGTAATGAAACTTTTCATCTCTCTTTAGTACTGATATGTATCTCCAGGTCATCTCACTGGCACACGCTCAGAGGCATTAATATCAGTTGTACCCAGGTTCCTTGGCCTGCAGGATCTGGAACTCTCTTTGATTCTTCAGCCCTCGGACATTCCGCACGATCTCAGCTCTCTGGAGACTTTCCTTCTAAAACTTCTTCCAGGCCACCGGATCAACAGCATCGTAACAACCGTTTTCACGTATGGCCCTCCCGTGTTCCTTGTCGCCATGGGACGGTACTTCGACTTCTGCCTTGCGCATTCCACTCGAGCAAAGGTTTTATGGGAAGATGGCAAAGAGGAAATACTTCTTACCGCGTTTCCTGAGCTGTTTGCGAGCGGTGCAATGGAAATTGGCACTTTTAAAAGCGATAAATGGTATCTGGCTCTTTCCGTTCACCTTATCCATTCTAATGGACGCTCAGGGGATGGTAACGACTGACCCCCTTCCGTTTCCGAAGCATTTAAAGCAAGTTGATGAGCTCCTACATTGTTACACGGTCATGATATATGAAACGCTTTCATCATTTCTCCCCAATGGCGTCGATCCGGCTGATGAATTTCTCCCTCAAATCCTCCAAATATTGCCATAACCCAGTGTTTCGGTGCTCACGGTTCAAGCATGCCTGCCAAGCTCAAACGTGCAATTAAGCATTCCAGTCACAGCAAGAAGGCTCTCCGCACCGCAGAATCAATCCTTTTATAAGACCGCATGTTGAAAGCCATGGTTGGAACAACTCTCGCAGTTGACATTATCAACGGCGGTGTCAAGTCGAACGCCTTACCCGAACAGGCCTCGGTAAGTCTTTCTGCCAATATCCAAACCAAACCTTGACACGAGCCCGTAAATCACCGGATCGCAACTCAAAGGTGAGTGCTGCCTCGGGTGGGCAACCGCTCACAAATTGCAGCTCCGTTAATGTGACGATTACGCGAGATGTGTCGGTTCTTATGGACCTTGCATCCAAGTTTAATCTTTCTGTAACTGCTTACGGAGAAAAGCTTACCGGTCACGCTGCCTCCGCTGGCTCCCTCACATTCTCCGCTCCTCAGACCTTGGAGCCGGCCCCTATCACGCCAACGGGGGCGGACGCGGCGCCGTACTAGCTGCTGTCGGGAACCATCCAGTCGGCATTCAAGACTCATGGTTCGCTCAAGAACGCCGGAGACGATACCTTCATCTTTGTCACTCCTGGCATGATGTCTGGAAACATAGGTACAATGTCTATCGTACAACAAAAAACCATCTGATGGCTGGCTTCAGATTGGCCGCTTTCCAAGCACATCTACCGCTACGGTCATAGAAATTATCTTGATGTTAATGGTCTGGGTAATATTCACACCGTCAACGAACGTATGTGCCTTCGGCTTTCTGTTCTGGCCCGTCGCTGACTTTTTCAACCGTTTTCGCCAGACATCTCTGCGGATTCTTTCGTCGAAATGATTACCTTCTTCACCACCCTCATCCTGAATATGGACGAGGCCTCCTTCTGATTTTATTTAGTCGTTATTTTTAAATTAGAAAACGATCTCGAATTCGAATTTATGTACGCCGTGTCCAATAGTGCGGTACATCCAGTTCCTCGAGCAAGAGCCACCCAGCTGTTTATTTTTATTCGTGACACGACCGTGACACGTCGTCTTGCTTCCAACCACAATGCCTCGCAAAACATCCTCTCCCGTAGCGTCGATTCCACCGGAGCTTTGGCTATACATACACCGACTGGCCACGTTGGATGCATCGCCACTTGTCATAGCATGCAACGATATCAGTCGATATCGTTACGCCGCTGCTGTTGACGATCCACTTGGAGTGAAAAAACTACAGCGTTTCCTGCGGGTATGGCCCTGTTGGTAACGTTCATTACTCATCGTCTAAAACTCCTTCCAGACAGCACGGTCGTTGGCGCTCGTCTGTAGGTCGTGGAATGGCTTAGCAAAGGACATTCTCTACGAGAACATCAAAGCTGATAGTCGCTCCGAGGCACTTTCGAAGGCACTGGAAAACCCAGTAACGGCTGTGCTCGTCCGGACTATCCGGCTTTCGACAACGCGCTTTGATCGTAACGCCCATATTTTAAACCAATGTCCCATGGTCGAGATCATCGTCCAGCCGGAGTTCCCCCGTTCCGAGCGGTTGTACACCGTGACAGATGCCACGATATCGCCTCTGCTCCTCCTGAAGCAGCTTTATTGGACGGAGACGGCATGGTCCTCTGGTCTCCTCCAGAGCGTTCTGCTGGCTTCCCCGAACTTGGAGCATGTGTGCTTATCCAGTTCAGCGTCCATCGCTTCTGAGATAGATGTATCCCACTTCTTCCCGCCACTTCCTAATCTTTCTACGATTTCTGTCGCACAGCTGAGCCAAGCATGGACTCTGGCGATCCTCGACGAATACGCCCCCCAACTTACTCGCCTCATAGTCCGCCCAGATCAGTTCTCTTGGCAAGGATTCCCGGTTCTACCGGCGCTCACTACTCTGGAGCTCTTCGGATCCACCACCACTATCCCATTTCCTACGATACTCACACGCTGCCCAAATCTCCGCGACCTTTGCTACGATGTTCGGAACTCGATGGTAGACCCTGGGACTCTGAAGTCGGCATCTACAACTTGCATTCGATTGCACAATTTGGCCCCTCAACTACACCGTGTCAGACGGGAGACTATGTTGGGGCACTTCAGCTTGTTCCTCAGCCTGTCCTTTCCACAAATCCGTCGAATTGTTCTCGAAGGAACCTGGGAGGAAATAATTACTGATACACTCTTCCGACATGAACTACTAGTACTGTCGACTCTGAGCAGGAGGGCTACTATTCAACTAGAATTTCCGGAAGGCACTGTGGTGTAAAATTGCGGCAACAATGCCTTCATCGAATAATTACTGTGCGGATATCGGAGGTTTTCCTATATTATTTATTATAATCTTTGCTTCAAGAAGGATTGATCGGTTCGGGCGGTGCGCACTGCCACCCATCTCTCTTCTCCCGCTTCCACCATGCACCAAGATACACAGACTCTAGCCTACACTGTGTCCCTTCCAGCAGAGCTTTGGCTATACATACATCGATTATTCACTTCAGATACGTCGCCTCTTGTGGCTGCAGTACAACGAGCGCTATCAGTATGCGCGTCCGGTTGATCACTTCGACGACATGCGACATTTTCTGCGAGTGAGGAATCTACGTGTTCTAGTGACACTGTTGTGCTTAAATTTATTGTCATAGGATGTGCGCACGTTGGTTCTCGTTTGCAGGTCATGGAACGATCTAGGCAACGAGATCCTATACGAGAATGTCAAGGTTAACAGGCGGTTTGAGTCGTTGTATGCGGCGTTGCAGAAGCCGGGAAATGCCCGCTTGGTACGAAGCATCCGTCTTTCGAACACACAACACAGCGACAACGTGGCCATAATCAAACTATGCCCGCAGGTCGAACTTCTTGTCCAACCGGATGTAGGAATCCCACCTTGATGTCGGCGCTACAGATGTCCAGTTACCGCCTTTGCCCTATCTGAGGCGCATATATTGGTGGAATTCGAGTTGCGTCTCTGCTCTCTTTCTAACGGTTCTCCACGCCGCCCAAATCTTCAATTTCTCTCGCTGAACAGCTCATCCGCGTCGGATGCCGTCGGCACCGATCCCCTCCCCGCGCTTGCGAGCCTACAATGGCTGAGCCTCTCAGGGCTGTCAATGGCCCCCACGCTCCAGCCCCTTTCCGCTTCCACCATACCCATGCCCATCCTTCGCACCGACATCCATCACATTACTCGAACTTACTTGCCGTCCCTCACATTTTATTTACCCGGATTTCCCCACCTTACCAGCTCTTCAGACCCTGGAGCTCTTCGGATCCAACAGCAATACCCACTTTCCCATCATCTTCGCCCGCTGCCCGAATCTTCGCGAGCTCTGCTACGATGTTTGGAACACACTCACGACACCGCACGACAAGCTGTCGTCTTTGTCCTGCATCCGTCTGAACTCCGCTGTTTATTTTGTGCGCGATTGGACGCGCCTTCAGGCGCATTTCCATTTCTTCCTTGATTCCTCCGTGCCCGATCTTTCCCGAGTCATCCTCTACGGGCTAGCTGGCATTCTGTGATCACCCATGCCAACTTTGGTCCTCTGCGAGAGGGCTTGCGCGCGCGGGGCTGCCGGCTCGAATTTCCCGAGGGACGAATCCTGTAGAACGCAAGGATGATCGTCAGTTGAAGTCTTTCGCCTTCTCTCCTGAGCTCAATCCTCTTTATTCAGCATATTCAAATAGAACGCGTACAAATTCTGTCGTGTATTATTTCATATACATTTCTGTTCGCCCTCTCGGCGTTTCCGGTCTCTTTTGTCCTTACAATTTTTGAATCTTGATGTGGTTCGTCGGTCTCCTACTCTCCAGAGCGAAACACTCCACCCAGACCATCGATGGCAACCCTTCTCCTTCCAGCGCCGCGACCAAGGGCTTCTACACCCCTTCTCCATTGTAGTTCGTAAGCAGGCCAATAATTCAAGAATAAGTCTGATCGTGCGTAGAGAGCTCGGCGAGAAGGAGAGTCGAGGGAGCGGGTACGGGTATTGAGAAAGCGGGATTTCGGAGCTGGAAGATGGGTTAACCGGAGGAAAATATATTCAAGGGGAGATATCGGCACCCAAATCCAATCCATCGAACATGTGCTTCAGGTGGTCGCCGTCGGTGGTGTTCTGGCTGCGACGCAAGACAGGATCCTCGACTTGTTCTCCGCTGGGAACGAAAGCAGCCAGGCCAGGCCTGAGACCAAGCGAAAATTCATCGTACATGTCGACGTCGTGGGGAGGAGACTGGGTATATGCGCGTTCTTGCGGAGAGCAGTTCCATTCCTGCGAAACTGGAGGCGAGATGAGACTGTCACTGAGCCAGGGACTGCGTTCGCGCATCCGCGGGGACTTCATGCCGGGGGAAGAGGGAGCGTCGACGTGCATGGCATCCGGGGTAATCGTGAAGTCGGGCTGGTCGTGTTCATCGTCACCATCCTCGTTGTCCACGAGGGCAGAACCCAGACTATATGCGCGTTTAAGTGAAGCGGGGGTCGATATGCCTAGAGCTTCGTCAAAGAATTTGGACTCAGAGTCCCCTTGCAAGGAGACGAAGCCGCAGAGTTGGGACGACTATTGAAGGGACTGTCGAGAAATTTATCTTTATTACGGGAGGGGCGGGCGACGTTTTCTTTCAGATTTCCGGAAGCAGTACGAGAAATGACACGACGTCCGACAGGGAGAACTGGTCTGGATGCATAGGGAGCCCTTTCGACGAGTTGGGTTTGAACTTCTGTTCCTCTGTCAGCGCAGACGGGTGAGGGCCCTACCTTGTATTCAAGAAGAAAAGGCCAGTAGCAAAAGCAAGCGGAATTTGCCGTGATTGATGACACAAGCAAATCCAAACGACGCGTGCAATCCACGTCATGACCGCTACGGCCATTCCGGTTGAAGTGCAGGAGCGGATCCTTGATCATCTGCACGCCGAGATTTCCACGCTCAAAACCTGTTCACTCGTCGGTCGCGCATGGAGACCCACCTCCCGCATCCATCTTTTCCGAAAATTCCGTGTTTCGTACGACTGTACTAGTTCCGATGATGCAGTTTTCGACTACTGCTCCAGGTTCGAAGAACAAGCTCTTCATCTTGTGGAGTACGTGCGCGAAATTTACGTCGAAGACGCTTTCGCGACTATGCTCGGCGGCATCATGTCAGAAAGCCACGCATTCGCCCGAATTCTCGACCGGACGTCCACGCTTCACAGACTTTCCATTTCTGCATACTGCAGAAGGCATGGGTCTACCGGTCTATGGGAGACCATTGATAAAGGCGTTAAAACGGCCTTTGCATCTATCCTTCGAAGGTCATCCTCATCCTGCACCCATCTCTTCCTGGATGGTTTTTTTTTTCGCCCATGAAGAAATATTGGACATATTCGTGGCATGCAGAAACTTGAATACGTCGGGATGGAGCGCAGTACACTTCTGCTCCAGACCGAATCCCAGTTACAGGTGAAGCAGAGCCTTGCCGAACAAGTATACACTGGACGGCTTCGCACATTTACTGTGTACTGCCCATTCGACAATGGTCGCTTTGTCACTTCGACGGTATCTGCGCTTGACGGGGTTGATACCTCCAGAATAAACCACCTCCGACTCTGCGGTGACATCGGGGTGTCTATACTTCTGGCCTTGCCACCCTCTTGGCTACGCAATGTCACGCATTTATCGCTCCAATTACTAGTAACCGGGCTGAAACCAAGTCCGTACGAGTAACTCATCAGTTGATGATCTCACTCATTTCATCTTCAGATGGACCACTTTCCGCCGCATCCACATCAATTGTGCCCAAATTCGTTGCCATGCGGGACCTCGAACTTTCTCTCGTCTTTCCTCCTTTCAAAGTTCCCTTCGATCTCAGCCCTCTCGCGATTGTGCTTCTCGAACTGTTCCCGGGCCACCGTCTTAACAGCATCGTAACCACTGTTGTCACGGCTCGTCCAATCTACTTCTCCGCCATTGACCGACACTTCGAATTTTGTCTTGTCCATTCAGAGAGGGTAAAGCTTTTATGGCGGGATGGGAAGGAGGAAGAAATCTTCGCAGCATTTCCGGAGCTGTTTATGAGTGGTGCAATGGAAATTTCCCCTCGAACCAGCGATATATGGTATGTGGTCTCTACCCTTGCACTATTTTTACTGACGCTTGCCCTCAGGATGTGGTAAAATCTGACTATTGATTCGAGTTCTGTCCATACCGTATTGTTTTGTTTCGATTATGGGACATTTATAATAAATTGTGAGCGAGCTTCGTACTCTCAGCTATCCGGATCATCCAAATCTACGCATCAATTCCCCACTGCCTATATGGCCACAATCTGCTGAATCCACGGCGAGCTCGGAATTCGGAGCTTGACGTGTGTATATGTATGTAACATGGACATCGACTCGGAGAGTCCACCACCACTGCTATAATCCGGTCCCAGACTCGCCAGAATTTCCGTGGCGTCGTGAGTCCCCATTTGCGTCTACAGCTCCCTGTTGAACTTCTCTGGGTTCCAGGCGTCAAAGAGTGGAAAATAACATTCGAAGCGCGTGAAGGACTATATACGCTGACAGTCAAAACGCCCTGCGTATTCAAATAGCTTCTCCAAACCAATATGAACTCCAACCATCTGGTTTTCAACTGTGTTGGTTACCAACCCAGAATCAATAGCATGGCCACCTTACTCAATCAACATCATATCAATCCGCAGGCTTCCAAACCCAGTCCTCGTCCCTTGCCCACATTACCATTCAGTTCCCACTCCTCCCAGTCGTATCGTGGGTCGAAATTTTCACAGCCACGACATGTACCATCCTATCATGTTCTGGTTCAATGTTTGGAAAACATTCCAGACGAATGGACCGACGAGGAATATTATTCTTGCGTCTTCCATGCGTTGTATTCCATGTCTTCAGTCGCACCCAGCTCTTTCAACCAACACCCCGAGTCTCCAAGTATTTGGCCCGCTCATCCCCAAGTCAAACCAGCCGCCGTCCATCTCCTACCCACCACCCCTTTAACCTCTGTCAAAAAAATCCGACCATTGCCACTTTTGCCCCCAGACACGACGTCGACGTCCATTCCCAAACATAAACACATAGTACATTCCGATGATGCGAACACGCCCCGTACGAACGTTCGCGAATCGGAACGGGAGCTTGAACGCCTGCAGTTCTCCTCTCCTCCTATTCATCCAGAGAACGACATTCCTCAAATATCCCTGAAGTTGAATCCGTGAGACTGGCGAGAAGGAGTACGGGTACTAATTGATATCGCTCTTCATCATGTTTAAACGAATCCAATGTTATCCGCGCGCCTGCTTTTTGCACATTTTTTTGCGGCGCTGAGTGCCTCGTAAGATCCACTGTGGTTCGGCATTCTTCATTTTTTTCACGACTGCATCAGGCTCATACATAATCGACACATACAACCACAGAAGGCAAGTGAGAAGAGATGCTCATCATCCAATAATTAAGTGTATATTGTTTCAAACTGGCGAGCTTGCGTCCGATGAGCGAGACGAATCTATACTCTTCGTTCGTGGCTGGGAGCGTTTTTTCCAGAACATCCACGTGGCAATAATGTCCTGTAGCATGCTTAGCGGCCACGCTGTAGATCTGATGTTGTGGCTCACCTTTTGAGTAGCGAAAACGACAACGGCCGCAACAGGCACTGGGGCAGCTGAGTTATGAAATTGATTGAGTAAAATGGCGCTTACTGGCGGCAAATACAATGTTCAAGGCAGCCCCGTGACTGTCCGTGAAAACGAAGATCCCGCTCAGACTGTAGAAAGGGATCAGCCCACCTGCAGAACCAAAGAGATGTGTACAGACGATATGGCTAAGATCCCAAAGAAAGTGAAGATCATCACACGTAGTATAATGGACATGGACTGCTTCATGCGCCTGAACGTCGACCAATTTCTGCGCAGTGCAACACAGATCATGACTAGGGTAGAAGATCAGATCAGGAATCTCATCTGCGCGAATTGCATACTCTCGAGTGTCAGTGTTGGGAGCAACATTAAAGCAACCAGAGCCGCGGAGGCTCTCCCTCTGTACGTGAATTAGACAGGAATTTATGAAATGGTCGAGGTCGTACAGTGAACTGTTAGGTCCCTGATACACGAAGTTAGGAGTAGCCTGGGCACAGAGAGGTGTACTCACAATGTGGCAATACATCCCGCTTCCAATAACCCTGACGAGAGACGGTTTGTTCATCCCGACCACCCACGATGCAATCACCATCGAAAAGAGGACCACATAAGGAATAACCAAAATCTGGACAATATTTAGTTGCGATCTACTGCTGCTGTGCGATTCTTACTACGATGGTCCAGATCCTCTCATTCTTGACCTTCTGCATTAGCAGCGCCCGCACATTGAACCAAATCTAAAACTGAAACGTCAAACAAGTCAAAAGCGCCAAAGAAAGATGCGGTGACCTGGGTTATCAGTCCTAAAGTTGTGGCTGCAGTGAGGGAAGGGATTCCCTAGAAATGTGGGTTATCTTTTGATCACGATACGGGGGACATTGACGCACATAGATTAATCCCGCTTGCGCTAAACAAACTCCAAATGCTGGATTCGGTTTGTTGAGCTGTCCAGAGAGAGCTAATAGAGAATATGACACGGTGGATATGATCCAGGACGTGAAGAAATTCTGCCAAGTAGCGTTGCGAGGCGCGGTAGACGCCAATGTCGTCGTCAAACGAGGGCAATGCTCCCGATAAGCCCCAGAATTTGTAAAGCGATGAAGACGGAGAGTAAGGCTGTGTGCTCCGCCGGGTCTGCGTAGGTATAGCCTGTCTTGAAAGACTTAGAAAAGAGCAGCTGGGATGGACACAAACGCACGCGTAAAAAGAGTTGGCACGCTTTCTGAGAACGACATGATGAGAACAAGTCAAGTCAAAGGCTACCGTACGCCAGGTACGTTCGCGCAAGAGCGAAAAGTCGAAAAAGCAAGGAGGTGAAAGGGAAGAGCGCCGCTGAGGCACATCCCTCAGCGACGAAATCAATATATACAACGGCGTGTGAAACCGTCCGCACGTGGAACCGAAACTGTCAGATGTCAATTATCTTCGTGAAACATTTCAGTTGTTTTCACCAAGTTACATATTGCTGAAGCACTTGTTTCTAGCACGAGGACACCAAGCACCACTATACCTCAAAGCAAGCCTTTTCCTGGGCTGTAAAATAATTATAGCGACTCAAATATCTGTGTTGGTTGAACAGAATGGAAACGGCTATCAGTGATTTCCCGTCATACACTGATTCTCACTGTTGCCAAGGTGATTGGAGGTAGATCTCGCGACTTCTCGCGACTTATTAATAATATTCACCCGAGACAAGTTGATCCGCTGCCGAGATTTTAAATACCTTTTTTTTTTGCGCGGTCTGGAGAAGTATCGCTTTGTCTTGTGTTGTCTGGCGGGGAATTTTTCACAGGTGGAATTCATTGGATTGCCTGACTCCATTCCCTCTCAGTTACACGCCGTTGACAAGAGGACAGCGGCCAAGTCGGTTAGGACGTGACATGAAAGATGAACGACGTGGCCGGCCATGGCCGTTCGCCGCGTTAATGCCTGAGCATCCAGGCGGCCAGACTGAAAGAAGCGGAAGAAAATAAAAACGAATTTCCGTGCGAAAGCCAGTCTGAACCTCGCCAAGAAAACGGCTGATTTGCATTCAACAGAACTCATTTCATGAACAAGATGTTCACTAACGTTAATCGGTCGCTGAATTACCAGACTAAAACTTTGATGGCCGTTGTTTGGCTCTCCGACACAGCCACACTGACATATTGCTCCCGTTGCTAGTTTCGCCACGCGGCAACTTGCCTCTTTCCTGTGTTCAACGTTGCAGTTACCACTCGGTTGAATCACCTAGTCTCAGCGCCAACCAACTTCCGCGAACATCCTTATAGCGATGACCACAGGATTCGGGATCACAGAGCGGGACGAGAATGGGCGTACACGCAGCAGCGACTCTGCGCAAAGTGGGAACATCGAGGTTGGGTTGATCCTGCTGACGATGTTGCTGTCTTTTGAAATTTACTGCTAGATTCGTCCGAGACATGTCCCCCCCACTCAACGTCTTAGCTTTCTTCAATTTTTGGATCTTGGTGCACGGGTGTTTCTCCCGGCGGGATATCCTGCGAGCGTCTCTCCCGGTACGTGCATTGCCATAGAAGGAGCGGCGTGAGAACCTATTGGATTTACTTTTTTAGACTATCTGCGGTGCGTCATTCGTTACTCCCAAAGACGACTACCGAATTTATTAAACTGGAACCACAGGTATCAGGTGTTTAATGCGCTACAAGCATTCTGCAGCTCTCTGGCCGGGCTCTTGTCGTCTAGAGCCATTCTCGAAGGTGATTTCCCCGTACTCAACCGCAGTCCAAATTTCTCTGAAACTTTGAAATCAAGGTTTTGGTGTCGGCAACCCAGAAGCCTCCGCGACGCATGCTCTGCTCCTCACTGTCGTCCAGGACTTCTTCAGCCGTATAACGAGTCAGTGGGACTCTCCATCAACTTCATTTAACTGAACGCCAGCTGCTACATAGCTATTTTTGCGGCATACATTGTGGGGCCTTCTCTGTCCCCCGAGGCAAAGACGTTCCGACTTCTCGCAGACGTGTCGAATGATGTGGCAATTGTCCTCGACACCTTATCGCCGCTGTTCAACTCCCCCGCGCTGCCAATCCGGCTCCCAGGCGCGCGAGTTGCCGCGCTCTGTCTCAGTGGAGCCCTCCGCGCCCTATGTGGGATTGCCGCCGGCGGATCCAAAGCCGCGCTGACTGCCCACTTCGCCACTCCGACGAGCGGTGCGGGCGACATCGGGGATCTCAACGCGAAGGACAGCAGCAAGGAGACTGTTCTCGCGCTTCTTGGCATGCTGGTATCCATTTTCGCCCATGTACTTCTTAAAAGTCCCTTACAGAAATCCCAAAGGTCGGCAGCCTGATAATTCCTTATCTGACTACGCCATGGACGACCTATTCTGTCCTCTTTGGGCTTGTTGGTCTTCATCTCGCATTAAACTACGTCGGCATCCGAGGGGTCGTCCTGCGCACCCTCAACCGACAGCGACTGTCGATGGTCTGGGATGTATACCGCGAGTCGTCCGATACCAAATTTGCTTCCCCGGCGGAGATCGCGAAACTCGAGCGCGTATTCTCCCCTCCGGGCGTGCTGAGAGACGTCAACACCGGTCGTATTGCCGGCCACTGTACTATCGGGTCTTCTCTCACTACTGTTCTGGGCAACTCCCTCATTCCCCCGCCGCTCGCCGAGTTTCTCAAATCGGAGCACTACGTAATCTGGTTCGACCGTGCCTCTCTGTCGTCTCGCTCCGCCGGCCCTGACCAGTTGCTACCCGGGGCGGTGCATCTCCATATCTGCTTAAAGGAAGGATATAATGCCGCGGACCAACTCAAAGCATGGGTGCATGCTACCGAGGTGGGGAGGATGTTGTTGCTCCAGCAACGCGCTTCTTTCCCTCGACCAGATCCCACAGAACTCATCCTGGCTGCTCACGTCCGAGTGGAGCGTCTTTTCGTGGACTTTCTTCATGGCCTGCACGAAACAGGATGGAATACAGTCGACGGCGCGCTGCTTCCGGGCTCCCCTCGCGCGGTGGTCCTCTCTATTGAACATACGGATCTTGAACTGAAGAAACAGAAATAGTATACATAGTTGTGCGGTCTTTTGATTTAGCCGGTGAATTACGTTGACTTCCATCCAGGTCCGTGTTAATGCGCATGTATTTCGGTCCCGAAAGCAGCTGAATTTTCCGCACTTCCTCCGGCAAAAGTCTGTTTAAGCATAACCGGAAAGAGTGTTCTATTTTTCAGATGTTGTAGATCCGACAACGACAGCACTTTGTCGACACATCTTTCGGCAATCCAACCCAACTTCGATTTCATCGGATGCCCTCCATATGCTCGCAGAGTTTACTTGTTCGCCCGGCTAAATCTGTCCAGTCAATTATGTGCCTTACATGGCCACTGTGCTTCTTGATTCCCCGCAATGTTAATAGACTTGCTGGCCACTTCTTTGGGCCAGTCACGAGCAGCTGCTCGAGTTCCTGAATAGGTCTTTGGGGCTCGAAACCATGGCTTGCGTCTACTTCCCTCCGCGGGCCGTAGATGAAGGCGATTTGGTTCCTCGCCGGGGTAAGATCCGTCGCGGACCGGTCTGTCGTGGCAAGACGAAGACGCGCGATTGGCCTGCGCTTGCCAACTCTAACAGTAGCGAATCTTAGCTCTGGTATATCTTCGGAGGCTCTCCAGAACTGCCACGAATCCCGTCCCTTTGGACTCGCGTCATAGCCTATTCTATACCTCTGGTTCTGTCTTTGCTGGCACCCAATTGGTTCCAACTTTCCGATTATTGTTGGATGGTGTATCCTCGGATATGGACCCACGCGTGGGGTATCGCCCCCATTCGGGCAGCTCCTCCGCACGCTGATCTACGCCCAACTCCAGCCAATTGCCTCCCACCCTCTCCCACCCTGGCGATTAGATTTCGCGCAGGGCACTCCCTTATCTCCGGCATGCACCTGCAGGCCGTCCCTGATTGGGCGCTCCAACCTAATCGATGTCAGCTGAACGCTGCCAGCGATCCCTGCAAGTCTAGGCCGGTCTGTCTGTTCCCCACCCACGAAAGTTTGGCGCAAAGTCTGTTTCCCCGCACCGAAGAAAGGCGTGGCAGGATCCGAGGTCAACGTTTATCCCCATGCGGGGCACTCCTTCTCTCGATGTCTTCCATCCCAATGCGTGCGGCGAGGACCTCGGCCACCTGCATATGGGTTCCCCAGCCGAGTCGCCCGCCAGCAAAGCAACATCCATTCACGGCCCCCGCACCGCACGCCCGACAACGTGTGCACGTAAACCAAAAGCAAGTACCCTCGCGCGTCAACATGCCCAACAAATGGTGCGTCCGTTCCTTCAAGTTCCCTGGCGTATCAAATTCCATAACAAGCGACATTGAAAAAATCAAAGCAGCGCATCGCATCGCGCTTTGTTAAGCATCTGGATTCTCGGCCGGATGTGATTGCGCGCGCGCGGGAATTTGGATCGAATCACGCTACTTACATCAAGTCTAGGGTCGCAAATTAAGGAATTAAGCATCCGCATTCTAGGCCCATCAAGCGCCGGCACACCCACGTCCACGCGCAAAGGGCTCTGTAGGGCTCTATAGGGCTCTATTGTAAAAGCCCCGACGCGCGGCGTGCGCAGCGAATGGAAATTTAATCAGATTAGCAGTGTCCTGCATCCGTAGAATTAAGCAGCCCACGCCCGCGGCTCTGTATTTTTAAAAGCCCCGACGCGCGGCGTGCGCAGAGAATGGAAATTTAATCAGATTCAGTGTCCTGCATCCGTGCCACCGAGCACATGGTGCGCTCCACTCTTCTGTTCAGCCACCGACAGCGAAATTATGTGCACACAAATGCGAAATTACACACAGGGCCGGGGCGGGAACAATGAAGGGATAAATATATTATACTCAGCAATGTCCCCTTTCGGAACGTGCCGAGTTGTAGGATAGGCCAATGAAAGTGTATTACACTACATACATCGCAACCTACACACTCGACGAGCTCACGGCTTTCAAGGCTGTAGATCTAGGCTCGCAAGAAGCAACATTAGACGATGAGAGCAAAGGCGGATGGATCGATACGGCAAGATTAATATTACGCAGTTTGTGTTACTGTATACCGCAGGAGGCATGCATAGTAATAATAATCGGTAAGAAAGAAATCAGGCGCATAGGATATATAGTACAGATTCGGTCGTATACACAGTACTTGGGGTAGGTGGGCAGAAGACGGAAGGCGTAGTAAGTAGGTAAGCAGGAAAGGAAAGTAGGAAGAGGAGAAGCAGATAGATACAAGGAACGGATAATAGGATAACATGTACACGGAGCGAGCGGCGAGGGAGCGTGGGGTGACCAAGGAAAGACGCGTGAGCGCGGGGCATAAGAGCGTGAGCGGCGTAGGGGTTAGATCGAATCGGCAAGTCGTCGTGCATCGTCATGGGCGCGCGGGCGCGCGGGTATGCAAGCAGGGGGCGTGTATGCCAGCAAGCAACACCCCATCACACCTCCATCCCATCCTCGCTCAGCTCGCTCCCCTCGTCCCCCTCATCCTCCCCTCCATCTCCGGCACCACCTTCCCCTTCTTCTTACGCCCCGCCACCCCACCGCCCCCGCTTTCTGCGTAACCCTCTTTCGCGCGCCCCATCCCCCTCTCCTCCTTCCCCCCCATCCGCCTCCCCATCCCGCCCCGCCCCCGTGCATCCCATTGAGCGCATGCACGCCCCGTCGTCGACCTCCATCCCGTCGTGCTCGTCCTCGCCCTCGGGCATGCTCGGGAGGCCCAGCATCCCCACGTGCGCCCAGCCCGCAAAGTCGTTGGGCCCGCCGTCCCCGAGGTGCATCGACGGCGGCGACGCGGACCCGGACGAGCCGCGGAAGCCCTTAAGCTGCTCCTCGAGCTCGCGGTTGCGCGCGCCTTGCGCCGTGACGAGCTGTTGGAGGTACCTGCGGAGGGAAACATCAGTATGAGTTGTTGCTCTCTCGCATCCCCCACCGCCAAACCTCCGATAAAGAAAACACACCTAATATACTCCACGCTCCTCCTCAAAATCATCCCCTTATTCGCCTTGACCACCGCCCCCTCCTTGCCCTCCTTACCCCCCGCACCGCCCTCCCCGTCGTCCGCCACCTTTTTTGGTACCTGTGAATGGACGGTGAGTAGTTGGTCAGGGTGTAGATTAAAAGCGCCAACTCACCACTCTGCGGCAACACCAACGGCCAATCCCCGCGCCCGCGCCGCCGCTCGTCGGCGACAGCAGCGCGTCGTCCGGCGACGGCGGGCTGCCCCCGCCCGCCTGCGCGCCTCCTGTCGTTGGGGCTGTAGAGGGGTGTGGTGGTTAGTATGTATAGATAGTACTGTAGCATAGTAGTATTGGGGTAGGGAAGGGAGGGGAGCGGTGGGGAGCGGTGGGAGGGGTAGTTGGGTAGTATGGTTTGGGAGGA